>JAPSES010000144.1:6711931-6768562 GCA_029822895.1 Maxillicosta whitleyi | reverse complement strand
TCTCTACACATTTCCTACACTCGGGCTGACTCGGAAATGAGGCCCAATGTCAAAAATTCCGGAGTATCACTTTAAGTCATTTAACAGTATAGAGTAAAGTAATAGAGTAAGTAATCAGTCACAACTATGGTTATGTTTGTCAGAAAAAAATGCTTTATTAAATAAATAAAGTACATGGGAGCCACTGTTTTGCCTCTAGTGGTCAACTGCGGTATTACAACGTTAAGATCCTCCTGCACTGGTATTGTTTGGAGTCAAGGACCCTGCACATTGATTCCAGCCCTAATTTATTAACCCACAATCCAAAGGAGAGGCAAGGGGTATTGTTTTTGGTTCAGTTTGTTTGTTTGTTTGTTTGTTAACACTGTAGCAGCAAAACAATTGGTTGAAATCATACCAAATTGGGTTTATATATTGCCAGTGACCCAGAATAGATGTGATTATATTTTAGGAAATGTAGGACAAAGTTAAATTTTTTTCAAGAATTTTTTAGTTAGTTTTTCTTCTCCTATTTACTTATAATAGGCAAAATTTTAAATGTCTATAAAAACATCCATTTTGTTTGATTTGACTTCAAACTTGGCACATATGCAGAGGCAGTTGATATGCTGACATCAACACACATGTAGACATGATGACATCAGTTGGATCATTTTCAAAATAAGATACGATATGTGTGAGGGGCGGGGTTTGTTTTACCTGGCCCTTGTTTAATTATTGTGGTACAATCCCACCCACCAACATGCTGCCATCCTTATGAACCTCACATTGTTTTTAATGTTCGATTTGCATTAATGGAAATAAATGAGTGCCATTCCTTGCCGATCCTGCGGTTGTCCTAAGTTTTAGAGACTTTTAAAAAAAGTTAACATTTCTTGGCATTTTTGCGCTCAAACCGAACCCATCACCAATACTGACACATTCATTCAACAATCATAAAAACTTGAAGTTTGTGTTGTTGTTTTTTTTCTTTTATTTGAGTATGCACTTTATGTCTCTTCCAATCTGTGTACCAGTCCAGATTGGTAAACCTTTATATTTTTTTTTTTTTTTTTTTTTTGAGCAGGTGCAAAATCTTAAACCTGCACCGTAACCACCTGGTGTGTTTGCGTCAGCTGCCAAAGCTCCCAGTCGTGGAGCACCTTTGTCTCTCTGAGAATGCCATTGGCTCCCTGTTGGGACTGGGAACACTGGGAAACAGCCCACTGCGCTCCCTAAACCTGACCCGCAATCCAGTGACCTTCACACAGGATTATCGTGCACGGTGAGGAGACAAGGACAGGAAAGGGATAAAAATGCCAACAAGCAGACGCAGCCCGGTGGCGTTATCCTTCATCTTCTTCTCTCATTTGTTATTTCTGTGTTGTGTCTCCGTCTGTGCAGTGTTTTCTCCTGTTTGCCAAAATTAGAAGTCCTGGATGGAATCCCAAAGCTGCCACAAGACTCTGTGTCCACCAGACTACAGCTCCCAGAAACCACCACCATGTGCAATATTTTGTGATAATTTTTGCACAGATGGATGTGAATGCAGTAACTTTCCTGAATCTGCAGCATTTACCAAAGTAAAAGCATGGGTTCAGGAACATCATCTAAACCCTGAAATTGCACTGAAGACCTTTTCACATTTAATGAGACCAACTGTCATTAACAGTTTAGTCTGTACTGAGAATATAATTTCACATATTATGATGGTAATATACTTGAAGGCCATGTAGAACACTTTTCACATGAAACAATTATTAATGTCAATATATTTTTTATACAGAAATTTAAGAAAAAATAAATATAAATCCACATTCTTTGACTTTGTATGTATTTTATACAGATTTGTACTGTATCATTACTGCAGTTATGCTGAACTTGGACTGTGATGGAGGGAAATAGAGAAAGAAAACTAATCAGATTGGTACATGACTCATTTCCACAAGTCGACATCTCTCAGGACTTTGCCAAGCCAACGCAATCGCACTGTTCCGTCTGCAACAAACAGGAAGACGTTTCATAGTTTTGTAAAAGAATTTCAAGTAATATGATCACTGAGGAAATCCTTTTTTTTTTTTTTTTTTTTATTGATTTTTCTTTCTTTTCACCCATTAAACATTTTACAGTGATGCACCAGGCTGAAATTAGAAGAAAACATATCAATAAAAATAGGAAAATCTAATTTTAAAAAACTAAACTAAACTAAAGAAAAGCAAACAAACAAAACAAAACACACACACAAATACAAAAACAATAGAATTCTGTCAATTTTGTGATACAGGATATTTTGTTACATTATAAATGTTTCCATGTGAGATAAGGCCAGATACATTGTGGGATCAGAATACCGATGTAAAATGCAATGCAATTCATACTATAAAAGTGGAAGCATCCTTAAAATCAACTATAACATGCTTCTTTAATATGTTTCCATGTTGTGAGGCACTAACTGGGACAGTTTGTTGCACATCTGTAATATATGAGAAGAGAAACAGGATGTCCGCTTTCAGGGCTTATCAAACATTTAGTGTCCAGACTCCCTTGGATAATGGCCTCTTGTGTCCTCTGACTGACTGGGTAATGACCCATGAGTCACATGCAGCAGGTCACACACACACACACACAGAGAGAGAGAGAGAGAGAGAGAGGTGCACAAAGGGTAATCCTCCACAGCACTGTCACTGGTGGGTTACAGATTAAATCTCATCAAAAGTGTACAGTTGTGGAAAAAATTATTAGACCACCCATTGTTTTCTTCAATTTCTTGTTCATTTTAATGCCTGGTGCAAATAATGATATGTTTGTTTGTTTGGACAAATATAATGATAAAAACATAAATAGCTCATAAGACTTTATTTTCATAGCTGATATTCATCCATTTTCCAAGTTTTCTTGATAAAAACCAAAATGACTTCAGTTCTTACATCAATATCTATATCATTGTACTGACAAAAACAGAGCTTTCAGTCATTCCATGTTTTCTTCTCTGCCTGTTTTAGTCACACGATACACACAGGAGTTAGTATTTAATTGCATAACTATTGTTTTTGATGACTTTTGATGGTCTAATACTTTTTTCCGTAAATGTATCTGCTCTTAGTATGGTGAAGCATCTCTTTAAAAAAAAAAAAAAGAAAGCTCTTCATACATACATACATGTTGTCTTACAGACTCACACACATATGGTAACGGTGCAGAGGTGACACACTCTGCCCCCTACTATGAGCTGGAGCTGATTTATTTATACAAGCATATTCAATAATGGTTTCATTTCCAGCCCGCACCTGAAACATAAACACACTTTGTTATCTGATATTATAGAAACGAAGGATGAATACTGACACACACACACACACACACACACTGGAGCAAGCACCCATGCATGCATACTGTATGTATCTAGCGTACACATATACAACCTTATACATGCTGGGGCACATAGTGTAGACACACAAACACACTGTATACACCTTCTCCTCCACTCACAGTTGTGCAGAGAAAGGCAGTTTAAGCAGCCAATATCTCTCTAACAAGCATACAGCCAGGCACAAACTACCAGTTACATGCCTCATTGGGATTCATTAAAGTGTGGAGGATTGTTTGTGCAATTGTGTGTTATGGCTGTGTGGAGATAGAGACAGAGCTAAGGCTCCAGCTGATGAATGAGACATCATTACTGCTGCAGATAAACAGTATAATGAGCACATTGGATCTTCGTATACTGCAAACAGGATCCAGGTCAAGAACACAAGCCGGTGTCTTTGACTAACAGTTTTATGATGTTATCAGTTATTTCTGCAGCACGTTTTAATGTTGCAATCTCTTCTGGTGTGGCAGTAAAAGAGAAAAAAAAAGGAAAGGAATTTGAGTTGATTTTCTAAACATTGTGGTTGAAAAATAACATTGCGTAGCTTAGAGCTGCAGCTTTCAAGTAAATCTTGCAATGGTGCTAAATGGAAGGTTTGGGAATTTGTGGTAGCCGTGCGAACACACATCATATGATAGACTCCGGCTCTAGGCAGTTGACACTTTAAAATTATTCATGCCTGGTAATTCACCCATGAAATGATGACTGAGAGAGTGCCAGAATGTGAGAAGTGTGGAGGAGTTATCATTGCCACCATGGCTTGTCAGTGTAAAAATATATGTGTGTGTGTATGTGTGTGTGTGTGTGTGTGTGTGTGTTCACTATTAGCACAGTAATGAGACACCTGTTACTCTCATACTCCTCCAGCATCCCGCGGTCCCTCTGGGGAGATCAACAATCTCACAACAGCATGATGACAGAAAGACAGGGAGGAGACAGAAATAGAGAGGAGAGAGACGGCAGGAGGAAGAAAAGGGAGGGATGACAAAGCACGGGATGATGACAGGAAAGAGGTGGTGAAAGAATAAAGAATGAGAGGAGGAGGGATGATGGGATTGAAAGTGTTCTGGGGACAAATGTTGTTCATTAGAGGTAATTGCTTTTCTTGGTCAACCCCTTTTTGTTTGATATTCATTTCATCTGGATTTGTCAGTTCAATTCCCATGTGTGCGAGTTCACACGCACGCATGTGCGCGCACACACGCACACGCACACAGTCTTCACCTTCACGTTTCTATCCTGGATTCAAGAGGACAGATAAGGAACAGGAGTTGGCAGGATTTACTCTTGGGAATATGACTTGTAGTGCAGACCATGATATGTAAACTCATCCATGAATATTTATGCTTTTCTCCGTCTGCTTGATACATATTTATGATCCACTTGTTTTCATTTGGAAACAGACTTGACAGAAGAAATGCGACGCAGCTTACATTAAGATACGGGCCAGCTGCCAGTTCACCATACATCCGTCTATATGTTTTATCAGTCGTGTCAGGCATCACGACAGTCTCAGCAGTGAAGCGTCCCAACGCCGGCCTCTGCAGGATCATCAGGTGCTCTCAGGCAGGCGCTGCATTCATCAGATCAGTCAGAGACCAGGCTCCTTCTGTGATTCATCGAGTCTCCTTTACACTCTGATGAATATTTATGAGAAAACTATGGACTTCAAATTGTCTGCTGGTTTGTCATTGTAGGTACTTTTCATTGCAAACTTCTGGGTTATTCAGACTTTTGACAAATGGGGAAACTGATGAGTGGTTTAACCCAAAAGACCCAAACATCCACTGTTAATGAAAAAGTATTGACTGATATGAAATGTTTAATACCTGTTGATCCACTGTTCCTATCAATACATGGAAATAATTTATGTAAAATATAGTTTGTCACCTTATCACGGTCATCGCATATGACCGGATTTGGACGTTCAGAGGCTCCGTAGTTACTGTGGAAACACCATAATCTGCTACAACATTGATTCAAGAGTAAAACCCATGGAGTTGGATCAATGGCAGTGGATGGAGATATTATAATAATAATAATAATAATAATAATAATAATACACTCAAAGACACTTAATATGTACATTTTTATGCTTATTTATCAATATCTTTACTGAAAAAGTCACTTTTCTGTTGTAAAATAACAACATTTGAATTTGAGTTTCCATAAGCATCAATGTGATCAGTGAATTAAATATAGGTAAACTTAATAATATTCTAATAAATGGTGATAAATCAAGCGTTATGACCTGGTCATAACAAAGAAGGGAAGCACACCATGAATGAAGTTTAACACAAAATATTTTATTAAATCAAATTAGACCAAATTAGAAAAGATAAAGTAAAGTATAACACAGAGCGTAAGTGAGTCATCAGTAAAATCAGTAGTGTAAATGTGCATGAGTGAACATGTGCTGATGTGAGTGTTAAAAACTGCAAAACAGGAACAGACATTAAAGCAACATAACCAAACCAAGGACCAAGGATCTGGGAAGGCAGCGAGCAGAGCAGAGCTCACAACAGTCCTGCATTTAATGACAGGCAGTCCTGGCGCCACAGGTGTACCTGATTCCCCATCTGATGTCTGGAAAATAAGGGTTGATCTGACCACAACACCCCCAAGAGGACCCCAGGGGCCATAACACGAGTAAGAAATGCTATATTACAAAAATTGATTTGGGAGCTGCATAATTTGGCGTCTTTTGCTTTTCTGTAAACATATCCAGGTTTGATCCTCTGCAGAAAGTGTGATCTTTACATTTCACGTCTTTGAAAGAAAAATAAGTATAATTGTCTGGCTTATTTTTTAAAGTGGATTTTGGTCTTTGATCAACTTTGGTCAGATATGCTTAACTTCAATGTTTTAACATGTTTCATTGTTTTCGTCATTGTGTCATTCATTGTGTCGTCTTTCTTACTCCATAGTGCAGGGCTCATCAACCCAAAGTCCTGGAGATATACTTTCCTAGATGTTTTAGATATGTCCTTCTTCCAACACACCTGATTCAAATGATAAGCCTATCACCCAGCTCTGCAGAAGCCTGATAATGACTGTCAGGGAAGCTGGAAGAGGGAAACCTCTAAAACACAGGTGTCGAACTCCGGTCCTCAAAGGCTGGTATCCTGCATGTATCAGACGGTTCCCTCCTCCTGCATGTCTGATTCAATTAAGGATCACCTCATCATCATGTTCTGCAGAAGCCTGATAATGATGCAATGACTTCCAGGTGTGATGGAAGAGGGAAACATCTAAAACATGAAAGGATACCCACCCTTGAGGAACAGAGTCCTATCCCTATCCTGAGGCCAGGATGCTCCTTGCAGTGATGGACTATAATCACCACAAGAACCACCCTGAGTTTGGCAAATCAGATGGAAGCAAACTGTAAGTCACTTGTTCATTTAGAAATGCTATTTGGAACATGTACTAGATTACATCTGCATTAAAACACTATAAAACATGGCCTTTGGAATGTAAATGTCTTCTTCTCTCCCCTCTCTGCATCTCACCATTTCAGGTACAACAGACTATATAACAAAATGCACGCAGGTATATGCTGTATACTGTGAAGGAATTTAAGACGTACGGATGCATCCCATAACTGCAAACTATGTTTCTTCAAGGGGACAGCGAGACACTTGGACCTGATGACCCCAGAAGATATGGCCAACTTCCGTGCCGGCACCAACCATCGAGGAACTTGTTGGATATCATGCGTAGCACAACTAAGGTTGAAATACAGTATTTTTGGGGGGTTTCTCTCCTCAGTTCCAGCTGATTGTTGCATTCCTAATATGACGTCTTATGGAAAAAGGCATAGCACTGTTATTTTTGAATAAACTTTATTGAAAAAAGGAGAATGGTTCATTTCAAACTTAAATCAAAAACAACCATATGAAGCAATAAATAACTGAAAATAAACAGTTTACGGTAGTGAAATGCCATAGCGGTTACAAAGCCTGAGTTGGATTAAATGGTGAGTACAAAGACTGTGTACTGGCCCTGTGGGTCAGGGTATTTGTCCTGTACTCTATATTCAGCAACTGGGAGTAACACAACGGTTCCCCTGACCCAGTGCCCCATGCTGCCAAAAGACATATTGCCGATAGGCAGCATACCTCAATTGTCTACTATCATCCCCTCTGCTCTCTAGGTTCACCCACAACACCTCATTTCTGTAACGTCTGTGGAGACGCAAGTAACCATCTTCTAAACAGCACAGTTCAAAGTGCTGCAGTTTGCTGATGCAGTGGTCAGGTCCCTGGACACAGCACTTTCTTTCAGCATCTGTAGCCGTTTCCCTGCAGTTTCCACAGGTGAACCATGGAAAGCAGTAGCAGGTGGGGGAGCGGGGGAGCCTTGGAATGAAATTAAGACATTGAAAACTAATCCTGGTTCTTGGGGGAAGAACTGTGTTGTTAATTGTCAGAGCTCAACCTCACTCATCTGCTGAGTACCTAAGTCAGAGGTGTTAAACTCCAGTGTTCAAGGGCTGCAATCCTGCATGTTTTACAGAATTCCCTCTTCCTTGACACCTGGAAGCCATTATGTCATTATCAGGCTTCTGCAGAGTATGATGAGCTGATGATTAATTAAATCATGTGTGCTGAAAGAGGGAAATGTTAAACATGCAAGATACTCGGACCTCGGATAAACTCAATACATGTTTTACTTGCCTCTGGTCAGTAGATGTTGAGTGCTTCCTGCAGATGGAGAGTTTTCTTCAGGTCCATTACCACTGAAGAGACGTCTGTGTAGATCACAGGTGTCAAACTCCGGTCTGAGGGTCAGTATCTTGCATGTTTTTAACATTCCCCTCTTTCAGCACACCTGATTCAATTAATCATCAGCTCATACTCTGCAGAAGCCTGATAATGATGAGAACAGCTTTGAGGAGCCTCCCATTAGTGATCAGTATGCATGAAAGGGTTAAATCGTGACTAAGGTTTTAATTCACTATGTGATTAACATTTGACCAACATCACTTATAATGTATGTGCTTTGGAGCAGCTGATGATCTTTTCATGGCTCACATTTAGCAGCTGGCAGAAGGCCGCCATAGCCTTTGGGCACAGGTGTCAAACTCCAGACCTCGAGGGCCAGTATCCTGCATGTTTTCGATATTTTCCTCTTCCAGCACACCTGGTTCAATTAATGATCACCTCATCATCATGCTCTGCAGAGGAAACCATCTAAAACATGCAGGACCAGAGTTTGACGCCCCTGATCTGAAACATGCAAGATAGTAGATCTCAAGGACCAGGTTTGGTGACCCCCATGGTACACACAGAGATGGATTTGTCACCTCAAATCAACATGCTGGACCATTAGATATCCTTCTTCACCTTTATTACACACACATTTCCAGTAACAAACATGGTTCAACACAATTGAAATCCCACTTCTTTTGTATCAAATATAACTGTTGAAAAATGTACATATTTTCAGCATTTCTTTTACTATACATTGTACAGTAGACTACAGAAGTTGGCAGAAAATTGCATTAGGTTTTGTGAATTTCATTCACACAAGCAGTCGACTTGTGACTGGCCTCCATTTAAGGCTACACTTATAGTACTTGACAATATGAAAGAGGTTCAGCACTAACAGACTTACTCTGTTCTATTGAAATGAACTGAAACGACTACGGCCAAGAGGAGGTTTCTGAAAACACAATGAAATGTCAGGCACACACTCACACATAAAGGCTTTGCCTCACATCTTCTGATTGGAATTTCCAGAAATATCCAGTGAGAATGGTGCGTACTTTAAAAAATTAAAAAACTAAAAAGTCATGATGACACAATCTACTTCAAGTCATGAGAAAGATTAGTGTTGCACCTTTTCTGATTGTCAGAGTTGTAACAATCAACAATAAATAAGATAAAAGACTTGATTGATTGGAATGCACGATGAAAGTTAAAGTCGAACACTACATAGAAAACAAAAGTCAGACTGAAACATTAGGACAACGTGAGGCTAACATAATTTATCTTTGCTTGTTTTCTTCTTTAAAAACAAATATTCAAAGACAACATAAAATAGAAATACATTCGCTGCCTGTCTGCGTTTTGGAAAACAGAACCAGACAAGCTATCAGGCAGACGTGCGTGGAGACAGAAAAGCAAATTAATTAAACACATTACAATATATATAGATCCTATTTTCTCTGTATAAATTCTGTCCATTTCCACAGTGTACGCAGATCAGTCCCAACCCCCAGTGTTTGGTAAAAGTCTCCCATCTTCAGGCAGAAATACCTCAGTCTTCCTATGTAGAATTCTGAATGGATGGCTGATTTTATTCCTTTGGGAAACAAGGAAAACAGAAGGACCTGATAGGCTTCATAGGCAGCTGGAAAGGCACTGTAACTGGTCAACGTCCGCTGCTGCTACATCTCCGCTCTCCGATTGGTTCGTCGGTCTTGACCAGCAGTATCCTCTTCTACCTCCTCTTCATAATTTTCTTCCTCATTATTCCTGTGATCCTGCTCTTTCCTTGGGCCTTCCTCATTTTTTTCTTCATCCTGGAGCAAATCACAAAATAAAACTTATTAATACCAATTAAATGTACTTGTGAACCAGTCAGTTTCAACACCACTGAGATGGTCATTTAACATGTTTACATGTACACTGCTTGGACAGTTTGAGGAAATGAGGTGTCTGCTTTAGTTTAGTTTAGTTTAGTTTAGTTTAGTTTAGTTCAGTTTAGTTTAGTTTAGGATAGGATAGGATAGGATGGGATGGGATGGGATGGGAAAGGATAGGATAGGATGTCACTGTGATAGGAACAATGAAAATCAGTTCATCAGCTCTGTTCTGTTAAGCAGCAAAAATACTTGGCGCAAAAAGGACTGTATAAAAATATCACACAAAATACTAGGAAGTAGGCACGGGTATAGGTAGGCAAGTGCAAAAAGCTCCAGAATTAAATATTAAGTACATATATATGCTACAAAAGTACTACTAGAACTACTGAAATATACAAACGTTAACTCTATAATACAGATAGAAAATAAGTGCAACAGATAAGGATATAAATGGGCAATATAGGATAGTACATGACAGGTATATAACAGGTGATGTAAAGAAGCCAGTGTGGATGAATGAACTCCACTAGGCTCAAATTACCAAGCATGGTCACTCATTAGGTGATAAACACAGTAAGAAACAGTCAGAGAGGGTAAGAAGACCTTACAGACACACCACTATAATGTACTGACTGTATGAAAACCTCTTAAATCTATTCTCATCTACTTGGGAGAAATGAAAAAGAACTCAACTCTTGCCTTTGTTTTCCTCTACTGTCCTAAGTGTAATGCATAAGATTTGGAAGGTTTCTGCCGGAGGATGTGTAGACAAACCGGTTTTATCTTGAACACTGAACAGTGTCAGTGGCATAAAGAGTAGATTAGAAACGGATTAAGTCAGAGTCAGTTACAAAACTGCAAAAAGCAACACATTTTGTTCAAAAACACTTTAGTTTGTCCTAACAGATGTCATCTACTTGACTCTGCACTACCTCTAAAAAATACAATAACAGTTGACCTTTACTCAGGTTCCTACAGGTTTTTACAGGTTACATTTTTTTAAGATGACTTCGAACAGTATCTAATGTCCATTTCACAGCCAAAAATTGCAAAACATTATTTTATTTTAACATATATTTATTTACTCCAAAGCCTCAATTCCAAGCATTCCGAGTCATTTCTCACTGGTTGGAATATCAAATTTTAAAACTTTTAAAGACTTTTTTAAGGTATTAAATATGCAGATTTGTAAATTCAAAACTTTAAGGACCTTTTAAGACCCCACGGGAACCCTGATTATATAATTAATTATAACATTTGTTCTGAATTTTGTAGAATGCCTGTATTAAGGGATTGTTTTAGGCTGAATTAAACTCACTGAACCCTGGTGGTCACCTGACCCCATGAGAAACCACCTGATCTCCTTCATTTACTAGCACACACTGACCAGACTCTAATTACATGGGCCAAACACTGACACACACACACACACACACACTCTCACTCTCACTCACTGACTGACACACACACACACACACACACACAGTCACACTAAAAGGATTCTCTATATATGTAATTTCCACTGTTCTTCAAAGCTTTAACATGCTACAGGAGTTCCTCCCTGAGAACAAATAGAGGCTTTAAACATTTTTGTTTATTCTGCATCTGTTTGGTTCAATATCTTATCTTATCTTTCTTGTATTACTGCAAATGGACTTCATGCAGCTTCTGAGCATCGTAAAATACAATCAGAATGGCCTTTGTGAAATTACAATAACCTATTTGGCCTGTGCTCTAGTAGTGCATGTAGAGGACAAGTTAAACTCACCTGATCTACATTCTCCTCATTATATGGATCTTCTCCTTCCTCCTCCACCTCCTCCTCCTCCTGTCTCTTCTGCCCACCGACTATGTCCTCCTGGGCCTTCAGGACACCAGCAACGAGGTCCAAAACACACACATTTGCATAGATTAGCCTACAGTCTAGTAGTGTAGAGGCTTTACACTAATGTGTCATTTAAGTATGAGTTTTTTTCTTTTCATCTCTGATGCATTGACCCAGGTCAGTACTGTGGTCCATGTTTGACACCGTGTGCCACACACACCTCATCCTCTCCTTCCTCCTGGTACTGGTCATCCAGTGTGTCTTCCTGTTGGTCGGGATTTCCAGCCATCTGAGCACAGACAGCGTACAGATTATTTGAGTCCTCCATTTACATCATTCACTTCATTCTTCTCTCCTTCTTCCCCTGACCCTTACTCACCACTAGTTCCTCCTCGACAGCGGGTTGTTCGGGTCCTTGGTGTGCGTCTATGTGCTGGGCATGTCCTGCTGGCTCTTCTTCCTCCTCCACCACCTCTGCAGCGACCCTGTGATGCACCTGCTCATCTTCAGCCTCTTCAAACTCATCTTCTCCCTGGTTGTTAGGGTCATCCTCGGGGTCTGGTTCTCCGTCCAATGCAGCCTAAAGCAGACGGAGACACGCCGTGAAAATAACAACAAAGACATTAGGAATGTAATAATAAAAGTGGACTGTTTGTCCTAAATGGATGAGAGGCACAGTAAACCTGTGTCCATGTAATGTTTAAATGAAGAGTTCCTTAAGACACATGTGAACAGGTGAGGACAGACAGATGGACAGACCTGCTGATGTGGTGGGACTCTGTGATCCCCTTCTTGTTCCTCATCTTCATGCAACATATGATCGTCTCTCTCTGTTAAAACATAACACAAACTAAGAAACAGTGGCTACTTGAGTTCTTTAAATACTGAATGAACCTAGAAACTGAGAATATCTGATTAAAGCGATTTTATCTTTCAGTCTCACCTTCTTCTTCATCATCATTGTGATGGTTGTCTTCTCCTTGGACGATATCATTGTCCATATTCTCATATTCTGACCTTTTCCTAACAACAACAATAACAACAACAACAGAGCAGGTCAGCCATATAAAAGTCTATAAATATGTAAAATCACTTGTGGGTCTGGAAAAGCAAAAGTGAACATCAAGGTCAATTTCTTTTTTCTCTAAAACAATATTTTTGATTACTCAGCATGAAAGACATATCTCTAGTTTCTAAAACTGCTTATTTAATTTGTACCTGAATCACAACTGGATATACAACAAAATATATGAGAATAAAGTGTAAATTAAGAACAGTAAAGGTTATAAATGAATGTATACACTATAAATTCAGAATGTAAATAGCAATGTGTAAATAATTATGTTAAATACATATAAAAAAAAAAAAAAAAATATGCCTGTGTAACATTCTATTTCATAATAACCATATACTATAATGATTTTGAATGTAATCTATTATAAAAACAGCAAACAGGTGTGTATTAAATATAGTAATCAGACATGTGTTGCCAAAGACTGATCACTTTATCGGTATCTTAATAAAATATTTGATTATTATTCTGGTACATCACCACTGAACAAACACCTCACTCCATTACCATGAATTAACGTATTTTAAACCTAAAATAAAAATGATATTAGTTTAGTTTTTGGATATAATGAACTGTCATATATTAAGAAATGTGTCAAATATTTGCACTTTTTTGTATTTTTTCCAAACCTTGAATAACTGCCATGTATTTTTCTTCACTCAGTTACTTTGTGAATGTTTTTATTAAATATTTGGTTATTATTTCTTAATGGTGTGTTAAAGTACTTGCTTAGACCTACAATTTGAGCTATTATGGTTGCTGCCAAATTAATTTTTAAAAACAGATATGGAATGATTAGTATTGCAGCACAGTGCTTTCTCACTCCATTACTCAGTTGGCCGGGCCCCAGTGTGGCTCAGAGGGCGTCATATGCTATTATAATGCTGCCAATGGGCAACTATTTCAGTGTGCATAGTCTTCAATAAAGCCGTGTTTTAGAGTTTGTCCTCTGGTTTCAATAAAGCGGAACATCTGTACTGCAACTACATGCTGAAAAAGACAAATGTGTCAAGACACATACATGTTTATGTTATCTTTTTGGCAGGGATTTAGTCATTTGTATACACAGTGACTCACTTCTCCTCATGCAAATTTTACCTGAAGACCATTTGGGAAAGGCACTGTCACAAGTGTAATTTGTCCAAAGAACTATGAGAAGTGCAAACACTGCAGGGTGTTTATTCCTATTTCTATAATGATTGTGGATGGTGTGTGCTGTATCACAACAGCACAGAGAGCAGTGTGAGAAATGATTTGGCTAAATGAGACTAAATAAATACCATCAAGTGTTTCTAAATGTTTTAACTCAGAACAATTAAACATACAATATATAACATTTATCATGTGCTTGTATGTGTTGGTGTCTGAATAACACAGAAGGTTTCTTTGGTGATCCAGATCATCCTCTGAACCACCTCTGAAGTAAAGCAACTGCACAAAACTTCCATCACTACGATGAAGAACCGAACATTATAGAACATCCTTGGTCTCCATCAGATGGGGCATAGCTGATGACTGATAAACTGATCATTACTTATTTCACTTTATTTTTATTTCACTTTCCTTGAGCTGATGGAAACTGAACTTCCTCATGGGGAAAAATAATGTTTATCTGTATCTGTCTTATTTGTGATATAAGTCGTGAACTCTGCCAAATATTGCGCCATCCTTGAAACTCACATGCTCCTTCTCATGCCATTCCATCGAAGTCAAAACTTGATGTTTCAACAACATAATAAAACACATTTAAAACATGACATGTTGAAACTGTCAAGAATGTCATTTTTCTCACTGGCTACAACCCTTTCTCAAGGTGACGGTACTAAAAAACTAGTATGGGGTCCCAGATTCCGGGTCCTTTTTCATAATGGAAAAGCGAAAGAGACATGTAGGGTCGAGTAGAGTAGAGCCGGTACCATGGAGTGGAAAAGTGACATTTGTGGACTCCATTTCTAAGCTCATAGGTAGTGCTGAAGAGCGGGAAACACAGAGACACCCACATCCTGGTTGTTAGGGAGGTAACTAACAGAGTTGGGGAGGGGTCCCATTATTGTCCAGTCACGTCACATATTGAGCCTTTAACTGATGTCGGTTCTGATCTGCACGTTAATGATATCTGACCTTTGGTGCTCCTCTCTCAGCAGCTGCTCCCGTCTGTCAGCCTCCCTGTGCTGTTGCTGCTCCCTCTCCTTCTCCTCCCTCAGCTTCTGCTCCCTCTCCTTCAGCACCCTCTCTCTCTCAGCTTGCAGAGCCCCCTGTCGCATCTGGATGTGTCTGCGCTCTTCAGCCCTTTGAGCCTCCAAGCGCTGCTGCTCCTGCTGCTGCTCATAGGCGGACTTCACTCGCTCCACCTGGGCATGTCCTGCATGCAGCAGCTGGGTGTCCAAATGGGGATTCTGAACAGGACGAAAACAACACGTTGAGCATGAGGAGAAAAAAAAAGGGACTAAAAACACATAGTTGAAGCTTTGAGACACAAATGTAGACAAGGATGGCATTACCACTTCAGAAACATTTTACTACATTAAAATAAGTACAACATAAGCTCTAACTGAAACTAATGAACAGAGAGGAAAAGGTGTCATTCATCACCGTTTCTCTGGCATTACAGATAAATGATGAGCAATTCAAGTCAAGTAATTGATTCGACCTTGATCTGAAGACACATTCAACCAATACCATTATATCAAAACATTTTAAGTGACTAATTCTGTACCTGTTTTTAATACTATAATTACAAAACGCTATTTTATTATTTGAAGTTTTATTTCTTCTTCTTGCAGTTTATTCATACTTTTACGTATTAATTACCAATTTTATGATTTGCTTAACAGTTTATTAATTTAACCCTTTTTATCCTTCTGTTAGCTTAAACTAGCTATGTGAAATATTTCTACATTACATTTAAAAAACCCTTTCTCTTCTCTGCTTGCCGGCTAACTAGTTTTTCTGAACTGAACAGTAATAAGTGGTTTATAATCCTGTTTGGTAGTCTCCCTCATGTTCTGTTGGGTACACATACTTGAAGTGTGCAATGATAGGAGTGTAAAACGTCCTCTAAATGAGTTGTGACCTGTTGTGGCTCATGTCTCTGGTGGTCCAAGGCGTTCTCGTCAGGCTGTTCCTGCTCTGGCTCCTCCTCCTCCTGCTGCTGCTGCTCATCCTGTTGTTGATCTGGATCTTCCTCTAGCTTCTGAGGCTGGCCTGCCTGCGCCATCTCCTCCTCTGCCAGCTCCCTCCTCCTTTCTGCCTCTCCTTCTCTGTCTTCTTCTTTGTCTGATGCGGTGGGATGCGACAGGACCTCAGAGTGGGCGTGAACCTCCTCCATTTGGTGCTCCAACTGACAAATAACAACACATTAATCTAAGCTCAAAGTATATGTAGATATACCGACTCAAAAAACATCCATCTCTGACATTACCCTGGACTCGGTATCATGGTGATCTTCATCGACATGCTCTTCTTTGTGTGTCAAAGGCGGATGTTCATGGTTCTCATGTGTGACGACCGCTGCCTGCTGATGGGCAGCGGCGTTCTGCTCAAGATGTCTCTGACTCTGCATCCTGTCCATGGACTCTTTGAGCTTTTTGTACTCATCAACTTGGATCTAAAAGGAAGAAACAATAAGGATTTCTTCTGGGGCTGGGTGATACATCTATTTAATTCAAATCAGAATTATATAAATCCACATTAGTGCTTCATTATCTGTCAGTCAAACACCAGGAGTTAATCATCGCCACAGTAAATACAGTAATTTCAGACTTTACCATTTTCCTCTGAGCTTTGCTGATCAACAACAAATTGTCTTTTACTTACATCTTATCATTTAAATGTGCTATATAAATAAACTTGACCTTGACTTTGATCTCTAAGGCCTATGGTTTTAATAAAGAAAACTTTTTAGCATTTACATTTTTGCCTTAAGTACATGTAGACCATAAAAGAAGAACAAGTGAGAATGCGACATATCTATAAAATCCATGAAAAAAAGACTAATCTGAGATTACATCCTTTCAGCCCCATTTCCATAGTACCAAAAAAAAACAAAACAAAATATGTAAAGTTTTAGTAAACAACCAATGCAAAATGATGCTAATGTTTTGATATCTTACTTTACAAAATTCTGATGTAAACTTTTAATGGAAAAAAAGTATTGGGATACCGTTAATTCAGGCGTCTCTACAAAACAATAACGATAATGTCATCTATGCTAACTGAATACTTCAGATTTATTGTTTACTTTTACTTTTTTTTTTCCTCATACAGTTGTTTAAAATGTTGTTGCTCAATATTTCTGAAATATTTGTCACATTCTGACCATAAATAATCATTTTCAACCACATGTTTGGTTTATTCAACTCTCAAAGTCAGCCAAAGGAAACACTGATATTACATTTATAGTTAATAGTATATATAATTAATAATTAATGACAACAATTAATTATCAACAACTGATATAACTACTTTCATCATGATAATATTTCAATCCAACAGTAATAGGAACTCCCGGCTGTAGGTGTATTATATATATATTTATTTTCATATTGTATAGAATACATAACTGTTGAAAATTTTTCTAATAAACACAAAAAAACAAAGCTTTAGCAAAAAAACCAAACCTAGATTCAAGAACTATATCAAATCATCAATCATTACTTTTCAACTGTTAAAAGTCAGCGTGTGATGAATATAATCCTTCACACACATACTTTCTAACCAGGCCCTTGCTCCAGTCTCTCCATTACATGTTTCTGGCTGATTGGCTACAATGAGCTTCAGATGCACTGCTCTGACAGCTCAGACCAGAACAAACCCCCTGAAGTGAAGGATAAATGTGTGTGTTTCTAGAATATGTGTGAGTCTGAGCACTGATGGAAAACAGGGCAGGCTTTGAAAGAAATTATCAAATACAGACGGACACAGAGTTAGACAGGGAAGGACTCTCAAAAGAGTGAAAGCAAATATCCATCAGTTCAGACGGGGGGGAAGGACAGGATTTTAGTGGAGTACTAAATACTCAATAATCCACTGAGGCAATCCAAAAGTCACTGACAAGAAGGAAAGACAACATCTGATCTAAAAACCAAATTAATACCTTGAGCTTTCTTTTGTCAGTTTCAGAAGGCTTATACAGTTAAAATAAAAGTTCAGGTACATCACAGAAAAGAGCAGCTGGATGTTTCTAATCATGAAGCACTAATTTATATTCACTCAAAAAAAAAAAAAACTAAACATGCCTTTAAAAAAATACAGGCAGTGAAATTACATTACATTACATTTAGAGGATGCTTTTATCCAAAACGACTAACAATAGAGGACATAAACATAGCATATAGTACTTGCAGATACAAGGTGTACAGGAAATAGACAGAACAATAGGTGCAACTGCAGACTGGGGTTAGGAGTTTTTTGTTTTGTTTTTTTGAAGTGCTTTTGCACAGGGTCAGGTAGAGTAAACCCCCACACACACAGTCTACCCCGGGTCTGCGCAGTTTGGACATCAGTGCAGTAAATAGTCTTTAAAGAGGAGAGTCTTTACATGCTTCTTGAAGGCTGAGAGAGATGATGCTAGTCTTGTCAGTGAAATATGCAACAGTCAATGTTAAGTCAAATATTTTGGACACAAGAGTCTGTCTGTTACTGTCTTTTGAAGCTGGGATAAACTTTGTGGGATTAAAATAAAACCTGAAAATAGTCCAGTCTTCTACCACCACCACCACAACATGGCCTCCAGACAAAAGGAGCCACTGAGAAAACCCTTTGCTTATGATGCTTTCATGTAAAACCGTGAGCTGTAAAAAGGAAAAATGTGTCATCCCTCCTCTCGTCAGTTACTAACAACAGAGCAGTGACCATCTCAGGCAAACCAGCTATAAAAAGCAAATTATTCCTGTTTCTGTGCTTCCCAATTACTGCACAACCTTCTAAAGAAGAGAAATCTTGCAGTGCAGACAATGTATTTTACCCTTGGAGACTTATTAACTTTTCACCTTAACACACTGGAGAAAACAATGGGCTAAACAACGCTGGACTAGTCTCTAAAATTAAATATTTCAGTCATCCAGGACACTTCACAAACACTGAAACAGCAAATAAAAAACAGCTTAATGATGAAGCTTAATCACAGAGTTGATACTGCTTTAGTTGTGGCTTATGGTTTGCTGACTGTGTACACGACCGTGCTCTGTTAGTTATGTGACACTTATTACAAAGAAACAGATCATTTTCTAGTGTTGGTGATAATTGATCAGTGCTGGTGTTTTATTTACTGCTCATGTTTAGCTGCAGTGTGAAGGCTAATGGCTAATGCTAATGAGCTAGTCAATGTAGAGCTGGATAAAGAGTGAAAAAGTAATGTAGCTGTGTACATACATTTATATTTATGAGTTTACAATAGCTTTATGTCAACAGGGTTCCTACAGGTTTGTACAAGTTAAATTAAAGACTTTTTATGACTATTTAAAGCAGAATTTAAAGCCCATTTCACAGCCTATTTCATCACTACACTGGTAAACTTTTGTGACTTTAGGCTAAACTTTAGGAAAATGTATTTATTAACATCAGCTGCGATTGAATATTACAAACATATGCAAACTATACACAGCCCTGAATGTTCTGTGATCATTTCTCACCAGGGCCTGCACAGTTAACAATAACTGGTTCTCACTTTCAGTATAAATTGTTGGGCTGGAACGGGTTGAACTGAGTAGACTAATGTTACTTTCTTTCTAGTTTGGACATTTAACAGAAGCATTTCAACACAACACACTGAACAAGTTTATGGCAACATAACTTAAGAGATACCATATCAAATTTAATAAAATTCCAGACTGTTTTCTCAGTAATGACTACACTGGTTGTCCAGACTACGTACCTTTTTTTTTAAAGGTATTAAATGTAGATTTGGAAATTAAAGACTTTTAAGGTTTTTTTAAGACCCTGCAGGAACCCTGGTCAAATGGTGATCCTCACCACCTTGTTGATTGATCTATATTTAGTCACTTATAATGTTTGCTGATAAAAATTGGGCAGTTAAATACAAGTCATTTGTGGAAGAGGTACAAAGAAATGCCCACAAAAGTGAAGAAAAATCTCATCTGCGCTCTGCTTTATCTCTATTATTACAGAAGTGCTTTTGTATACACATTAAAATAGTACAGATATACCTACACGTGTTGAGATAAAGGAACTTTAAGATGAAACATTTAGTGAATACAGTACAGAAAGTGCATCCTCAAGCTGCTGTCTTACCTGAGCTGCAGCTAGCGCACTCTTGTGGTCTTCTAGTGTCAGTGCGAGGTGATCATGGGCTGCCTTCAGGTCCTGATGCTGAATCTGAGCACACGCACAAAACCAATGACAAGGAATGAACCCTTCCTCCCCAAATGTGTAGTTTAAAATAACACTTCAGGTTGAAGGAAGGAGGAGAAAATTGTATAAATGGAGGAAACCGTATCAATAAAATGGTTCCTTTCTCACCTGTGCATCTTGCAGCTGTGTGTGAATGTCATGGTGAGCTTTCCTCAGTTGTTTATTTTCCTCTCTTAGGTTATATGCATTTTCTAAAATTACAGACAGAAAACATATTCAGAGAAAACATGGCATATTGAGATCTAAAAAGTGTGTATCTGAAAAAAAAAAATAGACATGCAGTATTTTATGATGTCAGAAGATGGAGACAAAGGAAGAGCAACGATGACACCACCTGTACAATAGCTCTCAAAATTGGATGCACCCTTTGCAACTGTCAAATATTTTTTCTGCCACAGCATGAGATGTACTGGCATGTTGTGAAAGGCTGTTCTCACTTGAGGTGTACTCTGTTGCCATCATTTGCAAAATACTGCATTATATGGTTGGTTTCGTGGAACAGAAGTTTGTGCAAATAAATCGTCCAATATCTGCTTCATGCTAGTGCCTAATGCAGCTCTCTTCATCTATGCACATATACAGATTTACATCCACACAACCGATCCAAGAGCACAAAAAGCAGAAGATAACTGGTAAAAAAATAAACGTTACTTGAGTATGCTCAAACTGTCTGAGTGTGTCCGTATTTACCCTTAAGTTGGGAGATTTCCACTTCTTTGGTTTGGTGCAGTTTGTCGTAACGCTCTCTGTGTTCGTCCAGGAGCCGGCTATGGTCCTCACCCTCCATTTGGTGCTTCTCCTGCAGATCATAATACTGCTTCTTCAGGTCCTCGTGCTGGTTCTGACATAAAGACCCATGTTATTATATCGCATCCTATTTTAGACCTTGTAATATCAACAATGGCACAGTGCAAGACTGAAAACCATCTTTCAACACATGATCTTATCATAAAGCTGAAGAATGTGGGGTGGTAAGGGGAGTCAAGAGGGGTAATATGAGGATGTTTGTGTCGAAATCCATACCTTTAGCATCTGGTGTTGCACTTGTAGAGAATTTAATCTGGTGTTGGAGTCTTGCTGTTTGAGAATGAACGAAAATGATGAGAAACAAAGCCAATAAAATTTAATTTAAAACTGTAATAAGTAAAAAGAAAACCTACCTTCTCCTTGTTCATTGACTGTTGTGCTTCAAGTTTATAAACCAGATAATCTGGAAAACACATAGATCATATAAAAATCAAACTGTTGTAAGATGCTTATGAGGTTTTAATAAAATACAGCTCGACAGTATTTTTCTCACCTTCTTTGGCTTTTTTATGTTCTAACCTTTCCTTCTGAAGAGACTTTTCCAACCTGGAGCGATGCTCATATACCACTGAACATGTAAAGACAGACACGATAGAGAGAGGAAGGAGAGGGTTAGTGTCTGGACTCACTCACGGTTAAGTGGAAGCAAAGCTAAACACAGGAAAAACTAACACAAAGGTTTACATGGGCGTGAATTAACTCTTCCACGGTCACTGAACAAAAGCAGACGGGGAAACAATGTGCATCTGATGGTTGATATGAAGTGATATTTATTCAGTCAATCACAGCTCTACACCTTGACACATTGCTGAGGTATTCCTCACCACACTGAGATCCAAAGAGAGTGTATTTGCAAAAAACTTTTACAGACCGCACAGATGTTCCTGCTGAGCTCTGTAGTATGCTTTTCCTTAACTTCACATCTTAAATGGTAAATGATTTTCAGATACAGTGAAAAAAGCTTTTTCATGTCCTGAAAGCTCCTGTTTACTCCTGTTGACTCCTGAGATCCTGTGTTCTGCCCTCACACATGTCCCCCGTTAATTCCCTCCATTTATAACTTTGATCAGATTTAAGATTAAATGAAACGACAATAATTCCTGTGGGAAGTAATGATCATTGTAGCAGCAGGACAGAGGACAGAGATAAAAGAGCAGCAGATAAGTGAGGCTGATGACCCATGTTGTAACAACAGAAACAAATACATTCAAGCAACAAATGATGGATGACACATAGATTAGATGAACGTGCATAGTTAACAAGAGTTAAATTAAAAGCAATGACTTGAAAGGGAAATAATAATGTTTTTTCAATAGGCTAGTTTAACTGATAAACAAAAAATGTTCTGGGAGTCGTTGCAGAACAAGTGAAATCTAATTAATTGATTTATTAATACATTTACTCCAAGACACTTAAAGAATTAATAAAAATCATTAATACGAAAAACAAACGGAGCACAAATCAAACAGCTCATGAGTGGACTGGTATGTAAATATACTAAAATGAGCCACTTATGCAACAGAGTGTTGTGTGTTGTGTCAAGTGAGTGCAGGATAAAAACCCAAGGCTATGTGGTACAAATCTGACTTTTTTTTTTTTGCCCATACCTGATGTTTTATGGTGATCTGAAAAACAGAAATCCAAATTTCGAAGGTTGTAGTCATTACCTGAATGTGTCAAATAATGATTATGGGTTTATTAGTATACTATTAAGCTTACACTGAGAATTTTTTTAAGAGAGATGGATCAGAGAAGGGAAAAAAGGAGCAATGTTGGCCAACCCCTGTGATGGAAATAAACATGTGGCTATAAGAAACTGGATGACTATAAAAGTGGACATAAAATTCAAAGCGATAAATATTTTAAAAAATATATCTGAACATCAAACTCATTAATTTGGGTATCTAGAAGCTGAATTTACTACTTTTTGAGACATACTTCAAGGAACGACCCCTGACCTCATGACAAAAACAGCACAAGCTGTTATAAACACTGGACGTGCTGAATGAACCTGGTATAAAACAACAGGAAATTAAAGCAATAAACCTCATTTTGTCTAAACAAGAGGAAGACATGTTAAGATCACACTAAAAACTACCATTTTAGGTACAAGTTTTTTCCCCCTGAAACTTGTGTTTTTATTGCTGTGCACACTCCACATATATCAGATTGGATCTAAATATAGAGAGTGAAAAATGCATGTGTGTGGATACTAGAACTTTACCAAACTAACTTTACAAACCTAATGTTGGCCTAAGACCTTTGCACTGTACTGCAGTTAATTCACCCATGCATTTGTCCATTTCTTAATACATGTGAAACAGCTACTACATGCTTTCACATAAACATGTTGCTCATAAATACTGACTCTTTTTCATTTGGTACAAAATTACAAAACTGAGGAAACTCAAAACTGTTACTTGTCCTTATTTCAGTCTCTGCTGGTTTATGTCTCTTGTCGTGGTCTGAGCCAGTCTGTGTCTCACCTATCTAAAAAAAAAAAAAAACTGGACTGTGAATAATAAGTCTTCTCTTCTCACTTTTTCCTCACTGAATTTCCTGCCTTGGGGGGTGGGGGGTGGGTAGTTAAACTGATGATGTGGCTATTCTTCCTGAGAGCCACCTCATCAGATTCCTGGTTTCAGTGTTGGCCATACAATCTTGTAATAATTTCACAGGAACAACAAAAGTGAGAAGGAGAGAGTGCAAGAAGGGACTAGAGGGGGGCAGATTGAGTCACACAGTGACAAAAGAGGAGCCGAGGAAAGTGAACACAGATGAGACTTAAAGAGGCGACAAAACATTTATGGCACTGGTCTGGGTGTGTGGAAGTGGGTTTCAGATATGATCAGAAAACTCTGGAGTGAACCTACATGTTACACTGGGAGTCAACAGGCATCTTTAATGTTTGTGATCATTTCAAGACAACTGCTTAACCAAATGTAAGACAAAATATTGTTCTTATTGACTGCTGTAGATATAGTACATATAAAGGTAAGTTAAGGAAGCCTGTGTACAGGTGGATATTATGTAGGAATATGATTAGTACAAAGTCAGAGATGGAAAACTGATCAAGTATTTGACTACTATTGTGTTAACATCAGCAGTTTGAGTGATTTCTAAAGATAAAAAGTCAGAATTTTCTGTCTTCTGGTCTCTTTCATGTAAAGATTTTTGGAAAAGTAGATTTGAAGGCATACTTCCATTTTATAAATGACACAATTTAATCAATACAAGAGTCAACAGCCTACAAAGGATTAATTAACAGTAGCAATAATAGTTGCAGCTCTGCAGTGAGAGGTTGATCAACATATTGCTAACACTTGACAGTTGGCAAAGATAAAATATAGACAGATGAAAAACCTCAATTCACTTTTAATGCTTATTTACTAAGTCAATGTAAAGTGATACTAAACACTAAAATAAATAACTGCCCAAGAGTTCTGGGCCAACATTAGGTTTGTTGGTTCAGTGAAGTTCTAAGGACCACACAAGCATTTCTCAGTCTCTGTATTAAGATACAATCTGGATACATAGGAAGTATAAACAGTATTAAAAACAAGAGTTTTAAGGAAAAAAACAGCTTCAATAAATCAAAAAGGTAGAACCTCCATTTGTACCAAACATGCCTTAAACCCTTTTTTCACTCAATATGAGATTTTTTGCATTAATTTTCTGGTGTTTTATAACAGTTTTCATGTCAGATGTTTCTGTCTCTGTTGCTTCTTGTCACTGGGTCAGAGGTCACACTAAATAGTCACTTTATTCTCTAGAATGTGCACATATTTTTATGTATATTCATGTTATACCTGAAGGAAATGAGATAATAACTATTTATGCAGAAATAAATATTTATCCTGCAAAAACAACAAAGCTAGAAGTGACCTAATGCTTTTGCACAGTACTGTATGTCTTTGAGCTGTAAACAAGAGTGATGAAACACATTAATAGCACTGATAATTCCAATAAGAATCAACCAAAATATATTGAATCGGTGAAAAAAATCTCTACACACCATTTTGTTATTGATGACTTAAGAGTCATACTTAATGTAACAAAGGTAAACAACTTTACATTGTCAGTTGTGTTTTACTGATTTTAAGGCAGGCTTTCCTCTTGTAATAAAACTAGTACAAACCTCACTCCAATCCTTTCAGAGCCTCATCTAGTTCTGTACAAGTGTCCTGTGATTCTCTGTCCCTGAACTACTCCCGTTTCACATCCACACCCAGACATTCACACACTGAACACCACACTCTCAGCATGATTCTGACTGTCGTAACTTTTCGGATCATGCAGCGGGTGGAGTTCGACTCAGAGCAGGGGTAAAGTTACATTTCAAGACATTTCATGACTTTTCATGGTCTTGCAGACAGGGTTAATGTCCCAAATCAAACTGGAAATCTATGCTGTTGAATGTGTGTTTAATTTTAGACACTTCTGTTGCAAACGTGAGGTTCAATCAAGAGTTTTCTTAAAAAACACAGCCCTATTTCGAGTTTACTGCATAAGACGATGCATCAGTTTTCCAAAGTCCACTACTTTTAATCTGCTAGTATTTGATATGGTCTTCACTGAATGCACAATGTGTAGAAAACATGTGTACAAACAAGGTACTGTATTAAAATTTTATCCATATTACATATTAGAGGTCTGCAGTCAAAAAATTATATCAGGACAGATATTAAAACAACACATCACCAACTGTGCCTTGTCATTATTTAAGAAAAATGACGCTAAAATGTAGAAGCAGCTTGTGAAAAAATTAAGTACACCCTTACCGTTTCCATAGGAAATGGCTAGGTAAATATTATGCAGGTGCTGCTGAGCACACAAATTTAAGTTATGCATTTTCATTTCAATCAAGTACGCAGTAGTAAAGGATACGACACCACAGACAGGGAAACAAATTAAATAGATTTCTCTTTGTTTTCACACAGTTGGAAAACTTTGATAATACACACAATATGCCAACATAATGTATTCCTTGGGCCTTATTTCAATATTTAGATAAGAAATATTTAATCCTAACCCAGAACATGTACATATTGTATATTTAACAGGTGATAAACATTTTTCCAAAACCGGTGTTTCATCATTTCATTTCATTTGTCAAACTCAACTAATCTGACATGTTTTTTTTTTCGTTTGTTTGTTTTACCAGAGTCAGAGATTAGAGATTAATGTGTTTCAATAGAAACCACCTGCAGTATTTCAGAGTTAACTTGTTTATTTAAAATATAGTTGTGTGTGGTTAAACATTTGTAATCATATCACACAGTTAAACATTCAGCAAACTTTAGATAGTGAAGAATAATAAATGATTTATATGAACTTCATACTTATACTATTTGCAGGAATTTGTTAAGTCAACTATGGGTGGACCAGGTGGACGCCAGGATGCATGACATGGCGTAGTAAATAGTAGCCAAAGATAAGGTCATGTTGCTCTTTTCTGCTCAGTTCAGTTCAGGCCACGCCACACCCACCCCGTCTCCTGGGGACTCGACATGGACATGGAGGGTCACGGCTACAACTGACTTTCAGTCTGAGAAGGATGACATGTGAATGTGCTTTAGGGTAATTATGACGCACCAATGATGACTTAACATGTTCTGGTCATTATTTACATAGTACATTTCTGCTCAAAACAAATGTTCCTTCCATACACATCTAAACTCTTTGACCAGTACAAAGGTACAACTTCAGCTCAGCAAGAAAATTTTACATATTTGTCTTTATAATCAAATATTTTTCTTTTGTGTTTAAGTTTATTCTATTCATATTTTCCACAAAGACAACAATTTTAATGTTTAGTTTCTTTAATTTTACTCTTTCATATTTTGTTGTTTGACAAACATTTTTATCATTGTTAAGGTTTTAGATGTTCTACTTGTATTTTCTCTATTAAATGTTAGATAACTGTATTCTGCAACTTTTATTTTGATGAATAAGGACTCAAACTTCTTTAATTTTATTTCATGCAAAATAGAGTGGGGCCCAGAAAAGTAAAAAAAAAAAAACCCAAAAAAACAATTTAATATATGTAGTTATATACACCAGTAATGTCAAACTATTATAATTTTTAATCAGATTAATCACAGGGTTGCTATGGATTAATTTCGCTTTTAATATAATTTTTTTAATCTATATTAATTGCATTTCATTTTGCAAGCAAACAGACTCAAGAAATATACACTTAATGTGTTTATTAAACACCTTCAACAATTCCAAGAAAACAGTTTGAAACAAGTGTTCCATTCTTGTTTTTTGTCCTCATATTTCCATCCAGATGGTCAACGTGCTCTTTAGTGTCTTCTATCTTTACGGGTTGGTTCTGTTGTCTGTCACTACAAGATCAACTGCCCATTTGCGCATGTGCAACGGTAACTCTACTTGGACAAACTGGCTGAAATGCGTTGCCAGAGACGTTCAGAGTCATTCTGCACTGCAAATGGGGAACTTGCATTTTTTAATCAGATTAATCATGATAATGGCTTAATCCAGGTAACTGTGTTAATTTTAACAGCACTAATAAAAACTAAACAAGTACTACAATAATCCACACAGTGAACTATAGTGGTGAGCTAAACTGCAGTGAGTCACCACAGGTGCTAGCAACATAATAATACTAAACACCTAAAACATGTATGATATTGTTCTAAGGAGACAAAAGCAAGCATTGACTTCCCCTTGAGCCTCCAAACACAGACTGAATCCCCTTACACCTGCCCTTATTTCATTTAAGACTCCACTTAGCACAGGAAGAATCATTTATTGTCTGAGGTTCTCCCTTCAGACTGATAAAACATCTTTTTAACAGTGTGGTTGAAGTGCATTAACAGTGAGAACAACGGCACTCTCTATGGCTGTGACCTTTACTGGCGAGTGTGGATTGCTTAGAGCTGGTTTATGTTGTGTTCTCCAAAAAACATCAATCACAGCAAGAAATGAGCTTCGGGAGTTTTCCTCTTTTTTTATGTGGTGTTCAGAGTTTCTCTATTAAGCACAAATGACATCCGGTTAATGTTCGCCACTAAGCCAAAAATCATTTGACTGAATATTAACGCCTGATGTGTTTTTCTTTTCTTAGAACAGCTTGATTTTCCTCTGAATACACTGAGTCTTGGTGGTGTGACTATGAATCTGAGATGCCTTTCTGTAACTGCGGTTCAGAAGATCTGAGAAATGTTACAAAAATGAAAAGAGCGACTATCCTCCTCATCAACTATACAGTGAACTTCAAGATTATTTTCATTATTTGTTTACTCAAGACACCACAGATATAATAATCTCCAGGAAAAAAAACATTCTGAGACTAAATATTTAAAAAAAAACAGAAGCTTCTTGTCTCCGTTCTGGATGTTGACAGAACTGTTTTGGCTCTGACACTTTTTTCAGTTTGTTTTTTGGTGCTTAAAATTTAAATCGAAAAGAAATGCAAATCATAAAATCCCACCTTTTCATTAATTCTATCCATTAAAAAAGAAGAAGAAGAACAAGAAGACAGACCATTTCCAAATCAAACACTACAATTATTTATTTACTTCATATGCCGTAGATAAAAATATCAGTGAACAACAGCACCAGGGAACAATATCCTACCAGTCATTTAGGGGACACTGCAATTATTCTGCTTGATTAATGTTTGGTAAGTTGCATATAAACAATAGCTAGTATGTGAGTCAGTGGACGGGTGTTAAATCACAGGGACACATTTATCACATAACAAGTACAACCGCAAGTGTCAGTTAATCCTTTTAAATGACTGACAAGCACCAGCCTGTGGTTTTGGTTTGTAACAGCGAATCAATATGGCTGACTTCAAACCCCCAAGGCTGTATGTAGCCCACCTCTAAATATAGGACGTAAAAAACAGCAATCAGCCATCAGTGTGGGATATCAAGTGAACGAGACATGTGATTGGCTCAACAAAGCCTCGCTTTACAATGAAAGTATGGGTGTGGTTAAGTGGTATATTTTTCCCACTGAGAGTGTCACATTATACCACCATCCCCCTCCTCCTCCTCTCAAAATGTCAACTTGACTGAAGATTCTCCAAACAGATACAAGATTCTTTTTGTAAAACACTGACCCAAAAATGACTTACAGAGATCATGCACAGCCACACCCTCCTATACAATAATAAATACACAACAATAACAGTGACACTTTGTTGAATGTGCACATTTCCCATAATATGCCAGTCTATTTGAAGGTCCAACGTGTGACCTTTAAAAGCCCATGGATTCTGATTTCTTTAACAAAACCAAGTTTATGCAGAGGACCTGGTAGTAAAGACAACACATGCTGTGTGTGTGTGTGCGCGAATGAATGCGTACAGTTTTAACACGTGATCAGAGCAGGACAGCTCTGTGGTGGGTCTGCTGGACTGAGCAGTGGACGTGGGGGGATGACAGCTGTTTAGGTGGGAAGTTTGTTGGATTAAAGGCTGCACAAAATTATCAGGTCCATAGTTTGGGCTAAGACTTTGACTCACTGACTCCCTGATGTGGCCGTGAGTCTTGTTTTGAATAGATGAAGCGTGGTCTCTCCGCCCAGCTGTTAATTTTAAATGCCACTCACATTATAAAGGCATGGCACAAAACCTCACATCCTGTCAACACAGCGGAGGGTTTAACTGTGTTTACACTTGTAGTTATCTGTATTTTATTGATCCTTTGTACAGCACTTTATGACCTCCCTTGTCTGTGAAAGGTGCTATATGAATAAAACTTTACTTACTTACTAACTACAAAGCCTGTGTAAATCAGTAAGGTCACTGCAGGACATCACTGTTTAACCTCTTTTAAAGGCTTGGTATGGAAGGTGTCCCTGAAGTTATTTTAGTAATAGAAACACTATACTGTAGTACAGATACACTATACATGCAAATTTTACAATATGAACACGAAGTCCCCATTTTAATATACTTTTCCTGAGGGAGATGTACAGCGTATACGTAGGGGGACACTGTAATTAATAGTGAGAATTTAAGAAATATATTGAACGGCTGTGTTTCCATAAAATGTCACGAAAATTTGAAGTGGAAAAAAGTGAATTATGTATTTACTTATGCACAAACTGATTTGGGGTGAATATACTGGGTTGAATTATATCATTAACAGAAGACGCTGTGTACTATGTTGCACAGAGCTTTAATAAACAGCTTGCCCGCCAGTCCTACCAGACATGTTTTCTCACTTAATCAGAATAAGTGGGAAGACGCACTGAATAGTTTAAGAGTCAGATAATCAGTGAAATGAGTTAGATGTTTGCTAGATTCTATTTGAGAAAGGTGTTTCCATTTCCCCTCCACATATTTACTCCTCCAATGTAAACTTCTACTAAATCTGTAAATGGAAATGCATAATTTCTATCAGTAAATATTAAAATTCTGTTTACAATATAGCCTAGCAGAGACTCTTGGGTCATGCTGAGATGCAAAAAACACAGTATTAGGGTGATGATGGACTTAAAATGAGGTGGAAATAAATATGATTATGTTCTTCTCTAACCTTTACTTAAACTCAAGATGACTGTGTTTTCCTTTTTGCCTCTGTTCTATTGTGACCCTGCTGCCTGCAGCAGATGTTGTAGTTGACCTTATGACTTAAAAGGTGCACTCATTTGAAGACTGTCGAGTTGAGCCTGCAGACACACCGACTGTAAACAGGTGGTTGTTTGTGTGTGTGTGTGTGTGTGTGTGTGTGTTATTGCCTCCTGTCGACAATAAAACACACATTTCAGGAATGCAGGGTCTAATTTCATACCTACAGTAGTCCTAAAAGACAGAGTTACGGTTAATAAACTCAAGTCTGATCTGCTCAGATTTTAACCTGCTTTATCATTGCATACAAAAGGTCAAAGGTCAAAAACTGGTCATTGGTAGGCTAGGCTTCAGTTTAGGGACCGTAATCATGTAGACAGCAGACACTTCAAATGAACTCTATTTCATTCACACATCAGAAATTGGCCAGTGTGCAGCTGCTTATTGGATACCATTGCAGTGGCCTGCTGGGGTTCGCACTGCATGCTTCTACTTTATATTCAGATGGAGTGAGGCGGAATAAGAAGAGCTGGATAATGATTCAATTTATTTGTATTCATGTAGTGCCAAGTGACAAGAAAAATCATGACCAAGCATTTAACACAGTAACTTTGTAGGTAACGTTATAGGAAAATATTAATATTTCACACTTCAGCATCTACGTTTCAGATGCTATGTGTGATATTCAAATGATTTCTCAAAATCACTATTGATTTTCACAACAGTTTATGTGGATTATGTATTATATCATATTTGTGAGAGGTTTGGTTTATTTTATTTCGTCTCTAAATGCCCAACATTATAACTATCAGCAGCAGCTTTACCTAATATATCTTTATTCTACAACATTTTCATTTAGTTATTTTTTAAACATCAGAATATATGAAATTACGGTGAAATATAACCCCAGAACAATGATATGCATCTGCGTTTCCTCTTTAATTTTGGTGCAGCTGTCGTGCTTCTTGTTCTTCTCATATCATTTCCTGTTTTTTTTTTTTTTAATTGTTATGAAAGTTGACTCTAGAACACCTATCATCCATTTAGTTTAGTGATAAAAAAAAAAAAAACTCAACTCAATCTTATTTAAATAGTTATGTATGGTTCTGACTTGCACTCTTGTTTGACTCTTAGCTGGTCTGTGTCAACTTTTATGTATTTTGTCAAACTGTCTTTCTTGACTTTAAGGTTATTCTGTTATACTTTTTTAGTTTCAGTGTTGTTCATTAAGAACCTAACCAAGGACATGGTCTGCATATTATGGCTCTATGACACCTATATACATTACATCTGTTGCATACTTTGAATGTGGCAATGACTGTATGCATTGCCATTGTCAAATAACACTTAAAGAAATAAAAACATCTATGTATGCATTTTCAGTTATGGTAATTTCATGTTGTGGTGAATGAATGAATGGAGAAATACACAACAAATCTTCAGATTGTTACCAACACACAGCATTAGTAATGAGGTCATAACCTAAAAATTTTATAGAGTAAGAAAACAACATCACTTGACAAGTTTTGACGTGTTGCTGACAGCAGGTTTACCTGCAGAGTGAACTGAACCAGGGTTCATAATCAGTCTGTAGGTCGAACATATGGTCAGTGCGCCAAAACTGGCCCGTTAGATGAATTTGTGAAATGCAAGTTGCACTGACATACAAACAAATAATGACAACTTGCATTTTTTCTCTTTAGTGTAAAAAAAAAAAGGTAATACTTCACATTTTAAAAAAAAAGAAAAAGTAAATAATATGAACAAATATGAACAACCTGTAACACCTCAAAAAGGAGTTATATTTTACTAAACCCACTTTTATTAATCTTTCATTCATTTATTTGTGTATTTGGACCTTAACAGTTTGAATTAAGAGTTTGAATTTGAAGCCTCCACGTACTGCAAAGCTATCTTTACTCTCATCCTGGTAAAAATTGAGTCGATTTCTATAACTAGTTGTAATTCCCGCTTAATTTGTTAAAACTATAACCGGTTAGGTCACGATATTTACACATAGAAGGTCAAGGCGTTCAACGAGCATTTCTCCAAATATGTCATAATTATTTGTCAGCAGTAGCGGTTGTAGTTCCTACTGTAACTATGTCCAAACTTCGAGCAGATTACCTAAAATGTTCAATAGTTGGCAGAATGGGACAAAGAAGCACAGCCATAACCCGGAGGGGGCGGGGCGAGAAGTGGGTCATGTGCATTTAAAGGGCCAGCACTCAAAACGACCTTTCTGGTGTCATTACTCAGATATAGGGTTGAAGTAAGACCTGTGGAGTTGAATTAATGAAAAATCCAGACCCAAGCATATCATTTATGGTTTATGTAGAACATCAGGAAATGTTTTAAAATGCGCATTTGCATTTAAAAAAAGCAAAATATCACTTCTTTAAGAGAAAAGTGTCTTTTTAAAATGTTATGCCTGTTACTAAATGCTTTCTAGAAATACTGTGATTTTAGTTTGTTTTGGTTTTTTTACTCTAAAGGAAAGACAATCTGGATTTGACAATATATAGGTTATTTATTATTTTACTAGCCGATATTAGTCTGTTTGTGGCCCCTGAACTAACGTGGGCTTGACAACCTGCTTTAAGGTTACATACAGTTTAAATATACAGTTGTAGTTTTCAGTGCAGTTTAATATTTTCCTTGAGCTATTTTTCTTTATAAGAGGAGATCTGATGCCAGCCTCTTGTCACTTGTGTTGAAACAGAAACGACCTAATGACACTTTGTTTACCTTGGAGCTGCGCCGACAGTGATTCCTGATGTTGCTGGTACTTCAGAGCCATCACCTCCGTCCTCTTCAGCTGTTTGTGCATCTCATAGGATATCATACCCCCGTACATCATCCCGCACACCACCGTGACCAGCAGGAGACACTGGAAGATCCTCCGCTGCCTCCGGGAGCACACCCCGTTTCCCATGTTGGACCCGCACCCCTCCCCGCCGTCTGCGCGAGGAAGCCCCGTCTCTGCCGCTGGAAAGTTCCGACTCAAGTTTTCTACCCCCTCGGTGAAGACTGAGGAAGCCCACTGCCCCTCACTCCCCGAGCATTTCCACGAAGAGAAAACGACTTATGTGCAGAGATTTACACGGGGTTGACATTACTTTATCGAAGCTACTTTCACACTATTCTCTCCTTGTTACTTCAAAGTCGCCGCTCAGATTTACTTCAGTTTAAAGTCCTGCTGAAACGCACGGACAACGAACGCACTCCGCTTCTTTCTCCCCTTCGTGTCCCGCTGGCAGACTTTTCTCTTTCCGCCGCAGAACGTGATAAATATATACGTGTAAAGTCTACGGTGAAGTCCCTGTTGAGGCCTTTGAGCACCTTTAACTTTAGTTACGTGTCAACCCAGCAGCTGCACTGCCATCCAACTGAAACTCTGCCGGAAGTCCCGCCCACACGGAGAAATACATTACCCTAACCCCGCCTTCAGATGAATATCACTCAGTGATCGGCCACAAGACAAGTCAATCAAACCGAAGTCTAGAATAAGAGGGTGTGGATTTGATTTCCTGATTACAAGGAGATGCAATCTTGTCATAACATTTGTGCAGATATTATCATCACATAATTTAGTTATTATGTTTATTTATTTTCACACAAAAAAAAACTTCTTGGTAATTTTATCCACTACACTTTCTTAATGGTCAAAAGAGCTTCTGTGAAGATATTACATTAGTATAAAAATATAAATTTCACGATTTAAAAATCATTGATGAAAACAGAATTCCCTCAGAAACAAAATGAAAACATGTCACACACAATTACTGGCAAATCAAAAATAACACATCTTATTTTGATACTTTTCATTGGTTGTAATGTTGGTTTAATGTGTTGCATTCTTCAATGTGGCTGGAAACGTTTTTGTTTTGTATTTATTAAATCTGGCTCTGTGTGCTGTCTTCTTTGATCAGGAATATGTATTTGTGTAAATTAATCAAAATCTTGTCATTTACCAAAATAGATTCCCCAATTTAAAAAATTAGACATATTTTATTCAATAACTAATAAATGGGAAAATTGGTTCACACTGATAGATTTCTTTAGTTGTAATGTTACATCAAGTAGTTCTAGGTTTTTGAACAGCACTGAATTCAGGTTTTGCATTAGTGTTACTTATAGGGTCTGGTTTTTTGTTGTGTTAAGACATTTGTTAAGTTGTTGGTTGCAACAACTTTTTATAGTTTTGTTCTATTTTTTAACACTAAAATATAATACTTATTGTTCTCCATTAATTTGAAATGTACTGTTTTACAGCAGAACAGAAAAAACTAATAAAGCACATTATTTCTTGATGAAGATGTCAAGTTATATTTATTTATATGTATTCCCAAATAGAACAATTTGTTTTAGAGGTTGAATATAATGCTTACTTATTGCTTATTTACCGGCTACTCAGAGAAGCTCAGTGAGCTCAAATGTGGATATAAAAGGATGAATTCAGTCTTAAATACCTCATTCCTGTTGAATGTTGAGACCAACAACAATGACAATGACGGAATCCACAGTACAGATCCTCATGATGCTGGATGGTCTCTGACAAATACACTGTTGTGTGTAATTTTAAGTAAATTAAGTCAAATGTGAAATTCATCCATGCTTAAAATGTCACATTATTGCATCATCTGACAAAGAAAAGGCAAAACAGCCTGTTATTTGCAAAGTGAAAAGTTTTTTTTATGTCTTTTACATATAGTGACTATGTAAAATATGTAAATATAAAACAAAAACAGTGACTCCTGATTTGACTTCATAGGTCTTTATTTTAATGCCAGAGCTCGTCTCCATTGTTGTTCATTTGGGTGTGTAAATGTCTCAACTAGTCATGAAGGACAGATCATCAGGTGTTCATGACATGGCACTTGCTTGAACTGAATGATTCGACTTTTTCTGCTTCGATTTTAGCAACAATTCACCTTGATTTTCATCACAGAAATTACTTTCTTAAGACTTGTTGCTCCATACAAGTGATTTATACCAGCTCTGATATTCACAGTTAAAAGACAAGGCTTTCCCTCCTGATGCTGCAGAATTGTGTAGTTTATTCAGATGTACAAAGTATACAGGGTTTTTTTTTTTTTTACATTTTACATATAGTGACAATATAAAACAGTTAATATAGTGTATGCATAGACCATAGAATTAAATTAGAACAGCTCATGCATCATTACAAACATCTGCAGTAAAAAAAGTAAATATTCAAATATATTTCTAAGAGAATAAATAAATCTTAATAACTCAGTTGGACAATTAAATGTAAAAAAAACAAAACAAAAAAAAACCCCTACAAATTTATAAATACTGCAGTTACATGTTCTAAAATATATCCAATACAGCTGGATATCTTTTGGGCTAATCTTGAAATATATAGGCCTTAATTAAAAAAGAATTACTAAAAGATCAAAATATCGATTTCACATTGTAAAAATCATTTTGTAAAAAAATTCTTGAAGAAAAAGCTATTCTAACTGCATATATTCACTGTTCTATTTGTTTTTAAGTAAATCAATTCACATATTAAATTCATCTCTTGTCTAAAATATCACATTATTGCATCAATTGACTAACAAAAAAAGGAAAGACAGCCTGTTATTGTGCAAATTATGACTGAGGTTATGTTCACACTGAAGACAAAAGTGGCTCAAATCTGATTTTTGTCCATGACAGATTTTTTATGATAGTCTGAACAGCACAAATCCATTTTTTAAAATGCATTTAATTCAATTTTTTATAAATCAGACACCGGCCATTTTCTTATTTGGTCCAAAAATCACACATATATCTGATGTTTTACAATGTGACTTCACTCTGAATGATCACGCCACATTTCATCTGAATTTTACGTCACTTAAATGAGGAGGCAGAACCAGGAAACATCCATATTGACTTCAGTAAACACAGTGTGCTGCATCTTCTTCTGTGCATGTGGGTCACTTAAGGACCATAAACTGTCCATGCCAGTGATGGCAGTCACATTTAAGTCATAATGTGAACAACCATACACACACACACACACACACAGAAAAAAAAAAGATTTCAGCAAAGAAAAAAATCCGAAATAAGCATTAAACCTTGTGTATTCCTTGGGGCCAATTTGACCCTGTTCCTCTGCATTCTTCTGTGGGATGTAGAAGGCAGTGGAAGGGTTAAAACCTGTGGTGTGAATGTAGTCTATGGGTCATCAGTTTTGTATATTAAACATTACTTTTCTTACAATTCACAAATAATTTAGGTTTAATATCAAAACTCACATACTTAAAAGTTCAGTGTATTTCATTCATTTGTGTTTCTGACCCAATAACCCAGTTTTTCACTTATATCTGAATGAATGAATAAATGTGCACAAACTATAATGAGGTAGAGTGATCGGCAGATGTCTGCAAATACAGCGCTGAACAAGTTTCAAAGTGACAAAATAATAAGAAAAAATAATGATGCACATCAACAAAATTTGGCACAAAACAGACAAGAAGCTTGTTCTAAGCTCTTCTATTAAATATCAAAGTATTAAATGCTGTTTTATCTCAGACCCTAAAAGGTACAAAGTGTTAAAAAAAAAAAAATCAGTTTTAATAAGTGCATTATATCCACTTTAAATCAGCTTAGTGGTTTATGCCACTGGCTTTGGTTCGGAAAATTGCCGGTTTGAGACCCAGGTGGACCCTTGGGAAAGGCCCTTTGCGCTATAAATCCCAATATGTGTAGCCACAAGGTGCCAGTCCCAAGCCTGGATAAATACAGAGGATTGTGTCAGGAAGGGCATCCGATCTAAAAAACCTGCGCCAAATCAACACGCAAATCTGATTCATTGTGCTGACCCCTGAAGGGAACGGCCAAAAGAAACGTATCCACTTTAAATCAAATGGAAGAACAGAAATGCATCAAATAGATACAACTCAACCTAACTGAACCTGAATACTAGAAAAACCCTTCAAAAACATCCTATGAACAGTCTTATAATTAAATCAGTGTGAAAAAGCTTTGTCCTCTCTAACAGGTATTGTTGAATGTCATAAACCCACTGATAATGATGTAGGAACAGAGGAAAAAGCTGCTGAATCAAAGATGTCTTAAATGTGCCCACATTTAAAATAAAAAAAAAAAAAAACTTTTATTTTGTCTCGGGCAATATTAAACAGTGCAAATTAACTTTTGTTTAGTTAGAAAAGGCACAAATCAAATATTTCTTCTGGTTCAAAGAAGCAGAAAACATGTTTCCTTCCGTTCAGAGGCTGCAGCAGTTTCCCGTGCAGAACCTTCACACCACTCAATTAGGTTAACTGTGTAGCAAAAGCAGGTGAGGATTTCATTTCTAAAAGCTTGCATTTGTGAAAAGACATCTGGATTAAAGCTACCTCCTCTGCATGTAGATACTCCCTCATGGCAAATAAAAATAATGGACTTCCATCCAAAACCAAACTGAGGCATCCCAGCAGGATAATCAATCACAGCTGATTGGAAATATACATCATGGAGAAACAGTGAGAAATGTTTCTTAATTGCCCTTTAAATTAAATTAAATTAAATTCTGACTCAGTGTTTGACCTGTTAGATGTAGGAAATCATGCTTAGATTGAAGTAAAATGCATTACGATAACCTGCTACTTCCATTTTCTCAGTTTCTGCTGAGTTTCTGCAGTTTCTGAAGACTTTTGATGGTCCACTCTGGTGTTTATTATTACAACATCGACTGTTCCTCATCCTCACACAGAAGAGGCTCCACCTCTGGGATGCTGGTCAGTGTGCTGCTTATAGCTGAGTTGTTCTTCCTGTACATAATGAACTGAGCAGTGACCTGACAAAGTTAAGGCTTATAAATGAGAATGCAGTTTAAAAAAAAGTTTGACAAGATGTCTATAAAAGTCAAATACTGGTGCCTTTTCTAAAGCTCTTCCTTATCTGAAGATTTGATATTATTGTTTTATCTACGACAATGATTAACAAACTTTTTCATATCGCAACCCAGAACTATAAAAAAAAAAATCAATGTGATGCTTCCTCTGGACTCAGATTTATAAAAATACATACTGAATAACGATAATGTGTACCTGTTACTGACTATTTCACCATTAAAATGTTTAGTTTTTGTTGTTACATCCTCTGCATTATTTTCTTCTTTGATGTTTTGTTATGACCTTTTTGTATTTTTTGTTTTATCTTTTATTGCATCTTAAATCGTATTGTGAATTTTTGGTCTAGTTACACATTTTAATTATCCATTACATTTCACACAGCTTTATTGAAGTCAACCTTTATATAAGCTCCCAAAGAACATGCTATTTTAATTAGAGAAATGAATACTCACATATTATTATGTCTTTTAGTTTGATAGTTCCACTAAATGTAAACCAAATATAAACAGTTCATCCCATTTTGCATCCTGACCCCAAACTTGATCGGATCTACAAATAAATGACATTAAAATGTGTAACCCAGCCATTATCATACATGTATAATGTTAAAATACTGCACATCTGAGCTGTACCTGGACAGGTTTAAAGGATACAAATAGGTCAAGTATGAGGACGCCCAGGCTGCCGATGAGCCAGGCCAGATGGTTGATGATGAACGTCTGTTTGGAACCCCTCAGTGCAGGTAGGACCACTATGACGCTAAGGCCGTAGGTGCCATTTCCCATCATGGCGAGGGCGAACAACAGGTAAGAGGTTCCCTCTGTGGACTGTCGCTGGAACTACAAAATAACAGAAAAAAAATCATTAATAGAGCTATTATACACAATATGCGTAATATTACAGTATTATTATAGAGTACTGGGTCCATAAAGTCTCTTTACAATTCAACAAATTTATCACAAAAGCAAATGAAGAGACAAACCTGTGAATTTATTACAAAATGTTTAGTTTTGTTTTTTTGCCTCATTTAATGCACTCTATATGGACAGCATTAGTTGCGAGCAGTACATCCACATGGTTATTATATAAATATTATATATACACGTTATTACTACAGCACTTTGGGTCCTGAATAAAGGGACTTTGTACAAGATGGAGGCTTTAAAACAGTGTATGACTTTCATCACAATTTTTTTTTCAGCTTTGTAAAACACCAGCGATATCCTAATTATCACTAATCCATTAGTCTTTCTGAGTTTATGCACCTGAATCACTTCCTTCACAGTGAACAACTTCGAAGATGACGTCATCATTAACACAGTCCGCTTGTTTACATAACAAATAGGACATTTCTATTTGTTCTGCCTTTTTGGAAAATTCGGAAAGTGAATTGTGGGAAGTGAAAGCGATTTCTCAAAGATCTGGTAAGAAAATACATCAGATCCCCACAATGTAAAATGATACCAGAGTTGTTTCAGAGAATGAGTCCCTTCGGTGAATGGAGGTAAAGGTGATATCTGGGTTCAACACTCATGAAGTTGCTGCATGATATTCCCATTCACACAATGCAATATGCGACAAAATCTCTGAAAAGGCCCAAGTGACGGTTCCGTTTGTTATGTAATGAAGAAGACTGTGGTTATCTTTGAAGTCGTTCACAGTGAGGGAAGGGATTCAGGTGGATAAACAGGGAAAGACTAATAGATTAGTGATTATTAGGACATGACTGGGGTTTTACAAAGTTGAAAAAAAAATTGTGATGAAAGTCAAACAGTGCTTTAATAATAAGTTAAACAATAATCATTTTCATGTTAATAATTTACAATAAAAAACCTTTCTTCATATTCATAATAATGAAAAACCTGATCCAAAACTAAACAAAAACAAGTACATTCACAAAAATAAAACTAAGTTTACTTGAAGTATATACTAAAACTAAAATAAAAAATTCAAACATTCTAAATAAAGTAAATATCTATAATAACTGGTCATTTTTTGCAGCTCTGAAGCTTCACCATCTCCTCTTTACATCAGTGAAAGGTTTCCTTTACGTACATACACAGACGACTGTAATAACAACTCCGACTGGTCACTTTACCTTAAATCCTGATGGAATTCATCACTACTTTCCAAAATAAGTCACCTGGAAAAACATTAGCTGAACAGAAATCCACACCTGTCCTTTTTTACGCTTTCACCCAACTGGATTTACTGCTAGAATTATATAACCAGAAATGTTCAGAGGCTTTAAGCTGAAATGATGAACATGTTTTCACTTGCAGAAAATATCCACAGCACAAATCTGATTTAAGTGATTTAGGATAGTCACTAAAATGTTTGTGCCAAAATGTTTCTTTGGCCCTGACAGCATGCAGGGACCATCCCCTCTAGTGAATAATAGCTGCAGTGGAGCCAGGATGTTCCTTCAACACAACAGCTCCATTGTTTTCAATGCCTGTTTCTTATTTCTCAATGGACCCTGAATATACCAACACACAAATCCCATCGCCCTCATTAAAAAACACACACATGCCTATATTTAAAAACTTACATTTGAAAGGTTCTGGCTTTGTGACATAAACTATCCACTTACATTTTTGTAGAGCTGTGGAAAACGAGACGAGAGGTAGAAGACAGATGCCAGATATCCACATATGTATCCAGTAATCTTCACTGATTTAGAGGTAGACGGACTCTGACAGAGGAAGAGAAAAATAAATAATGTAAAACTGTTATATGACAAAAGCTAAAAATAAGACCAATGCCTCTGTAGCTCACCAACATGCTCTATCACATATCAATAACAACTTCAAGTCGGGTTCTACTGCTACTGTTGGGAGTGGGTGGTATTTTCACTGGTGGATAATTCAACTCATTAAATGAAAGTCCATGTATGACTTCCTATCAGTGCTCAACAGTAACTATTTATATAACTATGTATCCCAGTGTCAGTCACACTGGGGTATGAATGTGTGTGAATGTTTGGTGGTGGTCGGAGGGGCTGTTGGGTGTGAATTGGCAGCCACGCATCCATCAGCCTTCCCCAGGGTAACTGTGGCTACAAGCATAGTTCCCCACCACTACAGTGAGAATGTGAGAGTGAATGAATGATGGATCAATAATATAAAGTGGTTTGGGTGCCTTGAAAAGTGCTATAGAAAAAGAATCCATTATTCATTTATTATAATATTTATATCTGTAACCATTTCCATGTAATAAGGCACCAAAATATGGCCCATTATGAGCAAAAAACAAATGTTTCAGTTTCAAAAATTCATCAAAGACTGAAAAAAATCTATATTTTTCAAAACTGTGACAACTTTGTAGACATAACAAATTTGAAATGAATCTGACCAGTAGTTTCGGAGAAGATTGTTAAAATGTAGATCACCAAGGTCAAAGGTCATGGAGCAACTGACAGTCCATATATGACTTCCTATCAGTGCTCAATAGTAACTATATAAATAAATGTAATTATTTCCACCAAAATATGGCCCATTATAAGTAAAGACAAATTTATATTATATTATTTTTTTAAATGGTTAAATATTTAAAAAATTATGGCCTATTGACCAGTGAACTACACTAACTTCTGAATACTTAGGTGTAACACCTGCACACACATACACAATATATAATGTACCTACCTGAGTGTCTAAACTCATGCTATCATCTATGATGAGTTTGGGCAGAGTGAGGAGGACCAGCGTAGCAGCACCACACCACACAAAGCACAGCCACTTCAGCAAAGGGTTCTCTGAGTGTTGAACACACAAACACACACAAACAAGAGCTGAGCATGTAACCCTCAGCATGAACGTCTTGAAGATACTCAAGTGTTTGCATTAGCTGATATTTCCTCCGCCAAAAATGAGCTTCATGACCACTGACGTAGAGTTAACTCGTATGCAGCTCAGTAGCAGTAATCATGACGGGCTTACTTCTGCTGGAGTTGTTCTTGATCTTATAGTAGAGAAACTGCGAGATAAGAATCAAGTCTGTGAAGATGTAGAAAATCACTGTGACCACCTAAGGAGGAAAGACATGAAAACAACTTATTGTAAAAATAATGTATTTTTTGACAGGTAAGTATAAACTTCACCCTCTGTAGTATTTTGAACTGTAGTTATAGTCTATACTTACACTGTTAAAATGGATGTTTATTTTCAATTGAAGCAGTTTTTTAATTATTATGACATAAAATATAAAAAAAAAAAAAACTCCCTATGATGTTACACAACTATCTGATCTAAGAAATTAAAGTTAAGCATGTGACGCTAAAGCATAATGTGTGTTGTGAGTGACACCTGAATAGGAAGCTGATTTGTGAGGTAGCAGCCCGCAAAGCTGGTCACATCTCCACTGAAGAGGAAGAAGAGGAAACCAAAAGACATCGCTTCCTCAACTTTGCCATTCCGATAGGCCACATATACCTGACTAAAGAGAGAGAGAGAGAGAGAGAGAGAGAGAGAGAGAGAGAGAGAGAGAGAGAGAGAGGTTATTACAAAATACATAGATAGATACTTTATTTATCACACCTTGGGGAAATTTTCACAGTTACAGCAGCAATATAACATTAAAGCGCAGTATGAAGATGTATAAATAGTAGGCATTAAGAAAAAGGAAGCAGACAAATACAAGACAAAAATGATAAAAACTACAATTAAAAAAGCATATTCATTAACTAAAACAAATAAAAACTGTAATTAAAAGAAAAAATAACTAACTGCAACTGTATTGTGTGCTTACAAAACTGACTAAAACATATAAAAATTATAATTATATTTATAAAAATATAAAATTCCCTTTGTTTTCAAGCAATTTTTGCTAGCCACACCCCACCCGCTTCACTTTTCGTCACTTTTCGTTTAGAGTCGACTTCTCGTCCCCATTCAACATGGAAACTAAAGTTGGGGAACAGCAGTAGAGTCCTGTATGGGATTTATGTCAATAACACAATGAGGAAGGTAAAAGATATGAAAAAACTAGAACTAGAATTAAACTAAAACTAAGCATTTAAAGAAAAAATTGTAAACCTGCTCTAAAAAGTAACTAAACCAAACTGAATTAGAGAAAAAAAAAAAAGTTAAAACTAAATAAAACTAAACTCTAATGAAAAATCCCAAACTATTATAACCTTGGTAGATAGGTAGATTATTGATAAATGTTTTGCGTCTGATTAAAATGCTAAACATTTCCTCCTGTACTTACGGCAGAGTGGACAGCAGGAAACAGAACATGGATACGAGTCCTATCACCACGCTGCAGTACTCCCACACATTATCCACACACTCCTCCAGCAGGTACAGGATCCATGGTGTCCCGTTGACACACAGGGGTCTACCCAGCGCTGGACCGGTCCAGTTCAGAGCAGCCCCGTCTGAAGTCTTTCCAGGGAAGCGTGCAGATGCCATGGTCCTCTTTAATGATGCTGCTTTAACTGAACAGGTGTGACGCAGATACCTGCCTCATAAAATGGATGCGTGGAGATGTGTTTGGTCATTTGGTGAATCTAGACAGAAAGGCAGTGATTACTGTAACGATGTGTGGATTTTTTTATTCATGCACTGAGAAAGAAAAATATATAATACATGAGCAGTGTACAACAGATGTACATGAAAGGGAACCCCAAAGAAGCAAAAGTGCATCCTCACCCACATTCCCCCTCCACCCCCACCCCTCACTGATGAAGCTACATATTATACGTGTCTTACAGTAACAACAGTCCTTCAAGGTTTATGAATATTATATTAATGGATTGGATTCACGTTGACTTTAAAGGGGTTATATGTAGTATTAATATTCCAAACTTCTGGGGATGAGGGGGGGGGGGGGGGTGACATGTACCAGAACACACTCAGGGCTAATAAAAATACCAACACTATGAATCCACAGACTGTATCACTGCAATATCACTGTACAACAAACTCCTGTAACACCAACCCAGTCAGAAAACACATGTGCACTTTACTGTTTTATTTTATTTGACAATTTCTCTTATTGTATATATTGTATTTGTATTGTATCCTGCTGCTGTTACAAGACAAGAACATCAATCTATCTATCTATCTATCTATCTATCTATCTATCTATCTATCTATCTATCTATCTATCTATCTATCTGTCACTGAATAAAGTACAAAGCTCACTGTTTATAATAGTATCAGGTTATATTCGTCAAACATAAACTCATTGCCTGTTACTTTGACAGTTTTCTGTTGTCAACTACTGCACGTAAGATCTGTTAATCACCCAAAGGAGGCTTGCTTTTTCATTAATCCTCAAATATCGTAAATATAACTTGGACATAAAAATGTACCTAATGGAAAAATTTTAATTTTTAAAAGAAAGATTAAAGGTTTTTGAGCTGGCAAGAGATGGTATTTCAGGTTGTTGTGAAATTGGCATATTATTTAAAACTGCAATAGAAAAACCTTTTTTCATAAGTAGAGACATGTGAATTAAAAAATAATACGGATGTGGATGGACGTTACAACAAACAAAGAAGAGTTTTTAAAAGAAACATGGTGTGGTATGTGAGGACACACCAGGAAACTGAATGTTTTTTTATGTAGTAAGGTACAGAGGGATAATGTATAATAATAATAATAATAATAATGAGTATATCTGTTAATCACTGTAATATTTATGTTCAACACCATGTTTCTGAAATTACTTCTCATCTTGCAATAATAAATAAACAAATCATCACATTAATGATTTAATGGAAAAACTTTTGTTTTTTTCTACATTTAGTGAATATTGGTACAGTTTTGGGCATAAGTCTAATGGAAAAGTGATAAATGTATACATGTATAGCCTGGTGTGTTGACGAAACGCTTTGAATTCACCATCAAACTTCAGTCTTCAGTCTACTTCAGTAGTATCCAGTGGTGAAAACAACAACATTACTTGCAGATGTTATCGTTTTGTGACTTTCTTTGCTTCTAAAAGTTACTTCTTAGTGGATTGCATCACTTCCTGACATTTTTTGTCAAAGGTGCTAGCTTTCCTCACCATGGAAAATTAGCAGAGTGACTCACTAGTCCCTCTAGTGGCCACATAAATCCCCAAGGGTGTCCAATGGTCCTCAAGGGCCGGTATCCTGCATGTTTTAGATGTTTCCCTCTTCCAACACACCTGACGATAGTCATCAGGCTTCGGCAGAGATTAATGATAGGCTGATCACTTGCACTGAGAATTGTAATTTTGACTTTTCATCTTATAATTCTGATTTACCATGGGGATATTTTTATGGGGAGGGAAATACATATATAGGAAGCCTATTTCCGCCACTGAAAAAAAATCCCCATGGTAAGTCATAATTATGAGATAAAAGTCAAAATTATGAGCTGAAAAGCCACAATTATGAGATAAAAAGCCATAATTATGAGATAAACAGCTATATTTATTAGATAAAAAGTCATAATTATGAGATAAAAAGTCAAAATTACAAGATAAAAATGTACTTATTAGTTAAGTTGAAATTATGAGCGTTGAAACAGTTCTGAGCGGGATACATACCATGGCACAACACTGACCCTTGAGGACCAGGACTAGACACCCCTGCCCCAGACCACTGGTAAACGGATAAATAGATTCCGTTCATCCCTCTTAAATCCAATACACTGACATCTTTGGAATAACTTCATAGCTCTTGTAACAAAAATTTTAGTCTGATAGCATTTTTCATAGTTTGTATTGCATTTTTTTTTTTTGCTTATATAAAGAATAAGTGAGTTTGTCTTAGTTTAGAGAGAGTTCAACTTTATCCCAGTCCAGTAGAAGGATCACTGTGGTAAGACAAAGAACCAATTTGTACTTGTTTGTATTCATATCTGAACTACTCAAGGACCTTTTGATTACAGCCTGGGGATAATCTAAACACTCCAATGATAATTTTAGGCCATTTATTAAATACTCGAGAGTAGAAATATTACATATAACCACTTTAAAGATTCACATTAAACACAAATCAAGCAGGTAAATGTCAAGCTTATCTTCTGTTGAACACAAACATGATGCAATCCACAATCCTGTCTGCACTTGACTGGGGTGATGTTAAAAATAAACTCTATAACCTATACAACAAACATATGGTTTTATATAATGCTACCTATGTTCTGTTATTATAATTCAACAGAATACCTATGTCATTTTACAGAGAAAAAGTGGATGCAAATAACTGTACAGACCACGGAACTACACTGCTGTACTGCATTGGATTTTCGCACGAAAATGTTTTTAACTGAAAGATTAAATCTGTAACTTAATGAAAGGTTGCATTGACATAAAGTGACATTGAGGGATTCATTCACCTCGTGCCACATTTACAATATTTTTGCCTTAAAACAGTGATTGTAAACTGTCGCTGAATCACTGCCAGTTTTGCATCAGCGCAGTTTCCTTGTCCAAGTGCATTTGCATATAGTCTGTCAGAGCTGATGCACACAAAGCTGGGTGGAGTTTAGGTCCAGTAAACCCTCCTTTACCTGACACTCTGGACCGGCGGCAGGCTGCGGACTGTCCGGAGGTCTGTGTCCGACAAACACACATCCTCACCGGTCTCCCAAAGTGAGGACAGACTGTTAAATACATTGTCGATTCACCGTTTCCATCACCGGTGGTCCCAGGAGTCAATAGACAGAAGTATGGCATCACTTCCGGTTGGGGTTCTCAAAATAAGAGTCGAAAATGTTGTATGTTTAATGACAGCATCATGTTACGTTATTTGTGCCCTCTCTACTTCTACTTCATGTTTTCACGTTTGCTGTACATATTTCTTTTATAATGTTGTTTTCTATGCTTTAGTGTGTCATCTTCATCTCTTTCTCTTTTGTCTGTCAAAGCACTTTGTAAACTAAATTTTTAAAGGTGCTATATAAATTAAGTTATTATTATTAATTATGAGCGTTAGTAAGATATAAAAAGAGGAATGAATGTCATGTTTAGTTCAGGGGCCACATTCAGCACAATATGATCCCAACTAGTCAAACCAATAAAATAATACAAATAAAAACCTATAAATAATGTCAAATCAAACTTTTTCCGATATTTTAGAGACAAAAAAAGTATTTTCTTTAGAAAAATAAGCGCAATTTTGAAAATATTAGCCACAAATCATTTAATAACAGGAATGATATTGTAAAAGTTTTATTTACTGCTCATAATGAATTTCAGGTTGTTCATATTTGTTCTAATTATTCACATTTTTGGAAAGTTAAATTAATGTAATTTAACTTTTTACACTAAACCGAAGAGGGCAGTTTAAGGTTGTGATTAAGAGAGGTTATTACATACACACATGATTATAGGTTTACAGCTTGTGTTAGCACATTATAAATGTTGTGTTGTGTGATTTCATATGGCAGTATTACAAACATACATACATACATACATACATACATATACATACATACATACATAACTTACTATATGATAACTTTTATCCTCTTTACTGCTATGGACATATTAAAACAGACCTCGAATCATCATAGAATGATCATACAATAAAATGGAAGGAATAGAATAGAATATACTGTTGTTTTGTTGTTCTAATTTTATGGATGGATGGATAAAGTGAAGGTGAAACTGTGTGCTTTTATTTTGAAAGATAAAACGTCTCTATATTTTCACTTACAGGAAACTACTGAACTACTTCTACTTCCATTTCCGCCAAAGGGTGTGCAAGGAAATGTCAAATTCATGGGAAATACCACCACCTAGTGACCTCTGGCACCGACCATCACCATCAGTGCAAAGTCGATGAAATAAAATCAATAAATTCCATTACACTGTTTTAATCTATCGAAAAGGCTGCATGTTTTCCCGATTGTAAAATGTATTTCTCCCAGAAATATGGAGCTTGTTAAATCATAAACTTTACAAAACTATAAAAAGAGAAAGACAAATGATGACAGGATGGAGAGTCAGACCTACCTGTTACTATTCTAAGGTTTTAACATAAATAAACTACTAAACCTCATTGTAATGTATGTTAGTTTTATTAACTTTACATGTTTGAGGTGGCATTGCCTCATATTTTCTTTTTTTTTTTTAAATTTATTTTCATAGCTTTTATTTTGTGATCTGGTGTTGTCTTTTACTATTTTTTTTTTTAGTGTTTTCAATATATTTACATATTAATTTCACTGACATTTTAAGCTTCTCGCTTTCATATCTCTTCTTTTTCTTATTTTCAACATCATATAGTTTATTGTGTGACTATCTTCTATTATCTCAGTCTCCTGATGTCAATTATTATTATTATTATTATTATTATTATTATTATTAGTAGTAGTAGTAGTAGTAGTAGTAGTAGCATTAGTAGTAATAGTAGTAGTAGAATTTAAAATTATATGAATTATGTCGTTAAGTGTGTCTTTTATGTTTGACTATCATGTAACTTTTTTTTCTCTTTTTTTCTTTATTTAAACACTCTAAATAGTTTGGTTTGTAATTAATTCTAATCTCATACATCTCTCAGTGTAAACAGTCTAAAAAGCCACTGTGCACCGCTTTGACAGGTGACAAATGCCATTATGACACTTGGAACGCCTCCAACAGTCTGTACACATCCACGTCTCTTTTCCACGCACCTGTTGCGCTGCGCTCTACGGTCTGCCGCACGATGGCGCGCTTTCCAGCGGTGTCTGACGAAGATGAATCGGCTGCGAGTCCTCGCTCTGTGGGGGAACTTGAAGCTGTGCAGGGGTAATTAGTGTTGATATGTGTCGCTTTGGAACGAGGTTTGGAGATACTGCACGAAGCGTCACATCCAGTGTCCGTGCGTCCTGGTTCTGCACGGAGCAGGTAAGCGGTCTGATTGGCGCCGGTGGTAAAACCTGCTTTTGCTTTTCTCGCGTGGAATTCTGTCATTACAAACAGAAACGCGTTGCCGGAGGAAATGTATGAATGCCACCCACATTCCCTGCATGTCGGGAAAGTTGAATGGATTAGGTGGCGGAGGTGTATGTGCCACAGATAGTGCGTCTTGGAGGTTTTATTCAGTAAATGCGTAAAGGTAAACACGGAGGAGCGCGCAGGTGGACTGGACAAGTGCTTTCGGAAGCTGAGGACAACAACACAGGGTTAAGAATATGTAAATAAAAGGCATTTGTGCGTTTGTAGCGTTATGATCTGATAGGTGTTGGATTAAAAGTGATGCAAATGGCGCATTTTGGTGATCATTTTAGGGTGTGCTGCAAACATGTTGGATCCTGGAGTGTGTTGAGGCAGTTCCACCTGCTTTAGTTGCATGTTCTCTTCTGTCTGTCTCTGTCTCTCTCCCTCTGTGCCTCTCTCTCCTGGTGTTTCGGTGTAAATACAGTGGAATGTGTTCTGAGAGCTTGAAAGGCGAGTCCAGTCGCATTACTCACATTTAGTCCGTGCATTTCTCTCGAAATGTACTGTTGCTCCACTTGGATGAAAACAGACTCCTCAAGGTCACAGACTTCTGAGACAGACAGATGGTGATGTCCCGGCACGGAAGAACACTGTTGCTGTGGCGTGAAAATGTTAAGTGTTTATTTATGCGACATTGACAATAAGACCGACACTTTATTTCTTCATGTTTTAAAGACGTAAATGATTTAATCAGCACAGAAAAATGACCAAGAAATGTCTTAGTACAGGGTTGTCAAACTCAGTTTAGTTTAGGGAGAACATGCAGCCTAATGTGATGTCAAGTGGATCAGACCAGTAAAATAATAACAATGGAAAAGAGTGAAATGACAGGGTAAAAATGTTTTATATCAGCAAAGTATCATTTAAAGCCATGAATTAAAATATATGCAGTTTTAACAATATCATACCTCAGCTTGTCATCTACACATGCACAGATTACAAATGCACAAAACATTTACAACAGACAACATTTGGTTAAAATTGCACATACTTTCATGTTGTTCTTTTTTTTCCACATAATTTTACTTTTTGTAAAAGAATCACACAAATATGGAGTTTTCATTATGTATGATAGTATTTTACTGGTATGATCCACTTGAGAAATGATTTTGACACTGTTTAAGGAAGGGCTGCACGATTAATTAATTTTAAATTCTTCTTCTTATTATTTAATCAGGGCGATGTTTATAGTATGGTAATCATCAAATCAATTTTCATCTGTCTTGTGCCTCTGGGCTACCATAGACTCCTCCTCCTAACTGTGAGAGCGGTCTCCACAGTCTTTGGTCTCCACACACCAGTACAAAAATGGGGTTTGTTAAGGAGAGTGAGAAGTTCGTGGCTAATCGATCATTGATTGAATTGGTACGGCTTCGAAGTTTCCAATGACAACCAAACCATTCTTCGTTGCAAACTCAGCCCGAAGGCGGTATCAGTCAAAAACAGCCACACAACCTCCTTATTTCAGCACCTCAAACATCATCATATGCCAGAGTGGGAGTAGTGTGTTACATTTTAAGCTGCACATGAAAACAACATGCCGGCAAAAAAGCCACCGCCGGCCCAAATTAAAAAATCTAGTTTTTTGATTAAAAAATTTGGATTTTATTTTTGGCCACTATCCTGCAGCCCTACTTTATGGTTAACCACTTCAGTGTGATATTTGCATCTCACAAATTCATCCCACGGGCCTGATTGGATCCTTTCACGGGCTGATTTTGGCCCACGAACCATATGTTTGACACCCTGTCCTGTAGTACATTTTACAGTTTTTTAATTGAATGTCTTCCTGTCCATCACAGGGGCAGAAACTAACAGTATCCAGTCATCATTATCATTATCATTATTATTATTATTATTATTATTATTATTATTATTATTGTACTTGTATGTTGGGACTTATATGGTCACAATATAAATATTTAGGTGAAGTTACTGAAACTATAATCTGATTTCTTCTGCCATAATATCTGTCTCTTTTCTGGGTGAAAACACCTAATTTCCTTTGCTGGGTTTCACTGATCTGCTCTTCATGAATGCACCTAAACACTGCCTACATAAGGTGGATGGGGTTTATGTTTTATTACTGGTTGTGGAGATCATGTTCACCCCTGTACACTCTGTGCTGTTGGAAGTCTCTGTCTCTGCAGATTCTTATAAGTTGGCATTTACCTATAAATCTCTCCTTTGCTGCTTCCATTTGATCTTGTACATACATGTGTAAAATCCACATAGAATATGGTCTGCTCTCAGTACATTCTACAAACGGTGGTGGTGGTGGTGGTGGGGGGGGGCTTCTTCATGAAATGATTTACAGAAGGACCTGAAACTGTCAGAATGTAAGTGTGTTTTCAAGGACAGAGAAAATAATAATGTTGGTCCATGTGATTGCTTCTAAATTTACGCTGACATTACTCTTTAACTTGTACTTTATTTATGTTGGTCCCTTTTTGGTGTATTAATGTATTTGTTGTAGTGTGGGAAAGTGTTTGTTGCGTGTTGATTTGTGGTCACTACATCTTTGCTGCTCTTTTGGCGACTGTTGGATAACATTTGGATAACCTGGTTAAAGAAAGCATATGCAGTACTTTGCAAAAGTCTAAGGCTACATCAAAGTTTGTTTTTGCAGGGTTGAAATGAACATGCATATTTATTTCTCATTCTATAGAAATACAGGGAATATCTGCACAGCTTTAAAAGACACACAGAAAGATGAACTAAATTATGATATAAAGGTTTAAAGTCACTTAATTATCATTCCTGACACTGTGACAACAAGCAGCACAGTTAGAAACATCTGACGTGTTGAATGTAACCTGGTATAAAAATGAAAAGAAATTAAAGTCTGAACAAAAGGCTTAAAGACATATTGAGTGTAAATTGTCACTTTGGTTTATAGAAGCTGTTTTCCCCCTAAACTTGTGTTTCTACTGCTGTACGTACCTCATATATATCTTCATACAGAAACATGTGTGGTCACTACAATGTTCCTAAAACTACAAATTAGGGCTGAAAAAAAAAAATCGTATCTTGATACTTTTTTTCATATCAGACGATATTGATATGCATCACAATATAAATCAAATCACTATTTTTCTTGAGCTTAAATTTTCTGTTACTCATAAGTTAGTTGTGAAGATATCAGAATGTTATTTTTATTCATTTACATCTGATTTATTGTCTGTCAGAGGTTGAACATTACAGATGTGCTGAAGAACATTATCCAACTGTTTCAGATCAATAAAACAGGTATATTTAAAGAGATACATAAGGTAGTAAATTCAAAATAAAACCTGTCTCGGTAAAGTGCATAAACCACAGCTGCGGGGCTCTATTTTCCACCTAGAGTTCGTCACTAATGGTTACACATCGCCCTTTCGCCCTCCGACCCCTCAAAATTGCAATGTTTACATTCTCCGGACGGATTGTTTTTTTTCCATCTGAGGTCACGTGACTTCGGACCGGCCAAAACAACAGCAGATCATCCAGCATGGCAGACGCCGGGGAATCGAAAAAAGCATAAAAAAAACAAGTTTTTTGTCATCATCAGTCAAGAAACGCATCAAAATTGCACAAGAAAAAGTAAGAGGAGATGCTCGCATTTACTGTATAATAAGGGGCAAATCTAAAAAACTAGGTCATGATGAATACACGGCAATTTCCGTGAGGTGCTCGATCAAAACAAATGCAAGAAGCTCCAATCTGCGAATTTAGCACACTGTCGTCACCAAAAGTTGGTTCAACTGTTGAAAATGTTCAGATTGATAATAGTCTTTCTATAGGAATTGATACGAAGGCTTTCTAAATTCAAGACATTTTGAATTTACTACCTTATACATCTCTTTAAAACTAAACTCAAAGTCTTTCTAGCAGGTAGAAGCACTCAGGTTTTAAAAGAGAACACGAACAAAACAGACCGTTACATTTGTTGGTCAAATTCAAATAAATTAAAACTTTCATTCCACAAATGTTCATGTGGAAATACCAGTGTTTGTGTTGTTCACATAGGCTACATGTATTTGTTCGGTACAGGTCCGTATTGTATTGAAGGCCCAAACTAAAACGGTTTGGTACAAATGAGTGCACAGTCACACCCTACTTTACAGTAACCCAGTCGCCCAAGTTCTCAGTCAAATGTTCTCCTGAGGGAACACTCATTACCTCCTGCTGCAGTCCAAACTTTAACGTGTGTGCTCCAGTTGCTCTTATGCATGTGCTCTGTGTTCAACTGAACTTGTTATGGCTCTAGTGTGATTGGTTCAGTGCACGCTACTTAATTATGATTGGCTGTTCTTATGTCTGTCAAAACATGTACGAATTAATTCTGTCAAAATTGTATTGAGCACGTCTCGTATTTATATTAAGAAAAAGTTATTTCACGCTATATACTGTCATTGTTGTATCGCCCAGCCCTATATTCAATATATTTGTTTAAATCATTACATAATATTAGGTTTAACTCAATAAAAAAGAGCTCCAAAACAGGCATATCTCAAAAAAAAAAAAAAAAAAAGTAAAGAACATAATGGACAGGATGTGAATGCAGGTTTTGTACAGTACATCTGTTGGATAGAATAGGTCATACACCTGGGAAACACAAACTTTACATAATAAGATGATGCAAGATGTGAAAACATGTCCATCCTCCTCATTTTTCATGCACTGAATTCCTTGCATTAAGCTCACACTCCTGGATCAGACCTCTTCATCAAAACCTGAACATACTTCCGTTCAGCTCTTAGTGCGGGACTCAGAGTTTGGGCTACGGAAGGCAGCGGGGAGTAATGAATAATGAATGCTTTATAAAATAGCGAACGTAAGTTGGCTGTGGAGTGTGGCAGTGAGGCACTATTCCACCAGCACTTTTACCTCTGTGCTGTGGAAATCCTCTCAGCAGTTATGAGTCTCAAAGCACAGCAGAACTAAACCTGGGAGGGGAAGAGAATGTCCCTCCAATCTTTAGCTTCATTTCCTGCTGTTTGACACAGTTGAGCCTATAGAAATAAGATACACACACACACTTGGATCTACAGCTAAAAATATGGGAGGGAAATGGACATAAGTGTAAATAAGTCTGTTCTTTATATTTGGAGTAAGTGTCTTAGTTACAATTCAACCAGGAAATATAGTTAGAATGGTCATGGTTGAGATTTCAGAATTTTATGATGATAGTGATGTTTTAGGAAAGAATATTTTAGTATCATATATGTGCTTTATTCATTCAAGTATAACATTTCAGTGTGGCAACAATGTCATGCTTTTTTTTTTACTTATTATAAAGTGGTTTATGTGCCACTATGTAGCCAAAAACATCCACTTTCCATTCCTTAAAATGCTTGTTTCATTAAAATATATACGAAAATTAAAAAGTCCATTATAAAAAGACAGAAGTCCCCATAATAAAAAGCAGCGTTAGATGACAGGTATTATTTAGAGGACAAAAGACCACATGTATAAAGTAGAGCAGATTGCTGTCCTGGACCATATTTTTGCTATTTATAAAAGTCCTGTATTAGCCACAGGGACGTCCATATGTGTCACTTTACAACTGGATTGTTTTCTCTCTCTGAAACAAACTGAAAAACTCATTCCCTTCCCACTATTTTTCTTTCTTGCCACATTTCCCTCTCTGTCGGTCTTTATCTCTCGGTGGCTTCAGTATGTTTTACAGTAGCTATTTTCTTCCAGCTCCTGTCATACTGTAATTCCCAATTGTTGCTCCACAGCTGTGTAACTGCAGGGTATAAATAATGAAGAACTTTCACATTCTCCCACACAACACAAACACACACACACACACACACATACAATACAATGCACTTTCTTACTGTTATATTTCAAGATGCCTTAAATGAGTTCTCTGAGGCAGCAGGGGCCTGTTTCAGAAGAAGTCTTCAGGGAGTCTCATCTTTGTGACTTATTCATCTCACATATTAATGAATTCATGGCATCGGTTACATAACTGATTGGCCCAGATATAGGGAATAACTTACGACTTAACCAGTCTTTCATCATACAGTGCCTATAAAAACTATTCACCCCCTTGGATGTTTCCTACTTTTAATGCTGTAAGAATGGAATCATAGTCAATATAATTTGGCTTTTTTTCCCCCAACATAATCTTTTAAATTTCAAAGTGAAACCAATTTTTTATGTAATATCAATTAATTTAATAAGGGCAGTGAATAGCACTGTTGCCTCATGGCAAAAAACTTGGCGTGGGCCTTTCTGAGTGGAGTTTGCATGTTTTGTGTGGGTCACAGTCACAGGAAAACCCACATAGACGAGTGGGTCCCCTCTGATTAGGTTAAGTGGTCAATCAAAGGCTCCACTTCATGCGTATTTTGAATTTTTTTGGTGAAATCTGATTTTTTTGTGTGCTCATTCATACTAAACATTAAATGTGTCTTCTTTCAGTTTTGACTATGAACTTAATGTTACCCTGAAGTGACCCGCACATGCAAAAGAGGTTCTGTGAAGTGACCTCGCAGGCACCCACTGTGTTTATGTTTAAGTATGTTTCTCCCACCGCTTCTTCTCCTATGACGCAAAATTGTATTTCAATGATGTAAAGGTCAGATAAATGCAACCTGGCTGTTTAGACTGAAGCTGCATTGCAAAATGCTGGATACGTATCAGATTTAGGATCACATGTGAAAGTGGCCTGGGTCGGATTTGAAAAAGTCTGACTTGTGCTGTTCAAACTGTCTTTAACAGATTGGATACAGGTCACATGGGTCACATGTTTAATATTCCTTCCATTTCGTATTGTTGGATTTAACTGATCTCCCAGGTATGTTCAGTGACTTTGTTTTGTATCCACCTGCTGTCGTGTGCTTTTCAATAACCTTCTCTCTGAGCTATTTTGAGTGTTTTAATGCAGAATATTGAAACCAGTTCCTAGACCTTCCAGAACAGGTGTCTTTATACTGCTGTCTCCTGGGATACATTCACTGCCCTCGGGTCATTTCCATTTCACTAGTTATGAGACTATTACCACCAGTTGAATCTCTGTTTAAATTGCTTTAACATGGTGGAATATTTATGTAGTCGCTTATTTTTCACGGAATAGTTTTAATTAATTGATATTATAAAAATGAGTTTTGTACTCTGATGTTAAATTTTGTGTGTGTGTGTGTTGACCATTTACACAACCAATAAAAGGGTAATCAACCAAGGAGGTGAAATCTTTTTATAGACTTTGTATCATTAGCAAATGGAAGGTGGATTTTATTTTGGATACAACTAGTATGAATTGTAATGTCTAAAACAGGTATTGGGACATAACC
>JAPSES010000144.1:6678306-6711831 GCA_029822895.1 Maxillicosta whitleyi | reverse complement strand
TTGCAGGGTTATACCATGTGTGTGTGTGTGTGTGTGTGTGTGTGTGTGTGTGTGTGTAGTTGTTAGCTAACAGGTGATCACAGGGCCATCATGAAGGTGCTGTGTCTGTCATTATTGTCATTGTTGTCGTTTTCTTTGTTCTTCAAGTATGTTTTCCAACGAAACCACTGAGTCAGATTCATTTACATTTTTATTTGTAGCTTCCTTGTCTACCATGTTTGTTCACAGTTTTGTGAATTTTTCAAGTATTTAAAATCTGCCTTTTATGTATAATAGACCATACTGTAATGGATTAAAACATGTAATTAATTACAGATGCCAATATTGTTACTATTGAGCACTGATAGGAAGTCATAGATGGACTTTCATTTAATTAGCTGAGTTGTCCTCCAGTGAAAGCTCCACCCACTTACATTGGCAGATTGATCGCCTGAATCATAACCACAGGAATCTAACATAGCAGCACAATCTGACAAACAAGTTATTGATTTTTGATAGAACATGCTGGTGAACTACAGGGCCACAGGTCCTATTTTTAGACATTAGGTCTGGGTGATATCATGATTTTAGATGATAGTTGATGTAAACTTCTCATATGATCCACTTTTCATAAGAACCGTACAATTGTCTGATTTAAAAAAAATGAACAACAAAATATTTTAGCCCTTAGCCCTTTTACTAGTATAATACTAGATATTTACTAATGCTAGCATAAGTTTCTAAGCTATGGAATTTATTCTATTGCAATACTTTAGCGTCTAATGGCACTAAAGTGTACTGTGTTCCGTCTGCATTAACTCTCAGTGTTTGGCTAATGTGTTTGTTTTTTTTACTGCCCCTGAAAAAATAATGATGAAGGATTACTTTAACTGTGAGCTATGGGTTCACTTATTCCAGGAATATGTTGAAGAAATATTATTCTGGATATTGTGAAAATATTCTAGTAATTTCAGTTGAAAATGATGCAAAAATGCAGAGTCCCTAGTCAGACATCAACAACAAACCTTTACACTCCGTTACGCACTTGCTATAATTTGTTTGTAACTCATCTGCATTTTATAAGAGGTGAGAAACCTGTTATTGTGCATCAGGATTTTACCTCAAAATATTGGTGTCTGACTTTTTGGCCTGAAACCCAGAAAAGTTACATTATGTCTACTGATTCCCCTTCCTATGTATGTATGTATGTGTGTGTGTGTATATATACTGTATGTGTGTATACTGTATGTAAATATGCCTGTCTGTCTGTCTGTATGTATGTGTTTATCTGTATGTCTCTGACTGTGTGTGTGTGTGTGTGTGTGTGTGTATGCCTGTCTGTTTGTCTGTTTGCGTGTATGTATTTATGCCTGTCTGTCTGTATGTGTGTGTGTGTGTGTGTTTGTGTCTGTCTGTCTGTATGTATGTGTTTATCTCTATGTCTGTCTGTCTGTATGTGTGTATGTATATATGTATGTATGTCTGCCTGTCTGTATGTATGTTTGTGTGTGTGTACATATGTATGTGTGTGTGTGTATGTATGTATGTATTTATTTATTTGCTATAGCATGTAAAAGTCTGAGCAATAAAAGGAAAGGAATTGTTATTTTCAGTTTTACAGTGGCTTCTATTCAGTAATTCAACCCTGCTTTGACCAGCTCTGCCCCTTTTTCTTCTCTTTCATTGCGACCATCAGGCAGCTGTTACTCACTTGACCTTGACTAAAATGCAATGCAAGTGAAGACTTATTTAGTTGTAGAAATAGTACAAGTCAAATGTTACAACATTGACAAGTGAAACACAACACCCAGTTCAGTTCTGTGGTGGGAAAATGAGCAGAGGATAGTAGTTCCTCTGTGGAGTGGATCGGCTGCACACCTCTGAGGCTTTAAATATCATCTTTGTTTGTACAAATGTCATGGATTTGTTGACTCATCTCATGTCGGCATCGGAAGCCCAAGATAGTTTTAAGGCAGGAAATGGTGTGATGAGCCATTTTCATCCTTAAAATACAGATTTGATGTGAACTAAAGCAAAAAACAAAACAAAACAAAACAAAAAAAACAACATGTGTTAGTGTCGACTGCATTTTTTTTCTTTCTTTGAAAATAATGGGGTTTTTTTATATTATGGAGATTTCATTGACAGTAACTATAAGTAATACACATTTAATAGATTTATATTTCACCATATTCATTATATTATTTTGTTGATATTTTTTTGTGGTTACATTTATTTTTGTGATTTTTTTTTTTTTTTTTTGTGGTTACTTTAATGTATGTTGATTGACCACTGAGCTTTCAGTGAAGGGAAGTTTGCTTGTAGAAAACTGGTCATGAGAAGAACACTAAAAGATACTTAGTGCGTCTTTAATTTTTTAAAAAGTAAATCCGATTAATTCTTGAAAGTCAACTAAATGAGTTTATCTAAATAGATTTAATTAATACAACTTCACTTTTCTCTCTATGGTTCTATAGTTCATCATCTTCTGGTTCCAAGTTTCACGTTTTTGTGGCTGTGTTACTCCAGCTACTGTATGCATCTCCATGTTTGGGGGTGTCCAAAGGATAACAATATAGTAAAAAAAAAACACTAACCTAAAACTGCCTATAAATGGATGGAGAGGAAATGGGAGGTGCTGTAAACACAGGCTGTTTAGTGTGTGAATGTGTGTGTCCGCCCTTTGGTGCCCCGGCAAAGTGTTAATGTTTTAATGTTTAATTGAGGTCCACAGGAACAGCGATAATGGCAGGTAAATGGTTAACATCTGACATTTGAATTTCCTCAACACTACCTCCATTCATCATACATGATGGCTGGAGACTTTGCGTAGTTATGGAATCATTAGATTTATGTCAGTTCTTAATAACTCGTGCAGTTTTAGTCCTTTAATGCATCATTTATCCAAAGACAATCAGACAGTTTTAGTTTCACCCAAAATATCACAGTTGAAACAAACATCTCAGTCACCCACAAACTGTGGTCACACACATTCCCAAAAGACCCACATCCGTGTGTGTGTGTGTGTGTGTGTGTGTGTGTACATTTTGGTAAGTCTATAGAATTTTGCAGCACACATGTCACACATTTACAAGAAGTTTTTTTTTACATCATCACATATTAACTCACTGGAGACAGTAGAGAAAATATTCAAGCAGAAGGCACAACTATGTAGGAAGCAGAAGGTGGATTTGTTTAAGTACATTTCTAAACTACTTTTTTTTTGTCATATGTGGTGATAAATTGTATTTTTTACTGTTGGTTAATTTAGAGACACCCTAAGAAGAAGTGTCATTGCTTTATCAGTAAAGTTTGTCAGTGACTAAATTATAAGCAACAGGATACCATTCATCATATGTACTGTAAAATCTGATTGTACAAACACAAAAGCAGGACCACTTTAGCACCTATTTACATCTCCTTTTGAATCTCAGTTTAGATAAAATCCCAGCTGAATTCGTAACTACATCTGTAAGAGTATGACTCTGTAAACAGTCCATGTGTTTTGTCATCCCAGTGTTTGCTGTTGTGTTTAGTTAATTGAATCTTCCTCCCTCTCTACCCCCTCTCTCCTTCAGGACTCTGCTGTGGATAGGCCGCCTTCTCCAGAATATGCCCTGTCTCCATGGTAACAGGCCTTTGGCAGACCCAGAAAAAACTGTGGGACAAACTGGCCCACTCTCATCTAACATACCTGATCCTGGACTGCACTGAGCGCAGACTTTTGTTCACATATGGTCACAGTATCAGACAAACAGAGTGAACAGAATGTCTACATTAGTGTCTAAATACGTAGTTTTATTTGATTGGATCACACTGTGAACGAGTGTAAAGGTTGGCAATGTTGAGCAAAATTCAACAAAATTCTGTTATTTTTTTGGGTTATTATGTCAGGGATGTACGCCTATTCAATTAAAAGATCTCAGGTCCAGTAGCACCAGTCATAAACTGGTCTAAAAGGATTGTGAAGCAGGCCCACGATGCACCAGCTGTTCAGCCAGGTGTTGGGCCAAAGGGATCTGTCCAGAGCGGGGGATCTGTTCTCGCTGGAGGATGCAGAAATCGAGGACTGTCTGTCTCAGGCTCTGGACCAGATTAAAACCATCTCCTGCTCATCAGTCAGTAGATTTTTATCCGTACTGTAACAGATCAATTAGCACATTTTTAATATGATCTTTTGTTCTTCACCCATCATTAACGTAAACTTAATTTTCCAACTTCGTACTGACAGGACTATCTGACGAATGATAACGACCAGGCGGTGGTGGAGATCTGCATAACACGCATCACCACGGCGATAAGGGAGACGGGTTCCATCGAAAGACACAGCACAGCGCTGGTGGGTCTGTGGGAGTCGTGTCTGGAACATAACCTCACCCCGCAAGGTGAAAACACAGAGGACACGCCGCACGCCAAGATCGCCTCTGACATCACCAGCTGTATCCTACAGGTACACACATGACGGCAGGTCAGGCCAACGCTCACACAGGGATCGTGTTGAGGGAGAAAAATAGTCGTCTGTGTTTTACCTGAAGCACAAAGGGCACATACCATCAGTGTACCCGTCGACACCTGAGACACTGCGCTCACTCACATGGTATTTGCACTTTTGTCGTGTGTTTTTTGGTGTCATTGAAAGCACAATGATGAACAGTTTAAAGTGATGTTTACACCCAAAGCGGTGAATCTCTTATTTTACGAACCCACTATATGGATGAAAACAGTGGAACATGAAATCATATGATGATCAAATTTTTGATGTCAGTTGTTTTTAATGGTTATCACTGTAAAAGTCAAATCAATGGTAACTTATCTGTAGTTTGAAATCATTACGTATGTTTAGACAATGATGAATATTTCAGAAATCTAAGGGTACAACATTTAAAATGATTATAATCAGAATCAGAATGAACTTTATTGCCAAGTATTTTCACATAAAATTTTATCTTGGTGTAGTGGAGACAAACACTAAAAACACCAAACATGCATTTAGAAAGTAGGGAAAAAAAGCAAATGATAAAGGAAAAATAATATAATAAAATAAAAAATAAAGAATAATTACAAAAGCCAGTGTTGAGTAAAAATCTGAGGCATGTTGTAAACATAGAAGACACTGTCAACAAAATTAATCCTAAAGATGAAAAATGTACTTAAATTGTAATTTTATTTATTGCAATTTACATTTATATTACAACATTGATCATTTTGGTTTTAGACTGATGCTGTCAGTGAAATTCCTGTCATGTGACCTAATACTTTTGTCCATGTAGCAGCACAGTTGCATTTGTCTGCTGGGGCACAACACATAAAAACAACATTTATTAAGGAGTTAGATGTTCAGTTCAACAGTTACTCAGTGTCGAATACTCCATGACAGTTAATTTCAGATTTAATTTTTATTTTTATTAATTTAAATGACTATAAAAATCCACTCTTGGTCAGGATGTGAAACAGAAACATCTAGATGCATATGAAAGTCCTCTTTAATATTATGAGTACCATATATACTATACCATATATTATATTTCCACATCCTAAAAAATAAAAATAGACACATCATCACTCTGGCATTGCATTTGAAAGCACAGTCACAAAATGTGGTCTCATCCTTTAAGTGTGTCTAATTTTTTGGCCATATTTACACAGTTTAATATGACTTTAATCCAAAAAGCATATGAAGGGGGCGCGGAGCATCTAAAGAAGTTTTTGTTTTCAGTGTACAGTCAACATTGTAAGGGATTGTGGGTATTCTGCAGGAGAGGTAAACGTGGGTACACAAGTTTAAAGTAAAACGTGTCAATAGAAATAGAAAAGCAGGAGCGGCTCCAGAGGTGTATTTTGCTTTAAGTGCAAATATATTTTTATGTAATCCAGCGGTCTTTCAAATGTAAATCTAAACCTTGCCTACTTTTCCCATCAGACCTCCACAGCTAAAAGGCTTAAAAGCAGAAGGACTCCGTCTGCTCCACCTTCTCTCTTTCTATTTCGGGTTGGAACGGGAATGTGCTTAATACCTCTGTAATGAGACTGATTCTGTAGCAAAGGCACGTACACACACGTACATACAGAAGCAGAGGTGAGACTAAAACTTCTGACAGCTCTGCCTCTGATGTCCTAACTCCACCAGTTTGCATGAGAACACTTACTTCAGGGCTGTCAAGCATAAGGCTCATGGGCCAAACGGACCCGCCAAAGGGTCTGGTCTGGACCATGGGTTGAATCTGTGAAATACAAAAGTTACACTGAACAGTCACAGGTGTCAAAACCATTTTAGCTCATGTTCCACATATAGACCCATTTGATCTCAAGTGGATCTGACCACAAAATACTATCATTATAAGGTATAAATAATGACAACCCCATTTTTTTCTCTTAGGGCAGGGGTGTCAAACTCACGATAGTTCAGGGGCCACATACAGCCTAATATGGAATATGTAAAATAATAGGATAGCATGTTTGACTCCTGCGTCCTAAAGTTTTGGGCTTTTTACATTAAATAATTGCCTTGGATGGAAACAGTATGATGCAACAGTTTTTGTCACATATATTTTTTTTAATTTGACTTTTCATAGAATGTCCTTTGCAGCGGACAGTTTTCTTTTCTTTTCTTTTTTTTTTTTAAGCAAAGCTGTGAAACTCTTGTCCCCCACAGAGGACAAACATGCATTCCATGGTCTCAGGAGGATATTTGCAAACTATCCTTCACAAAAATAAAGTAAAATGTGAATAACCTGAACAAATATGAAGAGCATGAAATGTCTTTAGGGAAGTAAATTACATTTTACTCATATTATACCTGTTTTGTGCCTTTTGAGATCTTGGATTAGATTAGATTTTAGATGGTCTGTAAGTTTAATGCACATGTGTTAATGATAAACTGAGGTATAATATTAGTAAAAATCAACTTGTTGTTTGTGGTTGTTCATGTCATTCATATGATAAAGGATACTTTATACATACATTTGTAAACTTTTTTTTTTTCATATAATTTAACTTTTTTCACTTTTAATATTTTACAGGCCCGGCCCACTTTAGATCATATTGGGCTGAATGTGACCCCTGAACTTATGTGGGTTTGACACCTCTGATTTACTCCATCTGTTTCTCTATCTGTCTCCTTCAATCTGTTTCCCCCGTGTAGCTGATATACTGAAACATTTTCTACCTTGTGATTCCTTTGTCTGAGCCTCCAACTATCTTCATCTCTTGTTTCTTTTTATCCTTGTCATGTTGAATCTACAGATGCACAAATGCTTTCCTTACCCTTCCACTGAAACTCCCACAGAGACGAGTGAAGGTGTATGTGTGTGTGTGTGTGTGTGTGTAAGGGGGGGGGGGGGGGTTACCACCCGTATATGTGCACATAGGATTCTGGTTCTCGAAGACATCTTGAGTGTTTTTTCCAGGCTATTAGATCTGAGCTAAATCTGACATTAAAGCAACTTGACCTAGTAAGATAAAAAAGACAGATGGTACAAATGAATGAATCTGTACAGTTTTGCATCAGGAACCTTCTTGGGAGGTTAAAATAATGAGGGCAGTCAACACTAGCCACAGTATATTTAATATAATTTAACTAAAGCAGTCAGATGCAGATAAATGAGAGCTTTAGCAATCTATGTGTTTATTTACACAAAAAGCTGTATTAGATGCATGTAATTTGATGCACTGTAGATGAACAGATGGATCACCTCCAGAATGATGAAGGTGCTTTGTATACATCGCCATCATGTGGCTGAGTGTGGTGTGACAGATCCTGATGTATGAACATGAACATGAACACCTTCAGTATTGACTGATTAGATGATCATATTTAATGTTTTTTGTGCGACAGTGGTGTAAATAAGTCATTAAAACTACTAGTAACATGTTTTGAATGTACTGCAGTAAGTAAAAGTTCTACTTCTAACACTTGAATCAAGAATTTAAATATTGAAAATTGTCAAAAAAAAAAAAAAAATTACAGTATTTTTGCCAGTTTGAGACACTGTGGAGAAAAAAACTAAGCAAACAAGGGAGAAGAAAATGAAATAGGAAAAAGTAAAAATCATTACATGACAGCTGAATATGCAAGAAAGAAGGAAGTAAGGGATTAAGAAAATATTCCAATATTAATAATAGTGATAGTAAACAGAACTAAAAAAAAACAAAAACAAAAAAACAATGGGAAGATAAATAAAAAGTCAATTAAGACAATCACAAACTTTCCTATTTATATTACAATATGATAAATGAATGTATTATTACCATTGAGAAAATCAGGAAAATCTTCAAACTCATAATCAATACTAATATATGTACTTGCATATCTATAAAAAAAAAAAAAAGCACTGAAAAAAATACTAAATTACTAATAATACTAATAAGAATAATTTCACAATATTATATAATTCTCCAACCACAAACAGGCTCTGTATTATCTTTTTTTTTTTTTGCCATTTTAATTATTTTTATGGAACACATGACACTGAATCCCTAAAAGACAAACCATCATAAATTCCAGATGTGCACTGAAGATTTGTATTTCTTTAGTCCAGGGGTTATCAATTATGATTTAAGGAGGTCTTGGCAGAGAAAATGCCCTTGTAGTTCAAGTATTGTCTGCACTGTTGCATATTTTACACACCATCTCTTCTATTCTCAGTCCATTGTCACAAAATCCAAGAGATTTGTTCTACTTTTTTTTCTATTGTTACAGTAAATCAACTTTTAACTGCAGAGGGGTGTGATTATATAATTGCCCAGACTAATATTGTGATAATGACTGTGTTTCTATTAACTGTACAGACTATTATTATGCACAGAGGCTGACAGTGCAGGCTTATGTTGAAACAGAGTTGATTTAGACTGTCCTGTTGAGGGTGCTAGTGCATTTCTAATCTCCATCCTCCTCATTTGAAGTGGTGGCTTAGGTAAAAAAAAAACAAAAAACAAAAAAAAACACACTTCACCTGAGTCAAAAAAAAAAAAAGTCAGTGCCAACAAATCGTAGTTTAACTCAATTAATATTTAACCCAAAACATAGATGTTCAGCAAAAAAAAAAAAAAAACCTTTTAGCCACAAAGCCTGAGATTTTTGTCTTCACTTCACGTTCTTTGTGTCCCCTCAGAACTACAGCTGTCCATCAGTCATGGTGCTCGCCGTCCCAGTCGCCGTGCGTTTCCTGCAAAGAGGGAACAAGGAGCTAAGCAGGAACATGTCAAGTTACCTCTCACTGGCTGCAATAGCCAAGGCCGATCTGTTGGCTGAACACACCGAGGCCATAACGCTCAGTGTGCTTGGAGGTAGGACCCACAGACGCAGTCACACACAAACACATGCATTTATCTGTATTAAATTAAGTCAGATCTCAACTAAGTGTGTGTGTGGATTTTTGTAGATTGCATACATTATAGAAAATAGTTTTTTAGTTGTTCATTTGAGGCCTTGGAGCAGACCTGTAACAATGGGATAAACTGTTTTACTAGAGTGGAAAAAGGAATGACTGCTGTAATCAGTACTGGTAGTAGAAAACCACATTCTTAGCCTATAATGGCCCACTGTAAATAATGCTGTAATGACGGCTTTCTGAGGATTATAATGATAGTAAATACCAGCTGCAATAAATCATCTATTCCCTCATGGTGCTTTCATACAGCAGGGAAATTTGCTGCAAGTTCTAACAATTTGGGAGACAATTGGCTTTTTGTTTCGTGCACTTGTTTTCAAGCTCTTTCCTTGAAATTTTTTTCTGCCCTTTTAACCTTAACAGGAGCTCTTGAAGCTCATTAGTATTGTGTGGTTTCCTGAGGGGTTAGCAATGCCTGATGGAGATATGTTTACCCCTCAGGCTCAAACACACACACACACACACACACACATGAACAGGTTGCATTAATCTGGGGGGATGGTATGAAGGTGTTCAGTTCAGAGTGCAAGAATTTACTTTCTTCGCTAATAATTCAGCCCCAAACACTTGAGTCTTAAGATGTTTTTTCTTGCAGGTGTGTGTTATACGAACCGATCCAAACCATTACCAACATGTTTAACTAACACTTCACTCATGCTATCACGTGGAATTAATCACCTCACACAGCACCGGTGTGATGCACCCACTGCGGTGATGTTCCTCTGAACTCATGCACATGAAACAGCTTAGCTTGGCACTGTCTGGTTCATTTTACGAGTCAGGTTTATCCAGAAGTGTCAGTGAGATGAAAAACCAGTGGGTGAAAATAGAGACAAGTGTCCCAGCTAATGAGAAAATGGAGTCGGGCATTTTTCTATTTAGAGTAAATGAGCAAAAAGACAATTAGTGTTGTGTGGAGGATAAAGTGGCATGTAGAAATGGAAAATTCTCATATACACTAGAATTTTTGTCCATGTGTGTTTTCTTGCATTAGTAGAAGCCATGATGCTTCCAGTTGCAGAGAGGCCGTTCTTTATAGTTCTTCTGTTGTAGCTCCTTCTGGGTCTTTAACCCTTAGGGCTCTGTGATAAAGTGGCCTGTGGTGATTTATTATATTTATTTGGGTAATATAATATCTCAGTACATATTTTACAACTGCAGGGAGGCACTACCTTTCTGTTATTTTTGAAGGTTTGACCTGATGAGGGCCTAGGGATAGCTGCCTCTGGTGATTTTTCTTTTTTATTTGGGTAATGTAATATGTCAGCATTTAATATTCTGGATATCATTTTCATCATGTTTTTCTTGTGATTTGTGACAAAGTCAAACTCAGTACATTGGATCAAGTGGAGAGGGTAATAAAGAAGTCCCACTTTGGTTGTATCAATATCTCAATTGAATGTGTTTCATTTTAACATTTACACGTTTTAGCCCACAGTAATTATTGGCTGGTCTGCTGTGCAGGGGAAGTGTTGTATTTCCATGCGTTTTGGAGACATTTCATTTACTTAAGTTATGGTTAGTGCAGGGGTTAGACTCAGGTCTCCAGGAAATTACTTTAACCTTAAAACAACTATTAACCCTCAAAGTAATGATTTACATCAAGAGGACATGGATTTCCCCATAAATGACTGGGTAAATAGATTTGCACCACCATAATGTAAGAAATTCAGTTCACAAAACTCAAAGGAGGGGTTCATAATAGTATGTTTAGATTTATTTTTCCTCAGGCAGCTTTTTAATGTTTTAACGCAGTATCAAATTGTTCCCCCTCTCGAAGCTAATCCTCAGTTTCACCCTCATGTTGCATTTTAACAAGCCTGGACCCTGTGGTCCTATAAAAACACAGCATAAACACAACGGAACATAAACATGAGAAGACAAACACACATATGCATGCCAAAACACGCAGACACACACATGCAGCTCAGAGGACCAATAACAGATTATCTTTTTTTTCCTCTCAGCAGCCCTCTGTTCAGGAAGTGAGGTGATGTAATGGGGGTTTTGTTGGAGTTGATGATGGGGTTCTTATGAGTTGGCAACACAAGAAAGACAAATGGATGGGCTGTATATGTGTGTGTTTTTAAAGGTTATATCTGTTATGTCACTTTGAGCTTTTTGCATTCTGTCAGGTTATAGTTGTTTTTTTGTTTTGTTTGGAAGACATGAATATTTTCTATCACCTATGTATCAGTTTATTGATATTGAGGTTTACAAGGCTGCCTGTGTGTGATTACAGGAAGCTAACAGCAGGACTCAGTGTGAATGTTTTACAGCCTGCTACAGTCAGTCACAGCAGAGCATGGTCATTATCAGACATCACACACAGGTTAGTACCCACACTTACAAACATGTGGCACTGCAGCGACCACATGTGGAGCCCCTTCCTTTGAGTAAAACCTGATCTGAAGGTAATCATAACGTTTGGAATGTGTAATCTGTCAAACGTACAGTATCCTTTTTATCCCGCTGTGTCACATCTGTAGTTACTGTACTCTGCTTTGTGAGATAGCGCAAGACAAATTTGGTGGGTTGCTGGTTGGATGGGGGCGGGGGGGGGGTGTTTGTTTCCATTCCGTAACAGGTCACAGCTACAGAAAAAGTCCAGACTTTGCAGAGGTTGTTGCTGCAGGTGGAACCTGTTATGTTTCACTAATGGGCCTCATACCTGGATGTCTCCCCTCTATATGCAGACCATAGTTTAACGTTTACATCAGTCTGATTAAGTCACAAACTCTGATGATTACTGCTGGATTTTGACATTTCCCGAGTCACACGTTACAGCAGTGATAACTTAACTGGGTTGTTGTGTAAAAATACCTGAATTTTAGTGGGAATTCCAGAATTATTTTAGTTACCATGAGTAAACAAAGCTGTGCAACAGTTACAAAAATGTTATCAATTTATGTTTATAATTGAGAGTGAATGGTTGTTTGCATTTATATATCAGCGCTGATGATCTGGTGACATGTCCAGGGTGTATCCCACCTTCACTTGTTGTTTCTGGGATAGGCTCCGTCATGAATGAATGAATGACATACTTCAAATTATTAACTGAACATAAAAAAGGGTGAAAAAAAGCAATGAGAAGGAAAAGCACAAATCCTGATGCCAACAGACTTTTCAGTAAATAACTTGAAATTTTATTCATAACTCACTCACCACTCAACCAGTCATGCTATGCACAATACATTTATGTACAAAATACATTCAGTTCATCAACACAAACAACAAAATCCATTTACAGTACAACACAAGACAACTTAGTTCATAAAAGATTGGGTTGTGTAAACATTGTCCTCAGTTTCTTTTATCAAATTCCAAACACACTTTCCATCTCGCATGAAAAATAGAACATATTCATTCTTAATACTTATTAAAAACAAAGACTCACATTTATTACCCTACAATTAAATCAGAACTACTGAAAAATACCAAAGCAATCATGAAATAAAATGACTCATGTCAATGTAAACACTTTTAAGAATACAAGAAAATATAGGAAGGCAAATGCTTTAAAAGCCTTTCTAATTCCAACAAATGTGTTAAAATAATAAATTGCTTAAATCATTTATACAACATTTGGAGCTTTTAAAGAAGTTCCTATTCGGCTTAAAAGGAAGAAGTACAGCAGTTTTCAGTCCAACATGTGTTTTAAACATTATATTGTGTCTTGTACATTACATTACAACACACTAACAAAAAACAAACAGTATCTACAGTATTTCATTATGGATAGGTTAAATATTTTTGTTGAAATGCAAAGGGGTCATTTACAAGTTGATAAAGATTGAGGATAAAAGGTATTACTATGCAAAAAAAAAGCCCTCTTCGGTACAAGATAATTCCTTGTAATTGCCTGTGACCACTTTTTTTTTTCCTTTCCCGCATGGCTGGCCGGTGATTACTCCTGTTTACTGGCTCAGAACTCACTTTAACAATAGACGCTCTGTTTTTCTTGAAGTCTAATTAAATGCACGCAGCATGTTTTGTGCCACAATACAACTTCTCTAGTCTGATTCTGAATGTGCATGAGTTTTATGGCATCAGTTCAATAGAAATTATTACAAAAATAAACTTGAGTCTCTCACAGCATTGACTTCCTCTCATTTGTGTGCATCATTTCCAGCAGAGTTCACTGCACTGTTAGTGTTCATGATGAGCAATGAAGATGATGAAGGAAATGACACTAATTAGAATATTGAATTGTAGGAGACAGGATGATATATCGTTAATGATGTTTTCTTCAGGTTTAGCGTGGAAGCTTATTACAATATTGATGATATTTGTGATGATGATGCTGATGAAAATTTCCACCTTGAAGATTGTGTTAGTTGATGAACTGAGCACCTCCATGTGGCAACATCTCCGTCACGCCCCACGCCACCAAGTTCCCCCTCTGCTCACAGCCCTGGCCATCCTGCAAAGCAAGCTGGGACATCTCATCCTCGGACAGCACCCTGTCCCACATGTTCACCCCTGTCATCTTCCCTGCAAATGCCAGCTTATGATTGAAGCTTGCCTCGAACCCTGGCATCCCACGGCTGTGACTGGGACTCTGAGGGCAGCAGCTGTTCTTCTCCTGTCCCAGCTGGAGGGAGCCTCCATCAGGTATGATGTGTTCCTCAGCCACGCCGGGTGTGATGGCGACCTGTTTACCACCCGCCCACAAACTCGCCAGGCCGTGCTCCGAGTTCCAGGCTCCGCATAAGTGGATCCACTTTGATGGACTCCTAGGATTCACCACATTTTGCGCCTCCACCAGGTGAGCCTCTCCTCCAATGGTGAACAGGGCTGAGGTGTGGCCGAGCAGCAGCTGGATCTCGTATGGGTTCCGGCCATTTCCATATGAGAAGAGTACAGTTTTGTTGGAGACAACGGTCGGCTTCACCCACATGCAGACGGTGAAGGAGGTCAGAGATAGAGGAACATCTGGGAAGACAGAGGTGTAGATTCGACTGGAACGCATGGGGAAGAGAAGGGCCATCTCACAGCCTGTGAACAACAAGACCATAGAACAGTCAATACTTTTAATGTAGAACTGGTGACGTTTTTATGTGCATTTTAGACGCAATGGAAACATGATATTACACTAATACGAACAAAATAATGATCAAATCGTGATGCACTCATTCTGAAATACTTGATCATTTTTAGGACTCTCATTACTGTACATCCTAATATTGTTAAAAGCAGGAGTTCCATATCATTAGCCACATAGCATTATTGCCAAAGTCATCCTTTTGGATAAATTTTGACATTTGCATAATTTTACTCTCCTAACTCTGCTAATAAATTTTTCATCATTGGCTATGACCTGAAAAAATATATGACTTTGGCAATTAGCCTATGCTGTGAAGCCAATGATATGTATTCACTGCAATGTGATATTAGATGAAGCAAGCTAATGAGTCTTAACTCCAAGTGCCAATCTTGACACACACTATTTGCATTCAAGATTTGTTCAACAAATGTTTTAGTGTCACATAGTTGCTCCGGTGTCCCGTCCCTTTACTGGTGGCAGATCCTGTCCCATTCATTCCAGTAGCAAAAGTGACTGATTTCAGTTGATTTTTTCACCCCAAAGTCACCCAAGTAAAAACTGGGCCCATCCTTTAAATTATTGATATCAAAATGTTTCTCAGAATCACAGATCAGGAGAAAATGAACTTTGTTTGAGGTCTACCTGTGTCTTCAAATCTAAACCCCTCTGAAGGAGGCAAAAACAAGCAGATAAAACACTGTTAGTTCCCTGTATTATTATATTGTTTAAGCCTTTATTATCTTTTTTATCCATCTACATGACCTCCTCAAACCTTCTAGAGAAGCGTACAGTGCATCATCTTGTTAAACAGAGGATTTTTTTCCATGTCCTACAGCCACATGTGCCATGGTTTCAATAAAAATATCAAAATTGTGTATGTTTGTATTTATATCATTAGTTTGCCAGATGTTCTTACGAACAAACAAATGTGCAGTGTTTCTGTGTATGACGCATAAGACAGTGCTCACAAAGGAAAGAAATCTGGAGATCATCTTGCTCTGCTTGTAGTTCATCTCCTCACTGTGACCACAGTGAATGCAGTTTTGTAAAGGAGTCTTTTGGTAGCAGAGGCCTTTAACTCTTTCATCTGGTTCTGCTTTCTCTGGGTGCTTTGGTGTGTTTTTGTGGTGAACTGCTAATAATTACATTTCCCTCTGCTCTGTTTTCTACGTACTATGCCTGCTTTATATATCTGGACTTAATGATGGGGTCTGAGATGATTTCCAGGAGTATATTTTACTATATTGCTAAAAAAAAAAAAAAAAAAAATCAACTTCACACCCCGATTGCAAACAATTAATTAAATGCTCTGGTACATCAATGAAAAGTTTTTACTCACCTGTGGAACGGACACGACTGGAAAACAAGATTCAATAATTTTGAGCCCCAATTGAATTGACTGAATGGTGATGTGTCTATCAAAGTCAACTGCCATTTGTCCCCGCCCCCTTCCCCCTCCGCGTGCACTCCTATTCTGACACGAATCACGCGCCTGTAAAAGTTTGCTACCGAGGAAACTGAGCTAGAGCTTGAGTAGCTAGCTAGCATACAAAGTTAAATTGGTAGACACTTTAAAATTAGGAACATTATGCAAGAAAAGGTGGTAACAATGGATAGTAAAAGCAAAACAGTGTTAGACAAGGAAGGCTACTGCCAAGAAAACGGCTTTAGAAGAGCGGAGGAGAGTGAACATCGGTGTGACATATGAGCAGTGGTGTCAATGGAAGGACCGGAAACTGCTGCACAAGGATGTCCTGGTGGTCTTATTTTTACTGGATAGGTAAGATGACATTTTGCCTTTAGGATTTTTTTTAAGAGTATTCATTGGCTTCCGGCATTATGTTTTCATTTTAACACAGTATCCAGCCAGTTAGAGGATACTAGAGGACAAAACAACTTTAGTTGGCTGCTAACCTGACATCAGTCTGACGATAATCAGCTGTTCTTACTAGCCCAAGATTACTTGTAACATGTATCAGAATAACACGTGAAAAATCCAACATCTAATCTCATATACTGCTAAATATCTCTGGTCTCGAGCCGTTTTTCTATCATCTCAGACCCCACCTTAAGTCAAATAATAGTAATTTTAGTATGTCAACAGAAAAAGTAGAAGTTGTTACTAGAATAAGATGAATCGGGTGACAACACACCTGGGGATAGACACAGGAAGTAGAAAAAAAGGTATTTAGGACAAATACCATCAGTATGATTAGTTGTTTTTCACAAGCAAAGCTCAACAGAAGGGGACTAACTAGAGGGAGTGACCTGTAAATGTCAATACAGCAAAAACTGTGGATGAACTGACGACAGAAGATGTTTGGGGGTAAACACTGAAGAGAGGTGAGGAAAGAAAGAAAAGGAGCAGGTAAAGACAGACACGAAGGTGAGCTGTGGGTGAGAAAAAGATGACAAGATGGATATCTGACCTGCAGGTAGACTTCTTTGCTTGGCTGACCTCAGCACCTCCTCAAGCCCTGCCTTCGTCTGCTGCAGGGCTACCAGCGCTGCCTCTAAAGCCACCTCTTGGGATGCCACCTCTTGTTCTCGGTGCCCCCCCGGAAGCTGGGATCCCGTCTTTGAATGCATCTGTGTCCCAGAAGCTGGACCACTGAAGCAGCTGGTCTCCAGCTTAGCGAGTCGGGATGCTTGTGTTTGTGCTGCAGAAAGGAGCTGCTGGAGCATTGCCTCCAGGTGGATCCCAGCGGAATTCCAGGCCAGATCTCCTTGAGGTTTGAAGCGGTCCAGGGCTTCTCTGAGACGAGCCTCCAACTGTAACACCATCTTTCTTCCTGTTGTCTCCACGGCAACCCCACAAGACCCTCCATACTTCGCCACAAACCTAATCAAACCAATACAATGGATGCTTTCATTTAAGATGTAAAAGACATAACAGTGTATATGTGCCATCATGGATCATCAAATCCATTTTTACCCATAAAAACCCAGTGCTACTTCTGTGGCATGTGTTCATAAAAGCTCAGATAAAAGTCGGGGGTTATTGTATCAGAAACAGAAAACTGATGAGGAAGTGGATTTTTCACCGAAGATATCACTAACTGAACATAAAACAAGTGTGTCCGTTCACTGTCATTTATCAAACTCCATAGGTTATAGGCCTACTGGTGAATCAGTGTTGTAGAAGATGATGGTATTTTTGTGGTGACTTCCAAATTAATTTTATTCTCTGTTTAACCTTTCTTGACTGATTCATCACCATTTATTAGGCCCTATATTACCCTCTATATTTTGCATTGTTTTCAGTGAAGATGATGTAGTTTTCTATATTTAATTTACTGATCGTGTAGATATTCATAAAAGTTCAGATTAAACTTGAGAGTTAATTAATCAGAAGCCAAGAAAACTGAGGGAAAAGTGGGTTTTTCAGCAAAGATATCAATAACTGAATATAAATATAAGTGTCTCCTTCCACTGTCATTCATCAAACTCCATGAGTTTTACTGGTGAATCAATGTTGTAGAATATTGATGATGTTTCCACAGTAACTAAAGAGCCTCTGAACATCCAAATGGGTCATATCTGATGACCATGAAAAAATGATAAACTGTATTTTACACCAATTATTTACATGTATGGATAGGATTAGTGGATTCACAGATATTAAACAGTTTAGATCAGTAGATGGTTTTGTTTAATGGTAGATTTCAGGGCCTTTATGGGTTATGATGAGAGTTATTCTGGAATATCTCAATTAATTTTCATTTTAGTTATTTTTTATCAGTGCGCACAGACCAGAATGCCTCTGAATGAAACCAACCAAGAATTGGTCAAAACAATGTTTGACAGTGAAGCTATTTGGTGAATTAACTCAGTAATTCTTGCAGAAAGTAGGCCTACAACAAACACTACTTTCTTATGAGTAAGAGTTGAAAGTGTAGTTATTTGTTCTTCAACTTTGATAAAGAGTTTAAAATTGAGACACCAGTGGATTAGACAAACATTAGCAGCAGCCATTGTAGTTGTTTCGATACATGTAGTGGTTTTCACCCCTAGGCTAAAGGGGTATTGTAATGGCATTGTAGCCTGTCCGTCCTTCCATCTGTCTATCTGTCTGTCCATTCAACAATGTAATCGCATTATCTGAAGAATGCATTGACAAATCTTCACCAAATTTATACTGTCGATGCATCTTGGGATGGAGCAAAAGCCTATTGAAAATAGGTCACCTTGACCTCATTTGTCAAGGTCCAATGGTGAAATGTCTTTTCAACAATATAATCATATTAGCTGAAGAATGCGTGGAGATTTCCGCACCAAATGTGCACAAAGATAATCTGATCTAAGTAACTTTCAACAGAATCTTGCACTATTTGGCTGAGGGGTATTAAAAGTGAGCAGCATTTTATATTCTATCATTGTATCAAACAGCCCCATATTAAGTTAAAGGTTAGTTGTATGTGCCAGGTGGAAAGCAGCTTTAGGGGGAACAGATGGAGTGAATGAAATATCAGGTATCAGCAACAGGCATCAGGTTCCCAGGAAACCAAAAATTGGCAAAAAAAAAATAAAAAAATTCTCAGGAATAATTATGGAATTTTGAACTTCAACAGCTGTGACCCAGTTGTGAATCGTTATAACCTCCAGTCCACTCCACTAACCTGAGCATTTCGCTTCGTAGAGACTCCATCTCCCCCTTCATGATGTCATCGGAGAATTGAAGAAGCATGTTCTCTCTCATCTGACTGTCCTCCAGCATTGAGAAGAGTTTGTCCCATTTAGTCAAGTCTGGAGAGCTACAGGGGGCTGGGCTTGGTGTCACTGCAGAAAAGGAAGTGTACATCGAAAAAGAAAAGTTGAACAGGAAGTTAGGCTTTTGGGGAAGGAGATAACAACAATGGGAAAGATACAAATCTGAGATAATGACAGAAAAGCAAATAACAATCCTCTCTGAATTTGGACGCCTTGGGTAGTGCATTTCCGGTGAGATCTTCAACCTGTTATGAATGGGACGAAACTGAGAAGGAAAAGGAAGGGGAAGTCCTGAGAGAGATAACAGGAATAGACATAAAAAAGAGGAAGGGATAAGGCTAAGGCAGGAGGTTGAACGGTCCAGGACTGAGAATATGTCAGACACATTGTTCTTATTAACATTTGAGCCTCTTAAACTTTGTTTATACCTGGCTTATTCTAGAGGGGCACTATCAGCGGCCTACAGGATTTTGTTTTGGCTACCTGTCCTTAAGGTTTAAAATAAATTAGACAGGAGGTTCATGCACTCTGTTTCCTTTGCCTTGGAGTAATTTATGAACAGACCTCCTAATCTGAAGATCTGACTGAGGTTTAGACATTATTCTACAGTATCTGAAAGCTGTTTGAAGGATTCATTAGTGATAATCCATGATCGTTCAGTGCATTAGCTACTTCTACACTTACACTTGTGGGTACTAGCTTTACCTTCCTTTTGCCTGGGATGCACTGGGAAATTAGACCTTAACATATGGCTTCACTTTCTCTGCTACACGCTTGTCATTCTTCTGTAAATGAGCTGTCTTTTGACCTCATTCAACTCGCCTGAATTCAAATCCTGAAAAAGATTTGTCTCCTGTGAGCAGGTCAGAGGCAGTGATCCTTCAGGTTTGGACTTCCATTCCTCCATTGCATACCTGCACACATCTACTGCACCTAATCACAGTATATTTCCTCCACTACCTTAAAAACTCATGTGTGCCTCTTGTATTTCGTTATTTCCTCTCATTATGTCATATTAAGCTGAAATCCATGTGCTTATATTTTGCCTCATCTGACATTCATTCAAACCTATTTTTTTTTTGCCTTTGTGCAGAGCAGGCCATGCCTAGAGCCAAGTTCCTTCCTCTTTACTGTTGTTCCTGCAATTAAACTAACAAACAAATGCAAAATGCTAGCTCCGCGGGGCCTGTTTGAACACCCACATCCACTTACTTTCTCCCACATTAGCCCTTCATTCTTTCTCTCTTGACAAACTCACGTGTACACAGAAAAACAGAGATGCTTTCTAATCAAGCTCAAGTTTGTGTTACTGCAAACCAGTCATTCATGCTGTAATATATGTTGGTCCCAGCAGGCAGCTGGAAGAGCACTCTGCTTTTTCTGGCTCAGCATATTCTTTGATGCTGCTTGATTCATGCACTGACTGTGTGTCTGCCTGCAAAAACTGTACTATACTAGCACCGGTATCGCTCCTTTATGCTTTTGTACTATATAAGTCATAAAGCACTCACATTTGTCAAACTAAACCAAATCTCAGACATCACTCATTAAATCAAGGCAAGTAAATCAGCCACAGTTCTCTATAATTTTATCACCTTTTTATCAGTTTGTCACGTTATGGTCAATATGACTTTTTACACTTAGTCTTACAGTCTCCAATCATTCATTTACATCTGATCTAATACATTATTTTCAGTTAAATCCCTGCACACAAAGCAGTGTGATTACTTTACCTAATGATGCCGTCTAAGGTCACAAAAGGTAACACAAAAACGTGCGAGAATCCTGCAAGATTTCACACTTCATAATATAATTAAGTGACAACTACGGCTGTCTGAGAGCAGATGAATTCGATTAATCTTCCGTTTCAATACACAAACACTGACTTACGTTCTGGTGTGTCTCCATCTGTGATTTCATTGTAGTAGGTGTCGGCGTAGTTGACCTCAATATCATCATCATAGGTGAAGGCCAGACACGCACACACTGACAGCACACACACTGCCTGGGGGAGCTTCTGCCAAAACATGCTGCTGCTGCTGCTGCTGCTGACGGAGTGTGTTATGAGAGATAACACCACAAAAATGTATAGTGTGTATGAGGATGATGTGCAGCCCAGTGTGTATGATTGCAGTTAGTCTGGCTGTGTGTTCTCTTGTCTGTCCCACTACGTACAGCACTGCAGGTTCACTGCTCACTCTCTTTTTCAACCCCTCACTCTCTAATATAGTACTTGTCCCTCCTCCCCATTGACTCTCCTCCTCTCTCTCTCTCTCTCTCTCTCTCTCTCTCTCTCTCTCTCTCTCTCTCTCTTCCTCTCTTTCATTCTTTCTTGTTAGATTCTGAGCAATCCTTTGGCATGCAGCCTGGCTGTGTAGAGTACTCCAACTACAATGTCAAAGATTTTTTTTTTCCATTTTACTGAATTGCTTCATATTATTATAATTAGTGATGCACCAATTAAGCATTTTATGAATGGTACTGACAGTAATAATGACTAATATTAGGCCTCTAAACCGAAAATACTGATACTGAGGGATAATAGTGCAAAAGATTCTAACCACTTCCCTCTAGATTTCTTTTGTTGTTTGATGATCAGTTATTGATTCTTTAGTTTCTTATTTACTACTTTGACTGAGTTCAGGTCAGCAGTTACCTGGTCAGTAAATAAATTGAAAGATCATTAATATAAGACATGTGTGATTCATTGTTAGTGTCAAATTAGTTTAAAGGAAGTGTGTAAGACAGGCTCATCATTGGATATTGTTCTGCTCCTGTTCTAAACCTTTGGAAGATTACAATTGGTCTACTTTTTCATTCATTCATTCATTCATTCATTCGTTTCAATCAATGAACCTATTATATGCATGTTTCTGAATGGTGGGAGGAAGCTGGAGTATCTGGAGAGAACCCACACAAACAGAAGGGCAGAACGTGTCAAATCCACTCAGAAGGGCCCCCAGTCATCGGTGTTGGGGTCAGACCCCTTGCTGTTAGGTGACAGTGCTAACCACTGCACCACATTGGCACATCCATAATATTTTTTTAGTCATGATGTGTAGTTTAGGTGAGGAGGGAGCTTTTTTTTTTTAAATGCATTCAAAGGTTTAATCTTGTGCTTATATCGCCCACATATTTGATCACTGTGTTTTCATTATGTGAACAACTGTGCTTTTTTGAAACAAACTGTAACCTCCATTATATTTATGTATTTTAATTTTTAATAACTCACAGCTTATCACAAGGCATTACACTAAAACTCAACAACTTGATTGTGACGTCACAACAGATTCATACCACGTTGCCATGCCAACCAGCAACATTGTATGGAAGTTCAATCTGCGGTGGAAGATGAATAAAGTATCAAAGTGAGTCAGGTTGAGTCATCATGAAGTGGAAAAGTGCCCCCAAGTTAAACTTAAAAATTTCTGACACTAATGATTAACCCATAAAGAGCCAGTGCTACTTTTGTGAGGCTTCATGTATTCATTTTTCTCTATATTTAATCCTTTCTTATGTGATTTAGTACTATTTATCTCAATGGTATCCTCTTCATTTTGCATTTAAGTGAAAATCAAGTATTTTCCTGTATTTATTTTACTGACCATGTATTTTAATTATCATGCTAAGATTACATTTGAGTGTATAATACAAAAAACTAAGAACTATCAGTAAATTCTATCATTAACTGATCATAAAACCAGTGTCTCCATCCACTGTCATTAATCCAATTTAATGGGTTTTTCTGGTGAATCAACGTTTTAGAATATGATGGCATTTCCACGGTAACTACAGACCCTCTGGATGTCCAAATGGGTCATATCTGATGACCATGAAAAGATGACAAACTGTATTTTAAACCAATTATTTACATGTATTGCTAGGAGTAATACCTCTTAAGTTATTAAACATTTTAGATCAGTAGATGCTTTTGGACATGGTGGTGTATATTTGCGTATGGGTTAAAATCTACAAGTCAAAGTAAATGCTGATATATATGACCACAGCTTAATTCTGTTTCAGTATTCATGTTTATTATGGTTGACAATTTATTAAGCGCTCTCTATAACATCAGCACTTTTAACTGTTTCTGACTGATATAACATAATAACTAGGCTTGTGAAAATAGGAAACAAGTACTGGAATCGATACCTAATCCTACCCCCAAACACCAAGCTGTCATCTGAAACTAATCCTAATTATAACATTAACCCTAAAACTGTCATTCACTGAACCCTAGTGCGGACGTGCCCTTAGAAGGAAATTACGAAATGGTTAAAAATTTCCCTAAATTTCTGTTCTTGTGAAAACATTTGGCTCTCACAAGTAGAAATATACGAGCGGTGCCTCAGCCTGTAAGTGAGGCGGTGAGTAATGCGTCGTTGGAGGTAGCCTGTGTCGTAATCAGATATAACTGCAGCTCCCGCAAATCACACAGAGAGACCGAGAGCTGGAGCAAGAGAGTGGGGGAAGAAGTAATGGAAGGGGGGAGGAAGCAGAGAACACAAACTTTCCTGATTTTTGCCCCATGCAGAGACTGTGTGTGCGTTAGTGTGTGTGTGTGTGTGATGTGTGTGTATGTAGGGGTGAGGGGTGTGGGGGGGCTTGAGCTTGAATGGAACCCAGATGTCAAAAGTTTCTAAATAGCTTTATTGTTCTCCCGCTTCACTGTTTATTTATTTATTTGTCAGCCTCACCGTATGTGTGTGTATTTGTAGGTATACTCTCTGTAGTGTGTGTGTGTGTGTGTGATGACTGTGAACTCCATATATTCCTCCGTGCATGCGTTTGTGTACATTTTCAGGGGGATGGAAATAATGACTTCCTCATGGGATTTTAGGATTTGCCCCCTCCTCCCACTCGTCCCCCTCCCTCGGTCACACTCTGCTGTTTCATCTCCGTCCCTCTGTGTATCTGTTGAAACACACACTTATCTGGGCGGAACAGCAGTTTCACTCAGACGGCTGCACAATGTGAGCGAGACTGCGAAAAAAAATAGGAAAGTGGTGCTCTGGTTATCAGCGCAGTTTGTCTGGTACTCCAACACCACCTGTTAGCGCGCAACACTGAGCTAACCTGTTGTTACTTCAGAAAGCATCTTTACTGCCAGGCAACAAAGAAGTTTATTTACACAGAGCATTTCATAAACAAAACCAATATGATGGAATTTACATGAATGAAAGAAATATAAAACCGTGCTTAAACAATAGACGATCCAAATATTAAGAACTATAATTATGACAAAGTTCATACAAAGACATAAATAACATAATTCAATGCAGTAAAAACCAACTAAAGCTCTTTCTAAAACAGTTTTTCTACTCGTCTACGGTCTACATTTTCCAGCAGCTGCAGTAGTTTTGCATATCCAGTCACTTGTTGGGATTCACATCAAAAACAGCCCCTTGCAAGTAAATAATGACATCATCGTTATACAAATAAACAAGTGAAAAATCATTAAAAAGTTTTATGTGAAGTCACATATGTTTCCTAAATACCTCAACAGCTACCAAAACAACAGTCCATCTCCACAAATTGTTTCGCCCAAGTGTTAAGCTCATTGTTTAAATGCATTTTTATTATTATGGTGTTATAAAGTGTTTTTTTTCCCATCAATCAAAAACTGAGACAGTCGGTTAAATAGTAGTGTTGCTTGTCTTCACATGCTGCATCACGTTAGTTTACATTATAGCTCTGTTCGCTTAGCTTTGTTTTTAGACAGAAAATAACCACAATAAAACCATTTTCTGTATGGTTTCATTCATCAGTAGCTGCATCAGCTGGTCATCAGATATGACCCATCTGGACTTGAGAGGCTCTGTAGTTACCATGGAAACACTGTCGTCTTCTACAACATTGATTCACCAGTAAAACCCATGGAGTTGGATCAATGACAGTGGATGGAGACACTGGTTTTATGTTCAGTTAACGATCAATTTTACTGGAAAAATCACTTTTTCTTCAGTTTTCTCAGTTTTTAATATAACCCTCAATTTTAATCTGAGCTTTAATGAATTTATATGATTTGTGAATTAAATGTAGGAAAATACCTGATGTTCACTGGAAAAAATGCTAAATAAAGAAGATACTATAACAATAAATGGTGATAAATGACATAAGAAATGTTAAGTATAGAGAAAAATCCATTTGGGAACTTCGACAAAGGTAGCACTGGGTTTTTATGAGTTAAAATGAAGAATCCAATCATGTTGTTCCCAAAACTTTTTTTGTTTTTAATTTACATCCAGTCCAGTGGTCAAAACCACAATTCTTTTTTTGATGAATTTGTCCCTTTCTTCAACTCTGAACATTGTTTCTTATGGTTCTCATCCTCAGTTTGGTCTTGGTGTTAGTTTTCAGTGGAGGCCATTAATTACTCACTACTCCCTCTAGTGGTCACATCCATTCACACACATGGACCCATGGCTGTGAATAAATTCAGTTCGTATATCTGCAAAATGATACATTTATGTATTTGATTTGATGTTCGGACATCATTATCACACTATGGTGATGTTTATAGGTAATTTTTTTTTAATAGTAAATCTTGTTGTCATGTCAAAAAGTGTTTATATCTTCACTTCTACTTTGCTTTTTATTCTCAAGTGACATCTGCAAATGAAGAATATTGCAATTTTCTGCAGCAGCTGTGGTTATTGACCTTGAGCATGTATTTGGTGGGATTCACATTAAAACCAGCTGCTCGGGTAACAACAAAGTTTATTACTTTAAAATTTACAGAAAGATAAGATTACACAGCACAGAGAACCAAAGATTTAACTTCCATCTTATTTTACACAACAATCAGTGTCAATTTGTACGTTTTACCTGTACACCAGTAGTAAACTCTTCTCTTAAATGAGGTTATGACTGGAGTTGTGAGAATGTGGTGTAAAAAAAAGTAGCATATGCCTATAACTCAAAACACACACACACGCACAAGTATCAAAACCTGATGAAAGAATGGATATGAATCATTCAATTGATACCACATTTAAGCATCTACATCAAATACTAACCAAGCTATTGTTATTATTATCATTATTCCTGGAATTTAGGTAAAAAAAATCAATAAAAAATCTTTTGTCACCCAAGGGAAAACACCACGGTTTAATCTTTACCATATTTGATCAGTGTTTGACTTAAAGAATAAGAAAACATGTGCTGATTTAAGACTTTCGACATATTTTTGTGATATGTTTGTAGATGTCTTTGTGGAAGAAAAGGATAAGCCAGGCATTAAGCTGAAACATACATTTGGAAAATTGATGCATTAATGTAGAACAAATGTCAGTGATGTTAAAACATAAGTTGTATATTTAATCAATTAGTATGTCCAGTCTATTTAACCCTCAAAGACATAAACACCCACCAATGACCTAAAGCATCTACTAATCTAAAATGTCTAATAACTTTAATCACTAATCCGATCAATACATGTAGTAACTAAAATAAAATGCAGTTTTTCATCTTTTCATGTTCATCAGATATGACCCATTTGGACATTCAGAGGCTCTGTAGTTACCATGGAAATGCTGTCGTCTTCTACAACATTGATTCACCAGTAAAACCCATGGAGTTTGATATATGACAGAGGTTGTAGAAACTTGTTTTATGTTCAGTTAATGATATATTTGTCTGAAAGTGGCACTTTTACTTCACTTTTCTTTGTTGTGCTATAGTACCTTTTGGATTTCCTCTGAACGTTTATGAACATCTACATGATAAGAAATTAAATATAGGAAAATACCTGATTTTTGTTGGAAAATGTGAAATTCAGAGGATGGGATTACAATAATTGTGAAAGGTTAAATCTAGAGAAAAGTTCATTTGAACGTCACCACAAAAACAAAGCTAGGACCACATCTAAACTGTACAGGAAACTCAAATTAAGAAAGCTGTAATGCCACATTCTATGAGTAACATATGTGCCAAGGAATTAATTGATATATAAAAAGCATTTGTATGTGTGTGCAAATGTTTGTTTTTTAATGTCAGAGTCCATATTGAAACTCATCGTGCATATTTCACTGAAAAAACTCTGTGCATCTGTGTCCCTCATATTTGCATTTTTGTCTCATGTTGGTGATGTAAAAATTTGCTACATGACTTATTCTAAAGCAATACTGACAAAATGTGATTCCTCAGAGGATGTGTACAGGAACCTCAGCCATTTCAAAGCATTTGCTGGATGATGACAAATGTGTTGCAAGACTTCAAACCTTCACATATCTACATTAAGTAAGAGAAATGTGATTTTTCTGCTCCACTCATTTAACTATACGGGCATTTTGTTTGAATTTACAGTAAATAGTTGACATTAATGAACCTTAGGGATCATATCTTTAACCCTTTGATGTGTGAATTACAAGAACTTTAGTTTAGATTGTTTTTATTCCTTTTTAGGTGTGAAAATGCTATGTGATTGACAACCATTTTTTCTTACGGAGTTACAAAAATGTCCACTCAGCTGGACCCCGATGTCTAATTTTTGAAGCAAAGAAACATGTTTTTAAAGCATAATATCAGAAAGTGATGTACTGTGTGAAATCTATGAAATAACATTTTTTTTAATGCAGCTAATCTGATTTTTTCTCACATTTTAACACATTCAGTACTAGTTATTACTCACTTCATGGAGATAATATGCAAAAAAAAAAAACATTTTGTCTGAGAAAACTGTTAATTACAAGCTAGCATTTGATTTGCACTCAAACACGTGCAGATCAGGTTTATGAAGAACAGCAATTGTATGAATTGCAGTTCATGGAATGATGCATAAGCATCCACTATGTTGGCTGATATGTAACTAAAACAATAAAACCCATGAATATACAAGAGAACAGCTGTAGAATAACTGTCCACTGTACATCATCTTTATTGGACTTAAACAAGACTGTAAAGTTAAGATGGATCTTGACCTGACATGTGACAGATGTCGACCAGGACCTGCTAACCTGGCTTATGGGAAGCCATTTTTGATAATTTGACAAAATCCTGTAACACCTTATTAAAACCATGTCCCTTTATGGTCCTGTTTGGAGTGACCCCAAGGGGTGGGGGCTCAAAAAGGAACAAGCCTTATCGAATAAATGTAACTGTATTTATACTTTTTAAAAATCTAAATAAAAAGATCAAAAAAGAATAGCTGTCCACTGTAGTAACCACTGTCCACAGAAGGATTAAGCAATAGTTGTTTACAAATGACCATAAAATGCTTCTCAGTCTTTTCAGATTAGTGATAAACAACCAATGGGAGTACACAATATCACACATGCAGATGCGTCATTCAGATTTCCAGCTGTACTTGATTCCAGCTGACTCTGCAGTTACTGTAAGAGTTGCTGATTAATGTGTCTGGATTGGACTTTTCAGAGTCTATTGACATCACTAAGTTGTGTTGCATTGTTTGGTAACCCTATAGGATAATGGGGAAGATCAGATAAGGAAGTATGTAATGGAAATGTCATGTTGTCATGGTGACAGATGTGTGAAGGGTTAAAGTATTCTAGGTGAAAGGGGAAGACGGTCATTGAGTCTAAACTTTGCAGGGGACGTGTGTGTGTGGATATAATTACACTTAAGTACATCTGTTATAGTGTACGCTTTATGATTTAGATATAAAATATTTTTTGCATGAAACGTTTGGAATCACATCTTTGCATGTCTTTGTGAAATGGGGCCTCTGCTGAAAACCATACAGTCCTGTCTTACAGGCCTGAATACTTTAAATTACTTTTACTGCACTGTGGGGGGGCGGGGTGTCCTCATCCAACAAAAATGCACAGAATCCTGAAGATATGAGCTTTTTGGGAGAAGTTTGTCTCCTGTCTTGTGTGTTTTGATTTGGCAGTTCCTCTCCACCTGAGGTTATTTGAGCTGCATGATAAACGACTTGCGGGACGTGAATGCGTTAACTTAGCATTAGAAGCAGCAGAAAGCACATTTTAGCTGTAAAGTTATCCAGAAACATCCCTTTGGATACCAATTATGCTGAGCTCTGCATTTTTTATCCACTGAGTTCATTGTTTTAGAGTTTATTTTGGCAACTAGAGCTTTTGAACATCACTTAATATGACTAAGCGACTTGACTTTATTTAGCATATTTTCACTGCAGTGACAAAAATCTGTGGGTTTTAAATGACTGCTTCCTGATTGGCTTTACTTAATGGTTTTCATTTAAGTAAATAGTGGCAGGTTTTAAAAGAATGTGATAAAATCATAATCGTGTGTTTAGCCTTATCTTTGTTTTAAAAGATGAAATCCTATACATATGTTAAAGGTCAGTAAAGCTACACATCCACATGTAAATCTTCCGTCTTAAGTCGCTAATTCGCCAAAGGTCAGAAAAACCTTTGGCTTTTGGTTTTGTCATTGCTATAGGTTGTAGTGGCTTTTCCCTCCATCCCTGACTATTATTCATTCATTTTCCCATGACTCACTCTGTTCAAATGCTCTCTTGGGTACTTTATTAAAGTATTCTGTGCAAACTTTTAATATAACAGGGACAAAGAAAGTATATTAATATAGCCAACAGCTTTATGAAATCCATTTTCATTCATTTTTTTTTCTCTCCGGGATTGGTTGATGTTTTTTTTTTTTTACTCCATTTTGGGACTCGAATGTGACATTTAAAAAAAAAAAAAAAAACATAACAGAGCAGCAAAAGGAAGCCAGTGTCATTTTTACTCCACACAAAGTTTTCCTTTCTTGGAAAATGCCTGTCACAAAGCCGCCTTTTTGTGCTAAACAAATAAAGGTCATTACAGGATATTTTATGGAGATTTGAAGTCACAGTAATGGTTGGGTGTAAGCTGGAATGAAGGTATGAAGGTCAGATATGATTCACAAAAACATAGAAAACGCTTTGGAGAGGGGTTTTGATTTGATAAATATTCATGTATTTGGCACCAATTTACATTAAACATACTTTTATAAAGAAATTGTAGGGTATTACTTAGGTTTAAGTTATTGACACACAATTATAGATGTTATAAATTTGTCATTCATCAATTTAGGTTCAATGTGATGAAGTCAAGTTATTACTACACTTTTTTAGATACTCTGTTAAATCTCAGCTCATCCTGATTGTTTAATGCAGGGGCGTCAAACTCATTTTCTTTCAGCCTAATTTGACGTCAAGTGGGCTGGACTAATAGCATAATAGTCTATAAATAATGACATCTCAACCTGTAAAAAATGGAATTTCTTCAGAAAATGAAATTCAAGTTTAAGAATATTATGTCTCAACTTATCATTTATACATGTGTATTATGGATCAGAGCCACAAAGGCATGAAACATTTAGTAACAGGCAGAATATTGTTAAAATTGCACTCAGGTTGTTCATATTTGTTCAGGTTATTCACATTCTAGTAGTTTACTACATTTGAAGATGAAGCTAAACAGAGACTTCAAAAGGAAATTTACTGTCAATTCTATACAAGTAAAAACATTAGTTGCTCAGGTCACATAAAAAAAAAAATGCTAAAATAGGAAAAATAGAACCACGGGTTCTGTAGTCCAACAGCATATTTAAAGACATTAACTGACTTTCATTTGACCTTTCAAGGTCACTGAAGGTCAAAGGTCATGGTACCAAATGAAAGCCCAAATATGACTTTCTATCTATTGCCAACAGTAATTGTATCAGTATCTTCCAACTTTTTTCAAGTTTCGGAGACAGACAGACAGACAGACGACGTACGACAACTGATTCCAACAGTCGATTGGACCTTCAGTCTGTTGGACTTAAAATGGACAATAAAATACATAAGAAACTGATACATTGTTAATACTTCAGATAGAGACAAAGGATTTAATAGAAATGGGGGTTGTCCCTTAAAACAGCTTATTCATGATTTATAAAGTGTTTTCAATCAGTTTTGTCTTGTAAAGTGGTAAGGAAAATTAATATTTGATGTATAATCTCACGTGTGTGTGTGTGTGTGTGTGTGTGTTTGCAGGGCAGAGTGTTCTCTATATAAATATTTCACAGTGTGTTCCTATCCACAATGACTTCTCCTCCTGCCTTTTAACATTCCTCTGAACAAACCTGTAAAACCTACGACCTGTGCTTTATGGTTATTACCAGCTCCCTCTTTGTGAACCTTTTCTGTATCTGTCGGCTTTTATGATGATTTGTGTCGTAAATATAGAGGAGGATCTGCGTGTGATGTGCGTTTATAATATATGACCGCATGTCTGCAACGACGGTAGTTATCCTTTAGATGTAGTATGTGAATCCTGGATTTGAACTCATCTGAACAGAACATTCAGTCCACTTTACAGCACGGAACACATGGTTAACATGAATTACAGCTGTTGATCACCTGTGTAAAACTATGTGAAGTATTATCAAATACGATGAGTACACCATGTGCTGAAATGTCCATATACAAGCAACAAATAACTGGAGTGAAACTAAAGAGGGCTACCTTATTGATTTAAACATTTTTATAGTTTATGTATTTAACCCATAAAGACCTAGTGGTAGATTTATGACACTTCCCAAATGGATTTGTATCTATATATAACCTTCTTTAAGTAATATATCATATTTATTGTAATAATATCTTCTATATGTTGCATGTTTCACTTTGAATCATATTTTCTTTTGGTTCATTTCCTATATTTAATTTAGACGTTCTTGAAAAGTCAAATAAAATTCAAGCCGATTATATAAAAACAGAGAAAACTGATGAAAAGGGAACTTTTTCAATAAATACATAAATAACTCAATGCAAAAAAAAGTGTTTCCATCCACTAATTTTTCAAAAATCCATGGGTTTTACTGGTGAATCAATCTCGTAGAAGATGTCGTTGTTTCCACGGTAACTACAGAGCCTCTGAATGTACAAATGGGTCATATGTGATGACCATGAATAAATGACAAACTTCATTTTGCACCAGTTATTTACATGTATTGATAAAAGTAGTGGATCAACACATTTACATATTTTATATCAGTAGATGCTTTTCGTCGATGGTGGATATTTGGGTCTTTATGGGTTAAAGATGGAAAATATTGTTAGAATGTCAACTAGATGTTGGGAAGAGACATTTTTTAAGGGGTTGACTTCGACACCACTTTACCTTGTTGGTCTCTTATAAATGTCATCTGTTACTATTAGCACATGTAAACACCGAAGTGAAACCACATGTGTTTAGATGAGGTTCAACACTTCTTTTACTTCAAACTAGTTCAGTGTTTGTGATAAATGAGATCGATCAGTTCCATACTCTCATAAAAGTCTGTTCTTTTGTCCTTGTCACTTAAGGAAAAACCCCATCATCCCAACTACATAAAATCTATACTATTGTTAAAACTGCACCTTTTCTCTATACAGTCGCTTCATGTCTTTTTTGTTTTTTAAAATTTTTTTATTGGGAAACACAAAAGCCATTGTTTGAAATGTCACCAATAACGAACTGAGCAGTTGATAACAAGCGTCTTTGTTCTGTGACTTGAATTAGTTAAAGATGTTTCATGTGAAAGTCAGAGGTTGTTGAGTATCACCGTGTCTTTTGTCTGGTTTTGAATGCTTTTATATCCACTCATTCATCAGCGCCGACTTTCTGTTTTTCCCACATCAGCATCATTGAAGAGTCATTCTTTTGCTCTGAACTCAGATGTCAAATCATGATTTATTTCTACTAGAAATAAGCTGCAGAAAAGATATAAACTATCACACCTAGATGAAATGCAATTTATCATTTTTATTAATTTTATTTTGTTGCTATCCAGCTGTCTGCCGTGAGGTTTTGTTTTCTATAGGATAACTTTTTTCCCATTCATCTCTTGAGCTGGATGACACCTTTTACTGTTTATTCTGTTGGACATTCATGCTGTCCATCATTTCATTACTGGAGCCAAACTTGAAGTTATACAATTATACATGAATGATATAATTATCACCCACTACAAGTAGACATGTGTACCTGGTAGCTGATATATCTGTGTTTTGATAGTCGGCTATTTGTTTGGAAAGCCTTAAAGTCAATTATTATACAATATATTAGTGTGGTTTATTTTCTTTGTATTTTAGGTAATATAAACCACTGCAATAAAACTTTTCAGTCAGTTGGATTTATCAGAAAAACAGATAGTTAGCTCCCACGTAAGTGGAGAGCTATATGTGTTTTTGTTGTTTCCAAAGCCGTGTCCGCATCCGCCTTGAACGTTGTCCAGAAGATTTCTCTAAGGCTATTACTCTGATTTTCCGATATTGTACTTTGGGTCCATGCGGAGGGCGGAAAGGAAGATGGTTGACCTTGACCTAATTTCAAGGTCACAGGGGTCCAAAATTGACCTAATTTTACGTTTTTTGGCCTATTTTGACTTTAAATATTGCAGATAGATTTGTTACTATAGAACACATATAGTAATTAATATGTGGGC
>JAPSES010000144.1:6656660-6671652 GCA_029822895.1 Maxillicosta whitleyi | reverse complement strand
GACAGGCGGCGGGTTACAGACTGTGTTATTTACTGACAGTGATGTATACTTTTCCTACAATGAAGGTACCAGATGTGATCATGTGCGCCTCCTGTTTATGCCTGACGACCATCAGCCCCAGAGCTCGTCTACTGGTGTGACTCAGCGCCGGTGGCGACTGTGTCCTGAGTGGCCACCGCTGCTGTGGTGTTTGCTCTTGTGGCTGCGCTCCCTGTCTCTGTCCCTTTCGTAGGATCGAGACCTCTCCCTGTCCCTCCTGTCGCCTCGGTGACCACCTCCTCGGTCGTGTTTGTGTTTCTTTGAGGACAGGTCGAAGGAGCCGCGGTCTCTGTCCCTCTCCCGCTCCCTCTCTCGTTCCCGGTCACGGTCCATTTTGATGGGAGTGCGGGACCGCGTTCGAGAGCGAGACCGTTTCCTCTTGTGGCTCGATCCTCCGCCTCCGCTGTTGCTGTGCCGACCACTAGCTTTGGAGTCGCTATTGCCATGGTGACTGCTCTTGGACTTGAGATGGGGAAGGAGAGGTGAAGGCTGATGTCGCCGCGGTGATGGACTGCGACTGTGAGAGCGAGAACGCGAACGAGAACTGTAGGTCCCTGAGCGACTGCGTCTGCTGTTGTAACTGTGGAAACAGAAGTCGGCATTAGACAATGGAACACATCCAAACTGTGTGTTCTGCAACTTCGACACATTTTAGTGCTCTTACTGTCTGCGAGGAGACCGGGATCTAGATCTAGAACGTGTTCTTGAACGAGATCGACTCCCACTCCTACTGTTTCTTCCAATCTTGACCTCTTTCCTCAATCTGTAAAGACACAAACGCAATTGTTTAAATATATACAACAGAGAGACGTGTGTTGAATATTAATTTGCTACCATCACATATGCTTAGTTTGACTCTGTCCCAGAAAACTGAGAAACTAATATGAGATTGATCGATGTTAGAAAATAAGTCAATATTAAAATGGTGGCCATTAACATGCTATTGGTTTGTTCTACGTCACATAAATGCTCTCTGCGTAAATCCAAAGACTATGGAATATACAGAACAAACCCAGCTTAAGACATGTTCTGTATAATAGAACAGTTTATGGAAGACTTTTTTCTTTACCTCTAACTATGGGATGTAAGTGTGATGTTTTTAATGGTACTTAGTTTTACCTTGATGTAATATTAGTAGCTAAATAATAGAACTTTTCCTAATCAACATCTCCTTGTATGTGCAAGATGCGTGTTCACTTCCTTACCCATTGTGTGGACTCTTGGAGACCTGTGTGCGACTGTCAGGCTCCTTTTTAACCAGTTTGAGGTTCTGGGGGTTGGGTGATTTCTCTTCCACCTTGACGACATTTGGAGATGAAGGCTTAGAAGCAGGGGAAAAGCCGCCCAGCGTGGAGAGAGCGGGAGTTCCATCTGGATTAAGGCCTTTAGCCTTCAACTTCGCCTCGGCCAAGAATACCTTCCTCCTCTCCACTTCCTTTTCCAACTGCTCATAGTTGGGCTGTGGAGAAATTCAACTTATTAACTCCACTGGCATCCAAACGGTGAGATGATGTGTATGAGCAAGAACTTAAAACAAAAATGCCCAGGAGGATATGAGGTAACACCTAGACCAACACTTAAGATCTGAATAAAATTTAATTCAGTTGTACAAAGGAAGCTTATGTAACTCAATCTGCAACTGTGTGTGCGTTACCTTCTTCCTGGAGTAAAGTCTCAGCGTGGTGATGCAGATCTCCTTGATTTCATCTTCACTGACACCAAACAGCAGATACCAGTGAGGCCTGGAGGGCAGCGGTATCTGAGGGAGAACACAGGGTTCAAATTAAATGGGTTATAAATTTTTGGATGTCATAAGGTATTGGGTTCTGAAAGTTCATGAATGATGACAGGTCCTGTTTTCTTACCTGCAGTGCCCGGGCAGCGAGGTATATACAGGCACAGGCGATCGTCTCCACTTGGAACCGTACAAAAACGTTTGTCCTCAGGCTGTCATTCATGTAGTTCCTACAATTAAAAAACACACACATAGAAACAAAACATAGCATCTTCTCTACACAAAGTCTAACGTCACTTAGGCACACACCTCTTGTCAACTTAGAAGTGATTACTGAGACAAACTGTCAAGGACATATTCCACCTAACTCACTTCATCTTAGAAATCATCCTCAAACAGAAGCTAGTGTTGAGAGAATTTTGTCATTAACATTAAAAATTTATAAAAATCGTAGTCTTACCCTAGTCAATGATTATATTTTCCCTTAAACTGATAATCTTGGAATTCTACATGTGTACTTAAAGCTAGTAGGTTTAACTTTGTCCATTTCTCTCTGGGGTATCCATGGAAGTGTCATATTTGACAAGTAAAGCATGTAGACACAAATGACTGACAGTCCTTAAGACCTGCCAAAACCTTATAAGCACACTACAGCCTTAAAGTAGCAAATTAATACCAGTGATGACCAAGACAATGACACGTGCCTTGTAAGGGGGGAGGCATGCATGCACACAGATGTACAACATTCAACTATGATGCAGTGGCCACTGGAGGATCTGAAGGGACGGAGAGGCAACGTGTGGTGGCATGCATGATCGGTTGCACTACTAGCAAAAGGTTTTCCAAGTCAGTTGCACATTGATGTACAATAATGCAAACAGTGGTCTAACATACCAACATAGATTGTTGCTATATTTTACACGTTTGAATTTGTAGGACTCTGACCTTTACATGAACTGAAAAATGTAATTGTACCTTTAAAAATAAATGCTATACATCCATAATGCTGCCTTCTGTTCAAGCAGAACTTTGTTTTGGCATGTTAGAAAAGACATTGGACAGAAATCTCCTGCCTTGCTATGGCTAAGTAGAACTACAGCAAAAGGATGTGTAAATGAGATTAGCCAATGGGAGAGCATTAGCAGAGACAAAATGGCTTGCTAATCAGGCAAGTGCAAGGGTGACGTGCGCATCTATGTCCTTAGAAACTGTCCATTAGAGACATTGGAGTCACAAGGACAAAATGTGCAATAACAAAAAACATGATGACTGAACCCCCCAAACACCACACTTATCCCACCCATGGTGATTGCTTGAGGTGGGACATCAAAGCAATACTCAATAGCAATGAAACTCCTTCCCATCGTGGCGGTATTTCTCCATGCATACGCAGTGTCCATTCATTTTCATCTGGCAAACACATAATTTCACTGCTCCAGCAGAAGTTTGGTCGCAAACAAGTGTTGTAAATCTACTTGACGGGAATTACTTTCAGTCTAACCTGCCTTTATCAAAATTCCTGACGTGCACTTTGGCAGTTCAGTGTCAATATATACTACACTAATATTATAAAAGATAACATGTGGTCGTTGAATTCTGACTGCTGCGTGGGCGAGACAGGTCCTTGGAGGCAAAACCTGAGAACCGGATCAGCCTGTAAAACAGACATGTCTGGACACCACGTCAGTTGGGGACAGGACAGTATTCCACTGTATATTAAAAATTAGGCAGGTAAACTCGTCAAAATTATATTCTGGCTAAGTTTACTTCAATGCTAGATTCACGTTAACTAAAAAAAAAAAAAAAAAAAAAAAAGTTAGAATATATGTCTATCGGTAGCTACTTGGCAAAATTAGGCATTACATTTAAAACTTTGGTAGCAAGACCAAAAAATACAAATCCTTTTGGACACCCAAGAGAAAACAAGACGATGTTGGCTGTTGGGAAAGGCCCGCCCGCCCCCTTCAGTGAATCTCGGCATTGGGATTGGCTGTCTGGAGAGGGGCAGCCAGCCAAAGGGGGGAGCTTCCTGAGGTCATGTGGTTGGAGGAGGCAGAGTTCAGAGGTTCTTTATGTGACTTACCAGCATGGACTACCCTTTAATCAAAGAGTAGAGAGAAAGGACAAAGTTAAACCAAGTTCTCTAAAATGTGTAAACAAAAAGACTTTATAATAAGTCAAGCCATGTAAGGGCAGACAAGAGTGTGAGACATGTAACAGGTTTTCAATAAACAAATTGCTCCGTCAGAAAAAAAGAGATGGCAGGGTTAAGATGAAGTGAGGGAATGTCGCAGTCAGACCTGGGCAAAATGCTGGTTGAATGCCTTTCAAATATGTACTTTAACCTGACGAACACTTGAGCATATTACTTATCTGACAGGTGTTGTCCATATTTTTGTCTGTTCCAAGTTCCTGGCAGATAAAAGTCAAGTGCTCTTCAAGTAACTCATTCAACCATTTGAAACCCGTTCAACTTCATCTTTAGCCCAGGTCTGGTGGCACTTCTTGCAGACATGACACAGGTTGCTGCTGTGGGGGGGGTGGTCAATTGAGAACAAGCAGAAACTTACCAGGCAGTCTGGACCAGCGTTTGGTTCTTTTCACAGTCCAGGACTTGGAGGAACAAGACGATAATCTGCAACAGTAAAATGACTTCATGTGACACAGGAATAACCACAAATCGTGTTTAAGTCTGTTTTATGAAATTACAAGAATTGATTTAATTAGCTACCTATTCAACCAGGTTTTGCAGCTACACAAAAACTACATCTACTGCTATTGCTGTTTTGAGAAACAATAAGTAGCAAACAATGAGGCTTAGACCTACCTTGTGTGGATGCTTGACATGTACACAGAAACCCAGCTCCTTCAGGACACGCCGTTCCGCTTTGATGACAAGGTTTTTGGTATTTATGTAGTTCTGATCAAGTATCAATGAAGTTGGAGTCCTGGTTTGTAAAGGAATCGAAATAAAATAATATTTCCCCCCTTTCGAAATGAAATAAAAAGAAAGTGCCCTTCTGATTCTGATAATCTTGTATTTTTTTCCCCTTTCAACCAACTCAAAGCATGAGATTTATCTATTTGCATGCCTGACAGTTTGTTGGGGGTTGTGGACTCCTGTGGTTGCAGTGCAAACTTAAACAACGAAACCCAGATCTTTACCTCCTTCACCATGTGGCACAGCTATTACAGAAATGTATTCATTCATTTTCTGAGCCGCTTTATCCTTCAGAGGATCACAGGGTGCTGATGCCTGTCCCAGCTACTTATGCACCAAGGCAGAGTACACCCCAGACATGTATCGGTTCATTATTAGCCAGGTTATCCCAGGACTAACAGAAATACTGAAGTTAAAACCTGCATCCTTGTTTCAGTGAACACGAATATCTACTTCTATCTATACTGGCACCACAGTCAAACAAAACACCTATCTGCTACAGGACACCACCAGAAACCATAGTGACCAAAACTAATATATAAATCAGAAAAACGGCACTAAAATCAATCCATCAAAACAGCAACAAAATACGCCTGACAAATTACACCAGCTTCCTTTACTGGAACCAACATCGTAATGCATTTACAGCACCTGAGTCATATACAAAGCACAATCTACATTTGATCACACCCAAGGATTACTGAAATGCCAAAAATTTCTACAAACAATAGATTACAACTTAAACATCTGAATGTCAGAGCATTTCGCCACAATTTCACTGACAGGATGGAAAAGGAAAACATGTTTTTAAAAACACTAATATGTGTTAAGCTTACACAGCAGTGGAAAAAAGCTCAACTTCACTCATTCTACAAACACTGAATGCTGCCTTTCAGAATTTAGAGATGTAACATTGAACTTATGATAAAGATCAGTCATCCTACATCTGTATGCATGAAAAACACTTTCTGGACAGACAAATGTTATTACCAAATATTTAACTTTCTGCTAAAAAAACAAAACAAAAATCATCCTCATCACTAGATCAAAAACAATTACTGCACTGATTTCTTTAACAACTGACTCACAAAACCAAACAATCACAGCTATAAAGCATGTATTAAACACTTAGCAAACATCCCACCTTGACTTCAGCTTCATATTCTACCCTCACCAAACAAAGTGACATTTCTGTAAAAGCCATGGGTAAGTTTGTGAATGGGACTCTGCTCTTTAAGCACAAACAAAATGCATGGTGAGGAGCAGCCAGATGAAAGACTACATTACCCAAAAGGTCCGCAGACTGCTGGACAGATACCCAAAGCTTATGACTGAACCACAGGAGTCCTCAAGGTGCCCCGGAGGCCTAGGACCTTCGGCCAACCTGTCATCCCCGATCCCAGTGCCCCGCGGTGGCTCAGACCACGGGCGTCTCCCACAGGAAGGGGGTGGGTTGGGCCTGGGGAGGAGGGAGACCCCCCTCACATCATGGTTGTCATGCCGACTGCTTCATCTTACGTACCATTCCACATCACCCAGGCTTTGGTAAATGTAGCTGGTCGCTGTTAGTTGGTTGCAAGGGAAAAAAGAACCCAAGTTAATGCCAACTTCTGGACTATAAACATGAACAGATTTCTATCAAGACAAAGGCACACACAGATGAAGTAGTTGTGCCTGTCTTGAAAAGCCCAAAATGGACTTCAAACGTTTGAGTGACATGTTTGTTGCGATACCAATGTAAATGTAGTTTCAAATTTAGATGTTATGTGTAAATATTTACACTTCTGAAACTACCAGTGAAGCGGAAACTGAAAAGTTTTAAAATGGTTTAGGGTACATGGGTGAACAGAAGAGCACTTTCACAGCAAAAACAATCATTCAAAACTGGATCAAACAGAAACACAAACAATGCACTGTTAACAATAAATACATTATTGGAAAACTTTTATGAAGTTTCATAATTAATACTTACTTTTTTCCTCTGATCTGTCTCAAATGGTGGAAAACATTGATGACATCTCGTATTCGGCGCGGTGCTTCTTCAATCTTGGAGGCCAAGTTAATACAAGCCATTGCAACAATCTGCAAAGAAAATCAGAGCAAACGTTGGGAGGAAAAGTTTGTCCCTTATGTAGTGTAACATCCCTCTAGACATACTTATCATGAAGCCTAACTCAACTTAATTGGAATCACATTTTAATAACCTAAATGAGAATTACCCATTAGCTGCCCTTAAAATCGCATTCTGTTTGGGAAATTTCTGTTTGGTAATTCAATACGTTTGAAAACAATGAAACCTTAAAAGCCAACAAGCCTCCGTTTATGCACCTCATGTTTTACCAGTATGTTATGTAACAGTCTACCAGAGGCAGTATAAACCAACTTGGTAAATGGCACTTAGAATAACCAGGCTGCGTCATTTCACAATTTCACATCAATTAGCTGAGAAAAGTAATGTTGTGTTGCTACAGTCATGTGTTTACTTTTAACATGACTATTTTCCTACATCTTCAATGCGACAATTCTTTGCATCACTGCTCTATTGTACAACGTATCGACAATATGGCTGCCGAGAACGTAACCATAACGTTATGCTAAGCTAACATCACGGAGCACCCGGCGGCCCCACAATGAGCCTGACTGTGTCAGCGACTTACCTCAAAGCTGTGTTTCACGAAGGATTTGGAGTAGAAAAACCGATGAAAGAGCACCTGCCCTGTTGCCATTGCGACCTGTCAGAAAAGTCAACAGTGCAATATTAGGATATTTACTTATTAAAATTGTCATAACCTTGCACAATGGACCGGCGCCATTTTACCTCTACCACGCCAGCGTGAAAAAGCTAATGTTAGCCGCTAGTAGCTAACTAGGCCTCTCCGCTTTGGGGATTACAAGGCACTACCAACTGTTGCTTGTGTCACACATTCCAACACTAAAAAGGTATATACACCGCCGAATACATACTATATATTAAGATTTACCTGGGGTAACCTGAGAAGAATTCCCGCCGATTGAAGGAGTTCACATCCCAGGATGCGAAGGTCGGTCTCCGTGCTCAGGTCGAGGCCATCGAGCATCGATGGTGTCGGAGAGAGCCTTTCTTCTGGAATAAGGGAATTGTCGATTGTAAGGTACACTTCCGAGTAAACTTTATCACCGATGAGGATACCATCGTTGTTTGTTGATGCGTTGGAAGATACAGAAAGAGGACCTGCGGCCATCTTCACCGGGACAACAGCGGTTTCAATTACGGCTGACTCTGCCTCGACGGAGCGACGGCAGCGAAGTGTCACTGACAAAGTACGTGACGTCATTCGCCGGATAAAAAGTGCACATCCGCGGCGGTAAATAGTACATAATAATAATAATAGACCCGACACTCAAACTGTATAACATTTCGTAGCCTATTATGCGGGTTTGAGAAGAGTTTTCTACACTTTCCAATTAGCCAAACACTCAGCTAAATTCTGAACAGGTATACGTTTTTCAGTGAAATGTTAGAGTCGGTCCTACAGTCGGTCTCCACATGTTACTATGAGTAATAGTGTATGATTTCACGTTTCCTTCAAGACGCTCCTCTGTGTACAGTTCAGACTTCTATGACTGATTCAAAGGACAAGCGTCAATACACTCATGTTAGTTTGTCTCAAGAAAGAAACGGTTTTCCGTCAATAGACACAAATAATCGCTATTTTTATGGGGAATTTCAGTTCTAACCCCGAGGCCAAAACAATTTCATAAGTACTGTCTATTGTTGAACACCGTACTGCACACGTTTATAGTAAACTTTGAGGATAATTTTTTTGTTTCCGACATCATCCGAAGTACCGGAAGGAAGCAACGGTTTCAGTGACGTATGTTACGGGAAAGTCCAGACTTTTCACAACCCACGGCGTCTGGAACATATCCATCCGCCAGTAAACAAATCTGACCGGCAGTTTAAAATGTTTTATTTAGTTTGTTGACACAATTTCACCAACAATTGGGCATTAAAAAGTAGTTATTTAATAGATAAATATAACTAGGAATTTAATAATTTAATTAAGTAAATACTTGTTATGTAGATGTGCTCAAGTGGTCATATACGCCCTTATTATTAATGTGGCCTTAACATTACCACACACTCATTGAGTCAAAGAAGATGAAGCTTCAATGACATCAACGCAAAGTTCTGGGAACATTTTGTTCACTCACTCACTAGTCACCAAGGCTTTCCCAGAAACGGTGCAGTAACTGTAAACAGACAGCAGAGAGAACTAGAGACTAATACATCCATGGTGGATACCCATCAGTTACAATGTCGAGTTGGAGGTCTGTGGAGCCAACGTTTGAGAATCCCCATCAGAGGTCTGATGCTGCATTAAAAAATGTCATTACATTACTGTCCTTTACTAAAATGTGTCATTAGTATCCATATTTATTTAGTTTTTAGACAATATCACATGGACTATGCGTTTGAAGATAACTTTTTGAAATCTGTTTTTTAAGACTTTGCTACTACTTTGCTGGTGGCACTCAGGTTGAGAATGCATGTTTTGATATGCTGAGATTATTGAATTAAATTGTCTGTAAACCTGGATCTAGATAGCCCTAAAGCCATGTTTTTCCCCTGGATCTTGATGCAAAGTATAGTGCAGTTGTCTGTTGTGCACTAATGGAAACCTGGAGTTGGCAGGGCAGCACATAAAACCATAACAAAGGGAGGGTCTGTGGGGGTCTGATAATGAATTATTACCCAGGGGCCTGTCTGGTATTGGTTGTAGTAGTTCCCTGGCTGAGGTTATAGACTTTTGCATTTGTGTGTCTGTGTTCGTCTAAAACCATACACTCTGAACATGTGCACACAGTCTGGGCAGTGTTCAGTCTATTTATTGCTTGTTTAACTCTATACAGTATAAAGGTTTGTCACACACACACACACACACACACACACACACACACACACACCCACACTCACACATTAACATGTCATTAACCAACACCTACAACCAACACCTCCAGCCCGTGCACTTACGCAGTTACCACAACGACAAGAATACTGAGCATTCTTTCTCTGGTTGCCTGGGTGACACTAATTATAGGGTGTGGGAGGGCTCACGGGACGGCAGAATTCCGGAACGACCATAACGACCCAGGAGAGAGGCGCTCAGGGACGCCCAGTGACGAACAAGGGCTTAGTTATACACACACGCCACTCCCTGAAACAAGTGTGTTTACGAGCAACTTGCTCAGATTCCCCAGGGACACGTGTGCATGCCTGCCCTGCTATGATAATCATTGTGAGTAGATCACAACCTGAAAAGTGCATGGCGTGTGTGTGTGGGTGATTAAACGTTTAAGAGCAACCACAACCTAATCACTGTCAAAACGTATTGGTCTGATTATGTATTATTGTTACATACATAGTGAGATGCAGAAAAAGTTGGGATGAGTTGTATCTATAGACCTGATTTTCATTGGATGACACACACAGACATGCCCCAAGGCCTCTTTTTTCTGAATTACACACAAGCCAGGAAGGACAAGAGGTCAAGGGCTAGAAAGCAAGGGCAAGAGCAAAGGAAAGAGCCTCAGTAGAAGAGCTGAGGGGAGTAAAAAGATAGAGCCGACAGCACCAAAAGCAAAATGAAGGCACAGATAGTGGAGGAGTTGAGAAGGAATTGCTTTTAAGCAACAGGGTCACAGTGTTTGAATACCAAAAGAAGGCCAAAGAGATTAAAAGAATATTGACAAAAAGACAGATTTATGTGTGTATGTGTGTGTGTGTGTGTGTGTGTGATACAGATACAGAAAGAAGGCAGTGTTTTGAGAAAGCGAGGAGGGGGTGTGCAGTCTGAGGAGAACGTATGTGTGTGTGTGTGTTTTGGGATGTTGTGGGAGTAGGAGACGAAAAAGTGTGTTACCGCAGGACACTTTACACAGACAGAGAGGGTTTCTTCAAGTATAGGGAAGATATGCAGGTCACGATGGAAGGAAAGGCAATGTAACACGGATGAAAGGAAAGGTCAAATGTCATAAGAGCTTGTGCTGGTTCTGTGAATAGTTGTCCAAAGGCTAGTACAGTGTGGAATAGGTTTCCGCATCGTCTCTGGAATGTAAAGCACATACTGGTGAGAACTGTTGAGCAAATGTTATTAATATCAGATTTACATTAAAAAGTGCACAGGACGATGGAACAGTAATCATCATTTCCTGCCATTATAATATCAGTATCAGTGTTTTTAGAGTTCATTTAAAAAAATATGAAAACATTAATTTTACCTTTATTATTTTACTGACTATTGTCTGTTCAGACCTTGTATTAACATGAACGTTCAGACCTAGAATTAGAACAAGTGTGTCTCGAATGATCAATTTCCCTGCTCCGTGTGTGAGAAAAAATAGACAAAAAAATACAATCCATGTTCATTTCAAGTTTGACAGCTGGATTTATAATGTGTCTTTCTGAACCGAATTCAATCTCGAGCCCAAAACCAACATTTATAGTCATCTATTTCTTTGCAGTATATTATTATTTCTTCTAGTATACCAGATATTCACCATTTAGTTCCTTTTTGGTCAACCCAAATCCACATTTCTCCTTTCACTTGCTTACCTGTTGAATGTAAATCATGTTTTTCTCAATTTCCTCTAATGCAACACTGGATGAAAATCAGGAGAGTTTATGAATGGTTGTGAATTTACATACTATGAATGTTTTTTGTTTTTTTTTTAATCATTTAAAATTCCATCTATCCATTAAATAACCAATTTTATAATCACACATTTTTATTTTCCCCATTTCATTTAATAAAATAAAGAAACAACCATTTAAGTGCCACTCATTTCACCACCAAACTCAGTTACTTCTGCATTTTTTGATGCATTAAAGTATTATTTCACATTTGTTTTACTCTAAGATCTGGTATCTTGTAGCAGTTGAACTGAAATTAACGACTCGTGCTATTAATGTGTAGTCATTAAAGGTCATAGACATAATTGGATGTCTGTTTTTGTTGTGTTTCAGCCACTTCTGTAAAAAAAACTAATTTGAGTTCAGATTTCATTTATTTGTCATCAGCAAAGAAATGAAATTGAAAAGTCTAAAAATATATGGAGGAAGTAAAAAAAAAAAAAAGAGAGACATAAACACTAAGAGAAACATAATTACACACACACACAACATCTGGAGTTACAAAATGATCAGCTTCAGCACGATCTACCCAGTGTTATTGGTTTTAAGTTTTGCAGTTTGTAAATATATCCCACAGGCTTTATGTTTGACATCCCTGCTCTAAACCATACAAGCCACTAGAGTGGGCTGTTATAATATAATATAATATAATATAATATAATAATTGACTTTAATTTAATTTACTTTGGGATCTATAACAGCTAGTCCTTCTTATGGTATAATATATTATAATGTAATATTAGCATTGTATAAAACAGTATAATACAATATAGCATAATATAACATAATATATTGATCACATCTACACATAACTATAAATATTACTTGTCTTTGTATTAATACAACACATGCTTGACCTGGACGTCTAGTGTTCACTCCGTGCTGTTGAACAATAATCGTGTGTTTTCAACGCTGTATAGACAAACTTTGCAAACGTCCAGCTCTTTCAACTCCCTCCTCCGCCAAGTAAATCAACTCTGGCTCCTGACAACCCACCTGAATTTGTGTCCCCCTCCTCTAATTACCCTCCAGCAGCAGTCAGGCTCTGCTCACCCGCTCATTGTTATTGTCAAGGTCAGGAATGAACTGTCAACCCCAAGTCTGAAGACAGCGATTACAGACACCCAGAGGTACTCAAATGTTCAAACATCTGCCGGAAGAAAAGTGGAGCTCCATGCACCTGCACTTTGGAGCTTCATAACAGCGTCAGTCACTGATAAACAGAGTCCTAATCTTCTACTCACGCACGCTACGCTGATACAATCGCCATACAATCAATGTCCTTCACTGTCTTTACGTAATTACAGAAGTGTTACGGTGGAAAACAATCACTCACCGGATCTGCACACGCACATACGCAATGTCTTTTAACTGACACAAGGTCATGGCACAATCCCACACTCAAACACAGGAAGGCAACAGCTGCAAAGTACAAAGTGAGAGCTACTTCTGCACCATTAATCATTAAATATTAAATCATAGCACAGAGGGAATTCAACTTTCAATCAAAATGATGTGAATGTAAAACACATCACAGCTGAACGAATGAATTAAATACAACCAAATATATAAAATATTAAAATAAGTGTATTAAATTTATTCATGGCTCATGTTTGTTTTTCGCCACCAAAGTGAAATTGTCTATTTCAACAAAAACAGAGAATGTACAAAATATTTTAATGGAACACCAGGTTCATTGTTCTGTATTTGTGAACATCCTCTCCACACGGACAAAGGTTTTTTCTGCAGATAAACCATATGTGTGTGTTTTGGCAAACAGAGGAAATGTTGGCAGGACAAAGTCATTATCATCCCACCTTTTTGTGTGAACAACTTGCACATGCATTGTCTGAATAAGAGGGACACGGGGGAAGTCGAAGCAAAACCTTTCCATGTGTGCCAAGGAAATGAGTTGCCACACACACTTCACGCATTTCTCCCATCATGCCAATTCATCCCAAATGTAGAGGGAGAGGAAATGACAGAGAGAGACCTTGCACGGAGTGAATGATGTCAATAACACACAATGCCGGAGGGGAGAGGGCTGTGTAATTGTTGTGTGTGGTTGGTGTGTGTTTGTCTGGGGTGCTTGCTGTACAGTTTCTTTTGTGTTTGCCTGCCTTTTGTTTGTGTCCACGGGTGGCAAGGGACATGCTGTCATGCCCCTTCAGCCCTGCCCTTGTAACACACTGTGTGTGTCTGTGTACACAGTGCTGTATGAGCAATGTGTGTGTGTGTGTGTGTGTGTGTGTGTGTGTGTGTGTGTGTGTGTGTGTGTGGGTGGGGGGGTTGCCTGTAAAATCCTGTGCGTGCCAGCGAGACTGCGTGAGTCGGGTTGTGAGAAAACAAGTGCATGTTTGTCAGAGTGTGTGTCCTGGGAGTCCGCTGGCTTCCCAACAGGACTCAGCAGCAGAGTGTGTCACTTAGAGTTACACAACTGTTGGAGTAGGATTCATGTGTAAGAAAGTGTGAGCAGAAATGACATCAAATGTGTTCTATTCATACTGTAAACTGTGACTGTTTGGCTTTCATTCGCGTCACTAAATCAACCTTTCTTTTAGCATCATTCATTTTGCTGCCTGCTTTCAGACCCCCTCTTCTCCTCTTGTCTGTGGTGAACACCTCTTCACTATTCCACGGCTCCACACTCCTCCCTGCTGCTCCTGCATCTGTGGGTCCATCTCTGCTTTTGTGCGTGCTGGATGGGGAGCGTTGGGCAGTGATGGGGAAACTTTCAGAGCGGGGTAAAGCTGCTGTGGTTTGACTAGAGACCTTAGGATGCTGGTTGGGTGAAGTTGTGTGTCTGTCTTGGGGGTACGACGTCGACCCAACAGACTTCTGAGCAGATGCTGGGGGTCGCAGCCCCAGGAGTTCTTCTTGAGCTTCAGACAAAGCGGCAGTCAGCTCCTCCCTCTCCTCACACTCCCTCCTCACTATCTCGTGGAGTAACACCACCTAGAGGTGGGTAACAGAGAGAGCAAAGCAGAGTAGATGTAGATGATGTTTCTATCAGCCTTTTCATTAAGCGACAAAGTACAAAAACTTGAAGCAGAGAAAAATAAATATGCACCTGCAAAGGTCAATGTTGAACACATTTGTTCCATTATGAAACAGAACGTACACTATATGGACAAAAGTATTGGGACATGTTGAATTCAGATGTTTCTTTTCTAACAGGTGTCAGAAACACAAAACAATAATGACAAATGTCATAATATAGTTTTATAGTGTGATAAATATCATTGAATGGCATTGATTAGTTTTGTTTAAATTGTTAGCTTTATTTCCCAAATGCCTCATACATGGCTTTTACTTTACCCATAAGAACCTAGTGGGGCTTTTGTGGCTGTTCCAAAACATTTTTTTTTCTCTATATTTAACTTTTTAAAAGTGATTTATCACCATTTATTTATATTTTTACCCTGTGTTATATGTTTTTCAATGAAAATCATGCATTTTTCTGAATTTAATTTACTGATCATACTTTACTGATAATATCAAAAACAGAATAAACTTGAGAAAAAGTGACTTTTTCAGTAAAATATATCATTAACTGAATATGAATCCATTGTCTCCATCCACTGTCATTGATCCAACTCCATGT
>JAPSES010000144.1:6602427-6642701 GCA_029822895.1 Maxillicosta whitleyi | reverse complement strand
TCTGTCTGTCTGTGTGTGTGTCTGTATATGTATATATATATATATATATATATATATATATATATGTGTGTGTGTGTATATACACACACGCACACACTGTATGCATACAAAAATAAAGTACAGGAAACATAGAAGGAAGAAATATACACTTGTGAAACAGAAAATGAAAAAAGAGGAAACATCTGTTATTTATATAAGTTTTTGAAATATAAATTTTGATTTAAATTTAAATATTACACACATATTTACATTGTGATAAGTGTTATCTTTGGGCACCTAAGGTCTCCAATTTTGTACAATTTGGTAAATTGTTGCCTCCTATTACCCTTTCACTGAGCTGTGGGGGGTGATTCTCACCCCTCTAAGCCCTTCTGAAATAGCCTTCACCCCCCCAGTGGAGTACTATCATATGTTGAGCTCTATAGGAGCCAGAGGGTGAGATCAGAGACTGCTGTGTGGGAAGGGAAATAAATCGACAATGTAATTGAACACACCAGGCTGCCGGTGGCTTAGAAAAAGAATACCAGCAGATACCATGTGAAAAAATACACACCCCACATACACCCAACGCCTTTGTGGAAAGATGAGAGGCTCGGAGTGTATATGTCTGTCTGTGGCTGGACGCATGTGGGTTGGGTGTGTGCACACATGTGTCTGCCTACATATTAGTGTGATGCACTCCAGTTGAAGTGACGCTGGGTCTTTGTGTATCTATGTGCAAGCCTGTGCACACAAATGAGTGTGTGTGAGAAACATGACTCCACGCCAACTAAGAAGTGCTTCCATCTGTTGCGCCAGCCTCACACGAGACTCTCTGCTGTGTCACTGGCACTTTATGGAGCCTAAGATCTTCTCAACTGATCCAAGAGCAGATCTCAGCTGACACTAATATCCATACCTCTTTGTCTCTGGGAGGAAGGAGTTGGAGAAGAGTGATGAAGCAAAGGATGAGGAGGATGAGGCACATGGATACAGGGATGGTGGACTAAACAGAAGACAATACCTGAGTATCTTTTCCCTCTGCTCCTTCTCTGAGGCGTCCTGTTGGGACAGCTGTTGCTCACTTTGTCTCTTTTGCTCCCTGGAATGAGATACAGCGCTGGAGTCCATTTTCTCACCATATACATTTGTTAGGGAAATTCAAAAAGACTACAACTTAACAGGACTTACTAATTACACTATTATTTCATGGTACAGAGAAATTAGCATTTACAGGTTTGGGTGTGGGCAGTATGGTTTTACAATTACAAGCATCACTGAAATGTTCTTGAGATGCATACCAAACTCCTACAGCTGCTTTTGTGTGCACTCCTACGCTTGAATCTTAATGTGGAAGAAGACCCACAAAAATAACTTCCTCTGGGATCACCAAAAGTTCAAGAATGTTTCCTGTATATTATGACTCCTGGCTAACAAAATTCTATAGTTGCCACTTCACAACTAATTTGGACAGTTTTATTGTGATGTGCTTCTCCAATGTATTTAAACTTTCCCAGTCAAGTTCAATCTAAACATGGCCGTGTGTGGCTGAGATCACCTCATCTCCCATGCTGCTCTGTGCAGCTGCTGCCTCGCTCTTGAGAAAGTAATTTGGAAATCAGTTTTAATTCTAATTCTGCGTGCCATGACAGTATGTGGTACTCCCGCCTTCTGTGCACACACACTCACAGACTTTAACCCTAACCCTCCTAACCCTGTCGGCTTCTCAGCCTAATCCCCTCTGTGGCGGCATGATCAGTTAATGTGTTTGTGTGAGTGTGTGTGACGGCGTAGCTGGCTGTCTCGCCCTGTGACCTTGCAACCACACGCAATGAGGATACAAAGTGAGAGGGCTTGCACGTCTGAGCTCACAGACAGTCTGTTTTAACTGGCAATTTACAATAGATTTTTCTGACAAATCTGTGGAATTTTATGTCTATTTTACTAAAATGGCCATTGCAGTTAATCGCTTTAATCTTTTTACACATAATTATATCTGAACAGACTGTCTGTGTTGTGTTCATTGCTAACATATACATAGTAACACTGCATTCTTGTAATACTGCTGCATGCAGCGCAGCAACGTCTGCAAAAACACAAACACTACGCTCCTCATGATATTTCCCAGGATGTAAACGCATAACACAGATTTGAAGCATTGTTATAATTTTTAAAAAAGCATTTAAGGGAATTAATTTCATGCTCCAAGAGGCTGTAGAGTCATTTCTTGCTGCCAAAAAAGAGTTATATTTACTGTCATATCTGGATTAAGATTAAATCCATAAATCTGTTCACTTACCACTCCACCAGTTCCAGTCTGTCAGTGTTAATGGCAATAACTAATGTAGGAATAGTGTTTTATTTATTCATTTTGCATTAGTTTATTGATGAACCTCCAAAGCACCAGAAAAAGTAATTTTCTGAATGAATGAGGTCTTCTTACTTGTACAAATCAAACCTAAAGGTCCCGATTTCACTTCTGATTTATCAAGACATTTATTTTACAATATGAATAATTTTATGTTGTAACTATTTAATAATGTATGACAAAGTTAGTTCCAGACCTAGATGCATACACACAGTCAACATGGATACATTCCCTCTCTCTCCTTTGCCCTTTGGCTCTCTTATATCCCCTTTTTATTCCATGCTGTCAGAGCTACTGGTGATTTAGAGCAGGCCCCTAAATGCCCCTCCATTCTGCCTATTTAGCTGCAGCATACTGTTCGTACTTTACAGTCTGCTGCGCCTGCCTGTGGTTTCTTTTTCTCTCTTCACTTTGTGTCTTCAAGGTCAGAGATGACATGATATCTGACTCCCAACTGCTGTTCCTACTATTCTTTATCCTCTACTCTTCTGTTCTTGACTTTTTTAGAGGTGAAAAAGGAACTGAGAGAGGAAGAAGGAGTAAGACAGAGGGAGGGTGGTGTTTTTGAGAATTAAAGCATAGGGTTCAAAGAGCAGTCAAGTGCACAGTGCAGCAGAGGAGTGGCAGCTCACTTCTATTATTTTTAAGGATTCAGGCATACGGTGTGTGTTGGATGCACACAAGGTGAGAGAAGGCAACATCTATTATCATATATCAGTGGGTGTAACAGCAGTAGATGTCATTCAGAGAATTTCATAGTTTCTAAAGCCTTTCAAAAGAAAAGTCTCATGATATTCTTTGGATTATCTTTAAATATGTTTACAACATTTTATTATTACCTTTACTTAACCAGGAAAAAACTAAATTATATACCTGCCTCCTATTTTTCAAGTCCTCTGCCAATGTAAACTATAGAGAAATTTGAGTCTGATAAAGTGTGTGATGGTTGTGCAATATTTAATGAAGGGTATACAGTAGATCTGACATGTATAATAACAGTTTGACAACACACGTCAAATAACAGACTACAGGAGGAACACATACACCCACCCTTCAGCTGGTTGTAAAGTAAGTTAATCAGCTGTTTCAGATGTCACGGAAAAAGAAGTCGTCTATTTGTTTTCTTGGCCTTGGTTTAACAAAGAAAAATATTGGTCCTTCAAGTGATTTAACCCTTCGAGGCTACGCTCAATCTGCAGACAAAACACACAAATCTGACTTTTTTTTTTGCCCATATGTGACCCATATGTGTTTTTTATCACAGTATGAACAGCACAAATCTGACTCAGACCCAGGTCATTTCATATGTGGTCCTAAATCAGATACAAATCTGATACTTTGCAATGCATTCTGAATGGTTATATTGCATTTTATCCAACTTTTACATCACTGGAATGCTGCAGACATCACATTTGACCCAGTAAGATCTCTATTTACTTGACATTTAACACAGTGTCCTGCTTATCACATCAGGGCTGTAGACTGTTCACATATACGTCTGATCGGAGTCACATTTAAATTATAATGTGAACCATGCATAAAAATCTGATTTCAGCCAAAAAATGGACTGGACTGGACTGAGTATTAAGATCTACAGTATGAACATATAGCCAACTGTCAAATGAGTTTTACTACCCAAAGGATTAGTGGCTCAAAAAGGATTAAATATTTAACATCAGGGGATGCTTTTGGTCGCTGGACACTGTTTAGATGTGTGTTTCAAGAAAATACCATCATGATCATCATAATCATCATATCGTGATAACAGAGCCAGAGAGAAGAACAGCAGTGTGAGAGAAGGAGGAAAGAAAAAAAATCACTTATTTCCTGTAGGGCTGTGGCTGATTTTATCTAATATAAGATAATCAGAGGACTGAGGCAAAGAAGGCAGAGAAAAATCTCATGGAAAACGAGTTCCTTGGACACACCATAAGATCAATAGTAATTTTTTTGCCACACCAGCACATACACTTTAATGCATAGAGTACATGCACACACAGGCACAGAGCAGCCGGTGTGCCTTATAAAAACAAGCTGTATCACATCAATCACATCAGTCCTTTGCTCTTTCTCTCTTGACCTTCACTTATTTCATCATCCACTCTTTCATCTCTCCCTTGCTCAGTGCATCTATCCCGTCTTTCATCTATCCCTCTTTTCCCTCTAATCCATCCTTTCAACCTGGCTTGAGCTTGTGTTGGATGATCCATGTGTTCATCCTCTGATGAAAGGATGAGCTCAGCATTTCCTGCCAATCAGAATACAGCAGGAAGCTCACCAGCACCTTTTTCATTTGTTTCATCCGCACATTACAGGAAGAGGTTTGTGACACTCTATAATCTCTCACATGTGCTGTCAAAGTGTCAACTGGCTAAAGTGTATAAGTGATCCTCTATTCTAATGTACTTTCACAGGCCAGTATTTAAAAACTGCAATAGATTTTACATCTATAATTATATGCAATGTGTTGACACATTACATTAAATTTACTGACATTAATAACTGAGGCTAAAAAAAGTGAAACCACTAATTATGAGCAAGATCTCATTTTAGCATGTAAAACATATTCAGGGATTTAGAAAAAGTTATCTGGTAATTTTTAGTCTTGTTACAAAAAATATGTTTGTCAAGTGATCATGAGAAAGAAAGCTTATGTTTCTTACTTATTACCTTTTAAGGCCCATGGTGAGCAGAAGTAATTCATGTACAACAACTTACTTTGTCATTACTATAAATAAGAAATAATTAGAAGCTCATTGTGTTATTTAAAGTGTGTTATTTGTAAAAAATAAATAAATTAATTAATTAATTAAAAAAATTGGCCAGGACAAAACATGGCATTAACAATTACCTAATACTGATTAATACAGAGCCATTAGGTTACTAATATGGCAAGAAGCAATAGAAGCAATATAAGAATATATGTACCATAATACAAAGTGTTATTAAACTATTGACATGGTATAGTATATAATTGAGTTATAGTCAGGTATAATAAGGTCAGGTAAAAATTCCTCTGATAGTAGAAGGACTTGTACGTAGAGACAGATTTTCTTTATGCCAATAGAAATAATATCACACACAATTTTTTTTTTTTTTTAATGGTACGTTTCCTGCTGCCTCTGCCAGAGCTAGTGTCATGTTCATGCACATTGCAATGGACATTATGTGCATTTTGATCCTGACAGATTTTGCTAATCTTATGCTCTAATCCAATCCTTCAGGGACTGACAATAATCAGTAGTCTTGTTCACTCTAATTCTCTTTAGGGTCCCATAAAGGCTGGGTCCAGTCTAGTTATAGGTAAAAAAAATAAATTAAAAAATGGAGCATTAAATGAAGTAGTTAATGGGAATTAAACTTTTTCCAATGTCAGAATATACATGGAACAGTGCACTGAAGTTTAACTCTGGACAGTGAAAGTGAGGTACAGAGTCCTATACGTAATATAATGTATGTAATTCAAGGGATAGGTTGCTCTCTGATATTTTGTCACATCACATATTTCAACACAATTCATGTAATAAAAATATGTAAACAAATATTCAAATACAAATCATACATGTGTATGTGTGTGTGTGTGTGTGTGTGTGTGTGTGTGTGTTAAACAGTCATGACAACAAGCTGCCCTTGAGTGTCGCTCTGACATACTGATCAGATTGGCGTTTTCTTCGGATCATAGGGATTCCACCGCCTTCCTGTCCTTAGACCACCCCTGAAATATGTGTGTATGTGTATGTCAGTACTTCCATGGTAACGGGTTGGCGCCACAAAAACGCAACAGGTGCAGAACACTGATGTTTGATAGAAGTGCGGGTCAAAGGTTGTCAGCTGTCATAGCAACACATCTTGCATATAAACAAACTGGTACTTTTTGTTCTTGGTTCTTGAAAGCAAATCAAAGATCTGGGGAAGTCTGATGATATGAAGCATAGCGAGACTTAAATGGTACAGAACATGCAGAGTGACTGTGGGAGAAAAAGGACGACACTGGAACAGTAGACCAATCAGCATCAACTGGACAGTGAAAGGAGGGTTAGCCAATGAAGTGTGATATCCCATCTGGCCCTCAGTCTAATGCTTGACTGACTGTCTGCTACACACGAGACGGAGAGAAAGTTTTATTTAGAGACTATGTTTATTCAGCTTTGCACTTGAAAATTGGTAAAAGACCAATCAGAAAGTCTTTTCCTAACTGTTTGTTCTCCTTTTATTTAGTGAGGATTGGTAATGTTTTTGCATTACTTTTATCTTTAGCCTTTACACTGTATATTAGATCTTGTACATTACTGTCATCTTCTCAATATTCAATACTATTCATTCTTTTTGTTAACATGTGCATGTATAACAGCTGTAGTCTCAGTGTTATTCTATCTATGTATAAATGCTTGTCCTTAAAGCAGTATATGACTTTCATCAGAATTTTTTTTTTCAGATTTGTAAAACCCAAGTGATATCCTAATCATCATAAAATCATTAGTCTTTCCATGCTTACACACCTATAGAAAGAATCAGCTTATTTACATAACAAACTGAAACATCACTCAAGCCTTTTTAGAAATTTTGTCGCAAAAATGCAGTGTGGGAATGGAACTAGGGAACTAATGCATTAGTGATAATTAGGCTATCACTTAGGTTTTACAGATCAAGTCATACCATGCTTTAAAGTTTCACCACCTACTATGTCTAAATGAATGGTGATTATTTTATCTTATACACTGTGTAAAATGATTTGATTTCTTTAACTTTTTATTTTTTCTATTTATTGTAAATTCTACAACTACTACATGGCACAAATGGCACGATAAATGTAAGCTGTCCTTGGTCAATTCATGTACATAGAGCTGCTCTGCAGACACAGACACAAGCTGCTGAGATTAATGAGAGCCTCTGTTTTCCCTCTTTACAATCCTCTTCACACACACACACGCGCACACACACACACACACTCCTTATCATCCCATAAAGTCTTAGACTTGAGAATGTCGATCTCCTCCTCCTGCACACACACCTCATCATGCAGTATGGCCTAAAGGCTGATACTCCCTATAAAGCATATGTCCATATGTCTGGGTGGGTTGCGTGCGACTGCAAACATCCCCTATATCCACCCAGTCTCAGTCCTGATCCCTGCACTGGTGGAACATGCAGCCTCTACACACACTCAAACAAAAACACACACTCAAACAAAAACACAATGTCAAACCTTGTGTTAATCAAACACAAGTTGTGACATTTATGCATGAAGTCATGTAGAGACACAGGGTCAGTACTGTACTGCTTTTGTTTCTTTTTTTCAGTGATAAAACAATGAAGATGAGCATTGATCCAATTGTGTTTTACTTATACAATCAATATTGCTCAGTAATAAGGATAAAATATTGAATTACATTTTAATGATTTAATTAAATTTTGTCCCAAAAAATATTTAAATAATTCAATACCATTCATATTTATAGATATCTTTAACAAATACATCATTCTACTCTGCACATAAACATGTTGTCAATGTGCAACTAAAGCCAAATCTAATAGCACTGCAAAACACACTGATGATGACTAAAAGATTGAAAAGGCCAGGGGAAAACAGACCAAACCCTGTTAAAGAACACAGAAGTATTGGAGAAACATTTGGGAAAGAGAACAAGAGTCTGATGAGGAGTGTGTGAAGGAGTGAACATTGGTGAGCAAATGAGTGCTTCATCTGTAGTCTGTCAGGTCAAGTAGTCCTGTAATGCTTTGATTTCCAGATAGAAGCAGCTTTTACCATTTACTCCCACTGGGTGGAGGCGGATGTTGAGTGTGTGTGTGTGTGAGAGAGAGAGAGTGAGAGAGAGAGAGAGACAGACACAGACAGAGAGAGAAAGAGAGCTGCTTATTTTGCGTTTATGTGACTCCATTTTCAGTGTGGGCAGTTTTTCAGATATTATGAATTGTATCATCACCAAAATGAGACCCAAACCATTTTCTATCACTTATACAACATTATTCCAAAGGTGGGACTAAGTGGATCCAAAGAAAGTTTAAATCAAAGGGAAAACTCTCATCTTCAGTAACAACTTCTAGTGTTCTTGTGTTTGTGAAACTAACAGCTACAGTCCATTCAGAGACAACACAAACTATATCTATACATATGCTGTAACTGATTAATGGAATATCATTTTGCATGTGGACAAGTGCAAGTTGTGTGTTTGTGTATGATTTTGTGTATATATTTGTCATGTCTACGATGAAAATATTTTTTAAAAAATTGCCAAAATGTCTGAAGTGATAGACTTTCATCATCTACATTTGTTAAAATATTACAGGAGCATACTTGTTTTTGAGGTCCTAAAGCCTCGACTAGACCTTTATGCTGGTTAAGTCCACTGTTGTTGCAGCTTAGCAGGCATGGTATATGGAACGCGAGTATTTCCTGGTTTGGGCGTGGCTAGGGGCCCTTCAGAGGGTTTTGATTGGTTGAGCACAATTATACATAGAGCCTAGCCCTATGGTGACCTGTGCTTCACCCAGCATAGTCCACATACCACGATCCACCTGCGCTCCCAATCGTGCATGTGCATGTATTTCAAGATGCATATGTGTGTGTGTGGGTGTGTGTTTGTGTGTGTGTTTTACCATATACTGTAGACACTTACATCAGCTGCTGAGTTAGGTTCTCCCTCTCTTCTCTCATTTTCTGAAACTCCACACTGGAGTGCTTCATCCTCTCTGTCAACGCTGTTCACGCACACATACACACACACACACACACACACACAGATATGAGTTTACGTGACACCATGGTGATGCTGTAAAAGCTGACAAAAGCTTGCTTGCATACTGGTGAAATCCAACCCTGGCTCAAAGCCAGACTTGTCACCAGAGGCTGTGATGCTGTGTGATTTACAAAAAGAGGGAGACACGGGAAAGAAAAGCAAATGATAGACAGGTACAGCAGGCAAACTTTTCTATCATATTATTACTTCACACAAGGAAAAGTGGAAACCCTACACCAAATGAAGCTATTTAAAAGAGTGACAAGATTGGAAAAAGAAACAAAACAAAAGATGGAAAGGGAGTAACTCAAAAGAAAGACAGAAGGACCAGATAGAAAATAAAATCAAAGGAGGGAGAAGTAAAGAAACTGTGAGGAGATAGAAGGGAGTGTGTTGAGAAGACAGGAGTACAAGGGAATGTGTGCTTAGGGAAAAACCATGAAACAGTAAACCACAGTCAACGTCTTTGTTGTTGCAATTCTGATACAAAGTGGCTGCTGTGTTGCTACTGTTTCCTCCTTTTGATGTCTGTTCATTTTCAGCTTGACAGCTTTGTTACAGTGTGTACACAGCAGTGACATAAAAAAGCAGATGTCACATAGATAAAAAATACTGTAGTGAATAAGATTCAAAGAAACAGTGAATGGGCATAGTAAGTTTAGAAGAGGACGCACTGTGTCAGTTAGACCAATTTCCACTTGGTTTATTGCAAACGTATGACTTGGAAAAAGCCAGGAGTGTGTGATTTTGTTCTGCACATTCATGTTTACATAAGACATTTCCAGACTAGTGATACATTGATTAAAAACAGAAGAGAGGAAATGCAATATTTAGGCCTTATGTCATTACTAAAATTTGTCAGCCTGTACTGAATTATTGCAGTTTCAAGCAGAAATGAGCATCAAACAGGAGAAAAACAAAATTCTACAGGTTAATATAAAATTACTCAAAAATGACACTGCATTACAAAACTTCTACTGCATCCTGGTGGCTACAGCGTATTCCAATTGTTCTTCTGTATGGTAAGTAAAATCATATACTACTATCATAGACAGCAGAGGACATTTGTTAGAACATATAAGATTTATTGGTAACACATTTTGCGAATAAAAATATAGGAGGAGAAGTCAATAGCTCAACTCTGAGGATAAGGAACATTTATTTACTACATCATACAACAGAACAGCTTTACAAACTGACATTTTTGGGTGTATAGCTAAAACAAAGCATACCCAGTTACTTTCAGATTAATTTGGTAGCGACTGGAATGTTCATTAGAATGATGGCAGAGGGAACAGAAGAGATTATTCACCATGTAAAACAAATTAGAGTTTAAATTAGTGATGGTCCTACAAGAGCAGAAAGATGTCAAACCTATATAGCTATTATGAAAAATGTGAGGAAAAACGCCACAAATAGAAAATGGAAAAAACACAACAGTGATAGTGACAGCAGGCTCTTAATGACCCTGTTACCGTGTTGTCGGCTTCATGCATTGAGCCTGTTTACAAACAGAAAAGACAAAAATGAGACAAAGAACAACTTAAAATGTTTGAGAGTAGTGTGTGTGGGTGTCCTGGTAGTTGTTTACATGGTCAACAGGCTAGCAGCGTGGGTAGCTGAATCTGTCTAAAAAGTTTAATGTGTGTGTGTATGTGTGCGTTGACTGTATTTTGAATGGTGTCTGTGAGGGTCCTTCAGAGCGGTGCAGGGGGACACAGCGGCTGTGGCTCTGGAGAGCTCTCAAACTGATCCAGCAATGTCAGCCTGACATTCTCTCCCTCTGTGTGTGTGTGTGTGTCTTTGTTTTCTTTGCTTTCCTTCTTGTTTTTCCCTGCTTTATTCTTTGTTTCACCGGCTCTCTCTTTTGAATGTCCCCTCATCTGCTGCTTCCTTTTCCTCTCATTTTGTAGCCCCCTAACCCCAATTTTCACTCTCTCTCTCTTTCACTGTTTCTGCAGGAAGAGGGGGAGTGTAGGCGGGCCTTCTCAAAGCAGCAATACACCGATAATTGCTTTCTGGTCACTGTGACATGACAAGGTCCTCAAGGGTAAAGCAACACACTGAAACACACTCATACACTCAAGGGACTGAGAGACCCACGCATAAACACAGAACAGCACATGCACAAAGAATCACTTGCAGGAAGATACAGAGTGACACAAACACACACACACACACACGCAGACAGACAGCAGCCAAAGAGAAATAGTTGTGTAAATACTTGATGGAGCAGAAAGGCTTTGCAATGAAAGCAAACCAGCCTGTCTGACTTTCTCCACAGTGCTTCTATTACTGCATGTGTCTCAGTGCTTACACAAAGATCGGCACACACTGAAGCCTGGTAACTGTAAATATAACAGAAATGTACTGGCAGCTGGTTGCTTCTTTGAACAGTTTTTGTCACCAAGTTGGATGGCAGTAGTGCAGCAGTTACAGTAAATAAATCAGCACTGATGTCACTCTCACTCGCTTGATAACTAATACTAATTGCTTGATGTGAATGCATTTGTACGTTCCTCTCCCTTAGGTTCTGTGAACGGTCTCCAGCTGATATAAAAATCAAGAAAAGCACTGATTCTTTTCATTACAATAACAAAATAAAATGATGATGGTAATAGAACAGAGTACAGACACCCATCAAGGTCAAAAGTCCACTCTTCTGGTATTGCGATGTTAGTAAACCACAAACAAGCCTTAATTTATGGTCTACTTTGTGTCGGTTTTGCTACTGTATTGTAAGGTTTTAGTGTCTGAAGGTTTGGAAGGCCCCCTACACTTCCACCAAGTTTCATTTCTTTTCCATAATCCTACTGGCTGACAGACAGACAGACAGACTGACTGACAGACAGGAATAATCACATTACTTCGTTGGTGGAGGCAGGTGATTCATACAAACACCCCGACATGACCAGTTGGTACATCCAGTTAGACTGAAATTTCTTATGAAGCAATGAATAACTGTGAGTCATAAGTGTCTAGGACTGATTTAAAAAGCACTCTGACAGACAACGAGGCTTCATGATTAAGGCCCCAGATTCTTAACAGGTTGAGTATCACAACACATTTCAGGTGTCTGCTTAGTTTACTATGCAAAACTAAAATGATGAACTTTAAAACTTTAAAAAGTTTCAACTCAAGAATGGTTTATAGCACCATACATTTAAAAACACAAATGAAAATCTGTGTGGGGAAAAACTCTGATCTGTTCTACACATTTCACTCTTCTGTTCCAACTAATAATAGTAAATACTGTATAACAGAGGTGTCAAACATGTGGCCCGGGGGCCAAATCCGGCCCCCCAAAGTGTCCAGTCCAGCCCTTGGGATGAATTTGTGGAATGCAAAAATAGATATTAAGATGAACAATCCTTTTAGCTTCCACATTCAGACCAATTCAATCTCAAATGGGTCACATCAGTAAAATACTATCAAGTATAATTTCACTAAAAAAGGAAAATAATCTGAACAAATATGAAGAACCTGAAATGTCTTCAGAAACGTCAGTGCAGTTTAACAATATTCTTCCTTTATTAAATGTTTTGTAGATGTGGAAATGATAAACCAAAGCAGAACATTATTAAAATCACACTTATTTTTCACATTGTTTGAAAGGATAGTTTGTAGATGTAAACATTTTCACTGTTTAATTTGACTTTTTTCACCCTAAAACATAGAGAAAAGTTTGGAGTTGACATTATTATATATTATTGTACTATTATTTCACTGGCACGGCCCACCTTAGATCAAATTTAGTTGAATGTGGCCCCTGAACTGATATGAGATTGACACCCCTGCTGTATAACAACAACCCATAGCAGTAAATCTACCATCTACAATACACTATCACTAGGTCGCAAGAGGAGAAATGAACCTTTGGTGCTTCAATGTTTTCCACTGTTAGATAACTGTAAGTCTACATTCACTCATCCTCTCTTGCACATTCTCAGTTGGTCCAGAATGTGGCTGCCAGGATCATGACAAAATCTAGTCAACAATTCTCACACTACTTATCACTTCCCATCAGTGGCTCCCAGTCAAGTACAAAATTGACAACAAAATCTTACTGATTAAAAATAAGGCCGTATGGCACAGCCCCAACATACTTAGAGCTCCTAAGACCTTACTCCAGCTGCTGTACTCAGATCGTCTGATAAAGGAGTTTTATTTGTCCCTCTTTTAATCCAGATGCAGCAGTGTTTAACGTCGCATTTGAACAGTTTTGTGTTTTTTTTCCTGGTTTTTTTGCTCAAAGGCAGAAATACTTTTGTGGAGTTCTATGTGTCTGGAATGGGTCCCTGAGGACCTTCCATGGCAGCTCTCTGTTCCTAAAGAGTGTTTTCAGGCTAAGCTAATTGCTAATACTAATGCTAGGGACTGCGTGTGGGTATTAGAATGGATTAAATAAAGAGACCAAATTTCCCTCATCTTTGCAGGACAGCCTTTTTATAATCTCATTTGTGTTTTCAGTTTTTAATACCTCTCAGCCAGATGTTGGTCGAGGAGGTATTGTAATCGTTTTATTGTCTCTCCTTCTGTCCATTCAATGACATAATGGCATTATCTAAAGAACGCATTGAGAAATCTGCACCAAATTTATACTGTGGATAGAACTTGGCATGGAGCAGAAGCCTCTTGAAAACAGATCACCTTGACCTACTTTTTCAAGGTCAAATGGCCTCATGCCCTGTGCACTTATAATATCTGAGTTCTTTCAAATATAAATATGTATGTAATAAGTTTTGCACAAAGACAATTTAATCTACATTATAGAGCAGTGAGTTTCAACAGAATCTTAGACTATATTTGGGGTTTTAAAAGTGTGCAGCACGTTAAGTTTTATTATTATTATTATTATTATCATCGATAATAGTAGGTTCTTTGCAATGTCACACCCATCTTTAACCGGAAGTGGTGCTAAGCACCTCAGAGGCTTAACGTTACCTGAGCATAAAACAACAGCTATAACATATAACAGTATTGGTTTGGTTATCAAAAGGCCATGTGTGTGTGTGTTTACCTGTATTTTTGCATCTTACTGATGTGAAAGTGTTTTGATTCTCCCTGTTAATGTAGTTTATTCCATACTGTCTTTTAAATGGTGTTCAGTTGCAATTATTGCCTCCTTCACGCAGGTTATATTATGTTGTTTGTTATTTTTATTGCTAGCAGTTTAATTTCCATGATAGAAGGGAACAGCATGGGAGCAGGGGAGAAACTATTAAGTTTAAAAAAAAAAAAGGGGGGGGAAGGTCCTGGAACTGTATATTTACGTTTTTCTAATATTGTGCATACCTCAGCCAAGATCATATGAACCCAGTCTCCAATTATATTACACAACTCAATATCTAAGATTAAAACACAGACAGAGAGATGGAGACAGTGCTGGGCAGGAAGGAAAAGGATGAAGACCAGGCTAAATTTTATGAAAACATACATTTTTTCACTTTTATTTACTTTTGCTTTCAGTATCAACACACACACACATATACAGTATATAAGCTAGCTTCGAGGGAAAAAAATACCATAATGTCTAAGGATGACCCAGGGTGTTAGCAGATGGCTGCAGTTCAATGATCGGTCACACACACACACACACACACACACATATATATATATATATATATTTACACACACACACATACACACGTACACTCTTAGTCACGCTAATGCCATATTTCACCTTAACTTTGCTGTAAACTCTTTTTCTTTTACCAAATGTCCCTTTAAATGAGAACTCATACATCATTAATTTTCTCTTCATCTGTTTGGAGCGGTCAGCGGTTTACAAATGGATAGATCTGTTTATCTCCCTTCCCTTTGAGAGCTTTACTTTATCTTTATCTGTTCTGTGAAACTCCACACCTCTGGTTTACCCTCTCACCTCTTCTCTTTCCTTCTCATTCATCTACCCACATTATGCAACTTCTCTTTGACTTTTCTTCTTTCCTTGACCTTTCCTCTGTGGTTTGACGCTAACTATAGAACCTTGATAGACAGGTAGTGTCTAATTGTTAGTGAACGCCCATATCAGTTTGAAGTCAGGCACAGGTGACTTGCTGAGGTGTGTGCTATGTTGAGGTCTGCAACTCACACCGGATCCAGTAATACCTGAGGTTATTTACACATTCAAGCTGGGTGCAGGCCAGTTTTCACTTACATTAGCCACCTTCTGGTTGGTTTCATGGATTACATGATCACTTGATTAATCATAATCCATTTTCAAGTGAATTCAATACTAATTGCTTGTTAAACCAATGGTTCAGGTGTTTTGATTTCCAATGTGGAATAATATTCTTCATGTATGCACATCTACACCAACCAAATGATTTTAATCTCTTGCATGTTCATACGTAATCAAAAGTTAACCTGGATTTTGAGTAAAACATTAATATGTTTTGTTTTCCAATAAACTTTCCTCTATGGAAAATCTTTATAAAAAAAAAAAGGCTCCATCTTGGCCTATACTCATTGATGTCCCACTTAGATTATTAAAGCCCCTTATTCTCAGAGCACAGTGCAGTATCTCTTTATTTACTGTATCAAATTAACAGTATATGATATGCCTCATCATTCCAGTCAGATCATTTGAATTTGCTTTTTGTACACTGGTCTCATGTAAACTATACATTACAGTACAGTAGAGAGTACGTTAGTCATTACGTATTTATATTTAGTTTGGGTTACATTGGTATTACATTCACAGCAGAGTTAGGTTTGCCCTGATCAAATGCTTAAGCACTGTAGTTCAGTTGTGAAATGATTGCGCTACACCCTGCAGCCTTTTCTCTTTCAACACGTCTCTGTCTCTTTTTTAGGAGTGTGTAAGCAAGTAGCAAAATCAAGCACAACCTAGAATCTAGACATAACAAGTTCTTACAAGTTCAAGTTACGGGAAGCTCTAGGTTACAGACTGCTAACTTCCTTTAGTGGAAACTGCACTCCATTCAGGATAAGACACAACATTACGTAAAACAAGACATTGGAGATGATAACATTGAGTAACATTATTTCTGTGTTAAAATGTCTGACTTGGGAGACAATCCAGCTTTCTGTGACCATATGTACTGCATGTTAATATATGTGTGTGTGTGTGTGTGTGTGTGTGTGTGCGTGTGTGCATTCCTGGGTGTGTATTTTATTGCATCTGTTCTGTTGGTTTGTGCAGCAGCTGCCTTTCATGCTCACGTCACTGAACAAACACGGCATCAATACAAACAGAAGACAACTTTCTTTTCCTCCCTCCTCTAGCGTTCCCTCCCTCTTTCTCTCTCTCACTGCCGCAAACACACACTTGGCAGCTGTGTGGAACGTGCAGCAGAGAAAAAGACCCACCCATGAGGTGAGCCGGAGGTTAGCTCTCCTTCAAGCATTTATTGTCAACAATGAACACACATGTATGAGCACACACCACCTCCATCTCCGTTCTATTGGCTTGTAACCCTGACTATAAATTCATACCAAAGGTTTTATTGGTTTATTGCATTTACAGACTTGCATATGTACACATCCTAAAAGGACACACACCCTCTTGCCTACATTGTCTATAAGGCCTTCAAGAATTTGCTTTGTGACTGTAAACACATATATGCGCACACACATTGTCGTCATCCATTGTCGGCAGCCTTCAGAGCCCCCGCCACAGTTAAACTAATATTTATTCTTACAGAGAGATTATTTACTCGACTTTTGTTGCCTCCTTTTTGTTTAAAAATACACTCAGTGTCTTAATGCCTTAATAATTACCCTCACATGTCCAAATTTTAGTTTCTATCGCACACACTTCCGATTAACACTTCATGAACGTGGCACTTGTGCGTATTGATGTGTAGGTGTGTTACCTGAGAGCACCTGTGTGCTGTGCTGCAGCATTTGAGATTTGGAGGCCTGCCAGGCCCCTGTCAGCTGGCTGAGAAAACCCCGTACATTTGTAAGCTCACAGCCAAAGCAGCGTAACATGGAGAGACTTCTTCGCAGGGCCTGTTGTTGCTGAACGCACAGAGCTCTGAGAGACAAACAAATCGATTAGGTTGAAGGCCTCAAAGCAACACTTTCTAAAAATATTGACAACATATTTTACTGTAAGAAAAGAAAAAGCTGATCTCATAGGGAAGCCGTCAAATCAACGATAACAAAGCACTGCTAAGAACTAGCTGTAAACAAATTCTTGCTTTGCTGTGAAAGTGACGTATGTGTCTTACACTGCCCATTTGAAACGAAAAACTCACTTCTAATACAACACTTATACAATAGCTGGGACTTACATTTCAGTCTGTTGTTGGTGGTTCATGATGTAGAGCATTTCAGGAGTGTGTGAATATTTCCACTCTTTTCTTTTGCCCAACTGATAATAAAGCCTATGTTTTTATTATCTGTAAAATTTCTACACTGTGACCTGCCTTTATCTGGAGTTTATTCCAAGGTGAGTCTAATGACCAGTCTGAGAGTAAGTAGCTCTGATAACTATGAATAAGAAAAGCCTAGTGGTTCCACAAACCTTGCTAGTTTCCCTGTCTTCACTCACACATACACAAAATTCTACTATGTCTGCACACACTCCTTGATTTGATTTGTGGACGGTGCTTTAGTTTATTTAGTGCTCACCCAGCTCATTTGCCATGTAGTGACTTAACACAGATGTAGTGGGAAGAAATTTGGATAATTATGACTAAAATCATAAAAAATAAAAGGCTCATGCAGAAGATAGAGAGTAATTTGGAGATTGATGTAACCATGTTATCCTTTAAAAAGTGCACAGCCATATTTTACTGCACTCTCCCTTTCCCTCTCTCCCACTCTCGAAGAAATATGACCTGACAAAAAGCACTTTGAACAACATGAAAGATCACTAGCTTTGCTCACACACAAACATTAGCACATGCACACATATTCATTCAAGTCACAAACCCATCCAAACAGTAGATATGGGACATTAGATGGCCCAAACAGAACATTCTGTTATTCCAGGAGCACTTTTAAAAGGAACACGTGGGCAAAAGCACAAAGGACAATCTCCTAGTTTCTTATACACATGTGCATGATGCTATAACAGACAGGTACACATTCACCTGTGAAAAGCCCAACAAGCCTGTGTGCTCCCAGACAAAACTAATGAACATATATCTGGGTCTTGCGTGCAAAGTGATGTAACAGTTTTTGAGAGCACAGCAGGGTTGAGTGGTTGTTGTTTTTCTTATTCAGGGTTTGTGGCTTAAGGTGATCAAAAATGAAGGGAGACAGGAGAAGAGTGCAGATTTTAAGCAGCTATATGGTGTGTGCATGTGTGCGTGTAGAGCGGAGGGGAACATGGGTGCTGCTTGTCACGAGAGCCAGTTTTATAATGTCAGATGACATAAATCATAAGGATGACAGCACCAAATGGAGGAACAGATATGAGCCAGATCTGTCATTGGTGATAAGGCTAGGGAAGGGAAACAGAGGGAGAGGGAAAGAGAGAGACAAGGAGAATAAGAAAGAGTATATGTGTTAGCCCAAATGATGGTTTACTCATTTTGTAACTTTCAATATCAGCAGCCTGATGTAAAAATCATTTTTCCCCTGTGTCTCATCTCCTCCCACTCTCTGCACCTCCTCTGTCATTAACTGTTCACCTGTGTTTTAATACCTCTTTCCATTTTCCAGGAAATCACCAGTGGGTCAGCTGAATTAACTTGATCTCCTCTTTCGTTTCTTTCTCTCTTTTATTATCTATCATCCTGCACAGTTGTTTCCCATCTGCCCTGGACTTCCTGCCGTGCATCTGGTCAAGAACTGGGCAGCCAGTCAGGATGATGCAAACCATACACTTCTCCCCCCCCCCCCATCTTTTTATTTTTATGTTTCATCTTCATCCTACTTTGGCTTGACTAAAGCTTTATCATGTGTCCCTCCTCCCTACTGTCATTGTTTTGTATTTGTGTCTGCTTTGGGTTACTCTGCTTTCATTTGTGTTATTTCCTTACCTGAGAGTTTCACCTTGCTGCTTCTCTTTTCCAAATGCCTGTTCTGCTTTCTCCTTTGTGGAAGATGCTATTGCCAGCCTGTCAAGGACAATTGAGAGAGGGCAGAGGAATAAAAACCTGAGCCGAATTTAATGCAACTGCACTCTTATAAAGTAAAATGAGGTCATAAATGATGCAGCTTTAATGATGTGGATGATCCTGATAAAGCTGAGGGAGATGAAAAATTTAAATCTACGGCAAAAGTAATTGATCTAAAGAGATGTGGGATCAAATGAGCCAATATATTCTAACATATTATTATTTATGCATGTGCAGAATCAGCAGAGTATGTTTAAGTACAGCAAAGAAAAAACATCAGGTTTCAGATAATCTTAGAAAAACAAGTGCTGAGTTGTGTTTGAGCAGACGTTTTCAGTCTGACTGCTACCAGACAGAAACAAAAAGCAATCAAATAAACTTATAAATGTTGATATTTATGTGACCTGGACTTGTAAAAAAAACAGTGGCAAAACATCCTGTGGCTTCTATAGCATGGCAAACAAGCACTGACAGTTAGACAGAAAACTAAACAGACATAATGAGCAGTGAGAGTTACACAGAGCTGACTAGACAGATAAAAAGTAAAACCAGACAGGTTATAATCACAACCAACAAAGTTTAATTGAGACATGTGATTTAAATAAGGTGCAATGTCTTCTGCCTGGGGATTTTCTGCATATTAACAGCAAAAACATAAACATAAAGCAAGCAATTTAGACGCCCCATGAAATGAATGAGAAACAGCACGATTCTTCCTCCAGTCTAAACCGTTCCAGCACCTTTTATAATTCATAGGTACCTGTGCATTCATCGCAGTGGTGCTAAAGTGGATGTGTTAATCATACACATCTGCTGACAGCTTCAAGTAGGACTTTATAATAATGATAAGTCAGCAACAAGACAGTGCAATTAGGGCTAGAATAATGCTCTAATAGAAAGGTCAAACACATCATTCATATTTTACTAATATAAATGATAGAGTCACTGAAAAACAGCCTCAACACATGAACGATAACACTGCAATTAAAAGAAAAAAGAACTTGTTTAATTATATAATAGAGTATAAAGTGAATAGACATGTGAGCAATATTTGTGACTATGAAAGGTGCAGAAAAAAAGATACCTTTTTTTTGCTCCTCATGACATTTAGAAATTAATTAGCATTTAACGCAATAATTCAATAAAACACATACTTGCTGTGTTAGTTGCCTTTTTATACATAAAACAGTAAATATTGGTGGAGATGCAGCAGTAGTTTATTTTTATGCTGTTAGTATAAATGTTTCATCTAACTATCATAAAAAGCACAGAATAAGAGCGGTATTAAAAATAAATAAAATAAAACAGATCTTATGTTTTTTTCTTCTTTCTTTCCAGTCTCTTGGAAATCTGCGATCGTTTGTGTGCTATCTTTATCCAACCATTTTGAACTCTGAACTCTTGAACAAAAGACATTTATTCACAGGAGTCTACCAACAATCAAATTAAAAATAAATGCTCTGTTCCTTCTGTGTAATATGCTGTTAGTCTGTCAGCAGTGGAGAGTGGGGTGAACGTGGGGAGGCTGAGAGCTGTGTGGGTTGAGAATGGCCTGGGTTGACTAGGCTATGTGTGTTTCTAGTAATCCTGCCTGTGTGTGTATGACAGGTCATGTTTGAATCAGAACACGTGTTTACAAGTAAATAAGTTTGCATGTGACTTTGGCTTATCTGATGTATTTGTCCTTGTGTATGTGTGTATGTGTGTGAAAGAGACAGAATGGGCAAGACTTTTCCGTAAGCGTTTAGCCTGTCTGCTTTTTTGCCACTTTCTGACCAAGTCAGTGTGAGTCTGTGATCCTGTGTGTGTCTGTGTGTGCGTGCCTTTGCTGTACAAGTGAAGGCAGCCCAGACTCCCACTGTTCACCCATCTGTCCCCACCAGTCCCAAAGCGAGATCAGAAAGAACACTGCCTCGAGAGGGGCATGTTTGTTTGCATGGATGTGTGTGTGTGTGTGTGTGCATGAGTTCTAGCTCCTGTTCCCAGGGCAGAGGCTGTCAGTAGAATAACTAGGTAGCACAGTGCCAGAGTGCGTGCCAGATTAGAGTACCCCCTACCAGCAGCCCAAATCAACTGCCTCATCAGGACATGTCATACACACACACACGCACGCACGCACGCACACACACACACGCACACACACACAAACACACACGCACGCATCAAACCCACTGATCTGCCAGCCACAGTGTTATCGTGACCTACAAAGTCAGTTCGCTTCTTTTTTTGGATATGTATGTGACAAAGAGTTTACAAGTTACAGTGTGTACTCTCATATTTTCAGTAATTTCATCTCAAGGTCACTGTTACAAAGCATGACTTAACTTCCTCTATATAAGACTCTGTTTATTGTAGATATGGTCTGGCCTTAAACTTCAAGAATGGTTGATTTTTGCTTCTTTTTTGCCTAGAAGTTTTGTCTGAATCTGATGTATTTTTGTGTGGGGATTGTTTTGCTGTTTTGCATGTGAGACTGTTTTATCATTTCTTTCTAGGACCACAGAACGTAAATTTCTTGCTAGGAATTTCTAATCTCTAAGGCTACACAAAACAACTTTGGAATAATTTATTTCTCAGACGTGAGGAAGCATGTCTTCAAAGAGACAGAAGCTAAATTGAGCTTTAACATGGAATTTACCTTAAATACAAGACAATTTGATCAAGCAAGCAGGATCAATAAAATAACATAATAGCCTATTAATGTTGGCAAAGGCCTGTCACTTGTCAGGGTACGCCCTTTCTGCAGTTTTTAGCATGTATACTTTCACAAACTCACCCTCACAATATGTAGCTTTGATGCTAAAGCTTGCATTAAGTTCAACTGTGGACAAATTAAGCAGTAACAATAGTAACTTTTATTTTACAGTTCACACATTCATTGTCAGACGGCTGAATTGGACTCTTGGCCTTTTGGTATAGACATATTAAGTGATAGCCTGTGTTTGTGCTGGCATTAACTGCATGGAAACTAAAAGTATGAATAACTAACTCTAGCATCTGTCAGCACCTTTTGTTGTACAAAAAAAAAAAAAACGTGACAGTAATGTTGACAAGCTGCTTAATAAATGTCATCAATCATCTCGCTGATGTAATCTGCAGATGATGGTATTTGTTATCGTACCTAACATTGGCCAGATCCTGCTAAATATTCAATTCAATTCAATTTTATTTGTAGAGTCCTATGTCACAACAAGGTTGCCTCACAGGGTTAAACAACAGTCAAATAAAAACAAGGGTCAAATATACAGTAGACGAAGGAAGTTAATGTCCTGGGCATCCCCCGTCCTTAGACCCTCCTCCTTGGCAAAGAAAAACTCCAAAAACCCAGTGGGAAAAGAGAAACCTCAGGGAAAACCACAGTGAAGGACAGATCTACTCCCATGGACGGACAGACTGTAGATGCACCAGGACTGATGGACGTCCATTTATGGATGTGGTTCCAGTCTATTATGATACGGTTGGGTTAGGGACACATGAGGGGTCCATCTAAATATTAAAAGCTAGCTAAGCAAGGAATTCAATCATTTATGTTTGTTAATATGCATATGGAGTGATTACAAAGTAGCTAAAAGATTTGTTAGTGTCAGTTTTGAATTTGACCCCAAAAACTATCAGCCTGTTCCAGGTCAAGTACATTGTGTGCCATATAGTATGTACTATGTATCTAATTCTTTCTTGTTTAAAAAGATTTTTTCTTTCTTCTGTTGGTTTAATTTTTTTTTATGTGTGCACTGTTTAATTTTTACCATGTGAGACTGTTTGACCACAAATAATTCTTTTGGAATGTAAGAATAGTCATTTCTATTTTGTAAGCTGGCCTAAAATAACTTTGGAATAGTTCCTTGCTGAGCCACAAGGGATCATGTCTTCACAGTGGCTGAAGCATTAAAGGAATAGTTTGGAATTTTTGACATTAATCTGTATGACATCCCCATCATCAGTGTAGTACATTCACACTGACTTACCCCCGACAGTGTCCTGTGAGCCCAGTTCTGGTCCAATTTTGGTCGAAATGAAAGTAGTCCGGCAAGTTTGCGGGGGTCACTAAAATAAAACGTTTTCCTTCTCAAAACAGCATGTGTTCAAAAGAGTGATTTATTTGCATCACAAACCAGTATCCATGAAAAAGTCACACTTCGTAATCATTTGGCTCTACTTTCTCTCATTTACTATCAATGCGCTGTCATGCTGCAAGGTTTTATTTCTGTGACTCCCGCAAAACTTGCCGGACTACTTTCGTTTCAACCAAAACCGGACCAGAACTGGCCTCACAGGACGGTGTCAGGGGTAAGTCAGTGTGGCTGTACTACACTGATGATGGGGATGTCATACAGATTAATGTAAAAAATCCCAAACTATCCCTATAACATGGCATGTACCTTAAATTAGGGATTGGGAATACACATTTAATGTTCTAGACCTTTTGATATAGACTTATTAAGTGATAGCCTGTGTGTGTGTGTATGTGTTTGTGCTGGCATTTCTGTCATCATTAGAAGTGACATAAAAGCCTCCTCATATCAAAGTGTCATCTGTTCACCCTACTGTGTGTGCAAGCATGTGTGTGAGTTAAAAGACTGTTTTGATCAGCATAGAAGGCCATTCAAAGCTAAAAGCCATTTAATTTAAAGGGGAAGAAAATAGAGCACAATACAATAACGTGCAAACAAACTCACAAACTAATGCGCAGTGTGTGAGTTTCTTCTAAATGTTACTAAATTAACATTTTTAAAAACATATTTTGGGCATGGGAAAGGCAGGTCTAATGTTTTGATGGCAACTTTTAACAGTTTAATTAGACCAGTTAATGCCACCTAAATTACCCATAATCCTTTGCTGACAACTCTTTGTGTCACGTAACACCTGTCTGTATATATTTTGTTTTCAAGTTATCTGGTAACCATGTCAGGGACACCACACAGTGATAGTGATCATGAAAACATTGCACATACTGAACACACACAGTACCAAGTACAGCCACAAAAAACAATATCATATTACAGCAAACTGAATTAAGTTAGAGGATATGAAAATGAATTTGTCCTCCAGCCTGTCAATTTTGATTCAGACTCAGAATAGCGTCCCTCTGTGATGCATTTGTGTGTGTGTTACTAAGCTACTACTAACTACCAAATAAACCTTGCTGTATTGTATGTGTGTATGAGTGTGTGTGTGAGTGTGTGTGTGCGCGCTTTTCATATGCAATAATACTGTTGTTTTTGTTTATCTTGTTGCCATGAGCCCTGCAGGAAAGTAGAGCCACCATCAGGGCTGAATAGAGGTCATCTTCTACCACAGAGAGTTCTCCTGCAACTAAACTAATGCAACTAAAATATACACAGCACAGACACTAAACACTGTGTGTGTCAGTCTGTCTGTTTGATGTGGTAATGTGAACTCCAAGTTGGATCTGGGCTAATACCTCACATGCTGCCTTTGAAGGGTGTTTGACTCTGTAGTAGATTTGATACATTACCCAGCACACACACACACACACACACACACAAACTGAGAGGCAGAAGGTATATAGTGATTTGCTGTTGTTGTTATTGTTTCTGTGGTTGCCAGTGGAAACCAGAAATTGAAATAAAACCACATGAGTACATAACTAATTTACCATGAAGTGCTTCCTTGTAAGAAATGGATGCCTTCCTATTTGTCATCCATCATTTGTCATTCTCTCCCACCTGCAAGTCATCTTATCGCCCATGCAATCCAGCCCCAGGTGTGTGTGTGTGTGTGTGTGTGTGTGCGTGCTAACACATATCTTTATGATTCATTCTTCATAACGGCCAAGTGACTGGCTCACGAGTGATTATCTTAACTACTGTGAGTGTGCAAGCACGTGCAAACTCAGGCACACCATTTGGATCAGGACTGAGAGCCACCACCCAATGGAAGCATAGTGTATAAAATTCTAAGACAAGTCTTTCAGCAGCATAATCATGTATGCAAATTCTGTTCATAGGTTTAATTCTATTTTCTTTTTTGATAAATGCTACCTTTCACACTTACCATTTTTGACTTGTCTCTCTTTTTTAACAACTTTCCGTCCTGCACTGTCATGGGAGTTGAACAGATAATGATTTGTTGAATTATGGTTGAGTAATGGATGACACATGATACAATATACTTTACTGTCCCCTTAGGGAAATTTGTCCTGAACTCATTTGCTGTAGTCCGCAGTTAATTAATACATAAACACATGTGTGTTCAGTGTTTATTTTGCCAGACTGTTTTAGAGAGCTGAATCAGAAATTGGATATCAGCATGGTTTAGCTATTTGACTGTACAATTAAGAACTAAGCTTGCTCTCCTGGTATACACCACCATGAAATCGATGGGGAGGAATGAACTCCTACTTCTATGACTAGAAGAAGGTGAAATCACATGTCCATGACTGATAGTAGACAACACACACTTGTATACACACTAGAAATCCAGTATTTCTATTATAATGTAGGAAAGTACATTAATAATTTATTCACTATTTATGCATTACTTTTTTTCATGGACTTCCGTGGGGATCAAGATGGATGGTAAAACTAATGAATATGTATTTTAAGCAGTGTTAGCTAGAGAGCAGAAAAACTAAAGATAGGTTTATTACAATTATTATAATAGCGCCGTGCATCTTATCTACTAATGGGAAAAGAGATATTTTAACCATGCTGTACAAACCATTCCGATGAAAGCATGTTGTAGTTGCAGACATCTTTATTTGTATTGTAAAAGTAAGGATTAAAATCTATCTACATCTTAAAAGAATCATGTGGAAAATATTATACCTGTACAGGCATGGCCTATAGGATTACTGACACCCTCCCCAAAGTCGCAGTGATGACATCGTCAAATTTCCCACAATAGAGCAAGTGCCTCATCAAAAGGCTGAGTCATTAAATATTGAATCAATTTATGAAATCTAAACCATACTGACTTTAATTAACATCAGATTCTCAAAATACATGAAAACTAAGGGAATAAATAACTAACTCTAACATCTGTCAGCACCTTTTGTTGTATAAAAAGCTGCAACAGTGTTGAGAAGCTCCTTAATAAATGTCGTTAAAAGTGTAGCTGATGTAATCTGCAATTGATCATATATTTTATCTTAACGAACAGGCACATTGCCCGCAGTCTGCGAAAAATTAACATCCAGCTAACATCAATTTAATAATTTCTCTTGCTAAGACAAACCAGATGGAGTGATTAGAATGGCTAGAAGATTTGTTAGTGTCAGCTGTGAATTTGGACAGTTTGGTTCCAGCTGCTGTTACTAGTCTACTCCATGTCCAAGTACATTGTGTAGACTTGTGCCATATATATACTATATATCTATCTGACTTCATATCGAGTAACCATTTGATTAATGAGTGCTATTTAGATACTGAAAGAATATTCAACTGCTATTAAGATACAGATGTTCAACCAGATAAGGTAATGTGGAGTTAAATAATAGCAGTTACAACACATCATTTCCTAGGTGTGTACACTTGTGGTGTGGGGTATTGCTGTGTTTTATTTCAGCTACATTAATTTGGCTTGATCCCTACCATGGGGTCTGCCTTGTTTTGTTGGCATGTACCTACACTACATCTGAAACAAGGGGCAAGGACAGCGTCAGTGAAAGTGAAGCCAATGTGTATCTCAACAACTGAATCCACAGAGAATGGATAAAGCCCCAAAATGTCTGACTATTTAACAGATGTTCTGGCAGACTGACAACAGCCAATATAATAAACACATTTTGGGACAGGAAAAGCCAAGAGTTGTTGTGTTTTTGTTTTTGTTTTGTTTGTTTTTTGTTCCATTCTATTATTGAATTTCTCTTACTTACATTTCCATGATATATTGAAGTGAATATATAAATCAAAGTAATAAACAAATGAACAAACAAATTTGAAACATAAGTAAAATGTACGTCTGTCTCTTCCACTCTTCCTGCTATTTCCCAATACTGCTGCCAATTTCTGCTGACAGCACTTGTTTGGAAAATATTCTGCTGGATTACTCTGTTACCCAAATATTTGCTGACATTTATAATTTCAGCATTTAGTATTAGAATGAACTTGATTAACCCTTATATTGTGTTCAGGTCAAACTTGACCCGCTAACACTAAAGACGTGGGCAGCTTTCTAACACATTACAAGGGTTAAATTTATAGTCTGCAAGCTAGCATTTAGCTGACCCCACTGCCTCATGTAGTCATGGCCATTTAACCCATATATGGTCACCTCTGGCAAATAGATCTGGCAAAGAAAATAAAATGCAGCTAACCAGAAACCAGCGGGCAATGCTACAGTTCCTCTGTCCAGTACTTTTACACAGTCTATGGCCAAAACAAAAACTCCTGTCTCCAATGATACCATAATGCATCCATTCACTTTTCACTTTTTCTTTCCAATAGCAGGTGACATTTAGCATCACGTTGCATTTTTGTTTGAGTTTGGGGGTTAAAATCCCAGTGTACAAATCGAACACTGAATCAAAGGGGAACTGTTCACATTTTTGGTGACCATAAGGGAGGCTGAGGAGGATTCAACTAACCACAATCTGCAGCTTCACCACTAGATGTCACTTCAAATATACACACTTATCCTTTAACATGAATGAGACTTCCAAATGACTAGATCATGGCATATGTACAGTATCTCTTTCTCTCTGTTGCTCTGGGCCTCTTTTTCTTTCTGTCAGATCAAAATATCTCAAGCCAATCTTTGCTTCAACATGTCTAACAGGTGACATTTTAGAGTCAGGTTTAATTGCACTCCACACATTTCTTCCCTTCTCACCTTGCTTCCTCTGTCATCCATTCACAGACAAGAAACACACACACTCTGACAGGTGACATTTTAATCAGGTTTGATTTGTATGTAGAGTCTGTTGTTATCATCCAAACTGGTCAGGTGTTTCACCACATACACACACATAGCACAGTCTCAATCATCTTGTTAAACTGACACCAGACTGAAAGGCAAGGGGAGAAGGCAATATGAAGTATCACAAGCTGCTCCAGAAATATTTATGATGTTGGTGCGATCAGATAAATCACAACCAATCAATCAAAAGCTTAAAATTATGACATAACCTCACAATGAAAGCTATGTTGAGTGTGTCAGAGGGGTACAGGGGAGGGCCATCAATCATCCCAGCACAGCCACAGTCCTGCTGTGAAACCAGCCGTTCAGAACATTAACTTCCACTTGCATGCCATCTTTCTTCCACCCTCAATTGTCTTTTGATCTTTTCATAACCACCTGTGCGTGTGTGTGTGTGTTATAGCATATAGCTACAGCAATTTTCTGTCATATTTCTGGTTGCTAGTTGTTAAGTGATCTGCAGAGAAAGAAAATGGAAAAAAAAAAAAAAAGAAAAGAAAACCTAAAATGGTATAGGAACGCACTGCAATGATATTTAATGAGATGAGAAAGAAATGAAAACAAAGAGAGAGAAAATATATACAACAGGTTTTCCACTCCTGTCAGTTTGAGCAAGCATCTAACACATCACAGTATCATGCATCATTATCTCCATATAACCTTTGACCTCCTGACCCATACTTGCCCCCAAGGCTCCCGAGCATAACTGTTCGCAGTGTGGTGTGTGTGCAAATGTGTTTGCATGACTTTAACTCAACAGAGGCACAGTAATGCCATGAAAGAGATTATCAGCTTATATTAGGCTATAGTGGATTGGTCCTGCATGTTCACTATACGCATGACAACAAACAGAACCATGGCAAATCCAGAACAACTACCCTGCCTTATTCCAACCCATAATAGATTTCTGACATTGATACTTGAAGAGCTGTGATTGCAAATGCAGCCCCAGATGGGATATTTCACAGCTGTAAATCATAACAATGTCTATTCTTCTACGACCACTCATGTTATTACACCCCTGCTTTGATAATAGATAATGACAGAATCTTTCTCTTATGTGTGTGCACAACATGCTGTGGAATAAAAACACTTGATTGTAGTGGAAGGAACATGTGTGTGTGTGTGTGTAATTAATATAGGAGTGTGACTACAGGATGGATCGATTTGCATTTAAATGTTAGAACCCGTCGATGCTTGCTATTCATAGAACCCCCATGAGTCGTGGCATCCAATCATTCCCTTCTTATTTACCATTTTCTCATTACTAAAACCTGTAAAGGATGTGAAGGGCTGACATAAGAGAGAAAAGAGGAATCTTCACCACCTGTGTGTTAAGTGTGGGGGCAGCACACAAACACACAGACTTTTTAAATGCTAATGCATGTGTGAGCTGAACTTAAAGTAACACACTTAATGATAAAATGAAGAGTGAGGAGCATAAAGGTGTTGCAGATAACAGTGGAATATACAGAAATTATACACATAGGTGTGTGTCAGCCGGGAGATATGTAGCTGATTTGTTGAGAGTGTGCTTTAATGTTTTTGTGTTAACAGCATGACTCACAGGATAACAGCCCACATGAAGTCTGGCACTGGAGATAATTTCACACCACGAACAAACACAAACTCACCTCTCCTCCAGCTGTTGAAGGTGTTTTCTCAGCTCGTCGAGGTTTTTATTGGCCTTTTGAATTGCGTCACTCAGGACTTTCTCCCTCTCTTCAGCCTTCAGCTCCAGGTCCTCTTTCTGCTGTTTCAGTCTCTCTGCCTCGATTTGTCCCAGCTCTTTTCTAAGTTTTGTCACTTTCGCATCACTCCTTTTCTGATACTCCTCTGCCATTTCGTGCCTCTCGTTCTCATGCTTTTGTTCTAACTCTCCTCTAAGTGCTCTCTTCATCTCCCTGCTCTTCTCTTCTAGCATTTCTCTTATGCTTTGCTCCTTTTCTTCAGCTTTCCTCTGTACCTCCAGGTGAAGCGCCTTCTCCCACTCTATTCTGCTCAGCTCCAGTGCCTCTCGCTGGGCCTTCTCTCTCTGGGCAGTCTCTTTGAGGTCCTGAAACTCAGCTTCCAACTGAGCCAGCTGAGTGTGGAGTTGATGGAACTCATGGAAAATAAGGTAGCTTACACCACAATAACTACACACTGTCTCACTGCGTTGCATCTGAGGAGAAAATACACAAAATAACAAACAATCAATTTGATATTCTTATTTTCCTCTGCATAATGGTAAGACATAAATATTATATACATATATTCCAAATATGTTTCAGGAATACTTCCAATAATGTCCAATATTCAGAACAAACGTTGTTAAATTATGACAAAGACAATAACAAAAACATGCTTTAAGTTGTGTAAATTTGTCTGAAGAATTAAAGGTGCAATATATAAGAAAATACAAATCTGTGTTGGAGTCAGTATTTTGTTGGGAGCTGATCCTTTGTTAATGTTGTCCAACTCTAACAATGTTGTGGTACAGTATCTGAAGATTGTATAGAAATTATACTAAAAAATGTTATAGTCTACATAGTATTCTGTTGAAAGGTTGTTGTGATGTATTATAGAAAACTAACAGATTTAAGAGAGGTTCTCATCAAAATAGAGTGAATAAAACACATGAATTATTTTTTACATGTGTGACATATTGCACTTTTGAATGAAAAAGTACTAACATATAATGACTTAAAAAGTGTAAAAATTCACAGTTGTAAAAGAAACAAGCACTATGTGAGTGGTGAGTCTGAAAATTGCATCTCTCTTAGAATATTGTATGGGGTTTTAAAAATATAAATTATCTATAAAAACATTTTGAATGACAACTGTGTGTCCTGGTATCCATCAGAATCTGTTTCAACCAAAAGTGCCTTTTTAGCTCAAAGCAAAGGAACATAGATACTCTAATCTCTCCATCAGATATTGTTTTACCATCAGAAAGGGAAAGGAAATCTCGTATTCGTCTCTCTTTTCCTGTGTATGTCAATGTATTTTCTTCGTGGTGTTGTCATTTCTTTGATTCTTATGACAGATAAGATCACATCCCCTTCTGAGCTTTCATCACCATGATACGTGGCAGACAGGCAGCTGATACTTGGATGACACATTGACAGCCCTTGTGTAAGACAGCACCAAATCGTTGTCTCCTGAATAACTAAATCACATAAACAAAGTATAATCCACATGCAAAAAAAAACAAAAAATGCAGACATTTTTGTGAAGAGAACAGGGCACAGATATTATTAAACACCATTGTTGAGCAATAGAGGTCTTCTTTTATTACCAACTCAAGCCTACAAACTAGTATTATTTTCATTTAGTATGTTTTACAAAGCATGTCTCTCTGCTCAATCTCACTGGATCCAAAATATAACCATGCACAAACTGGACATTTAAATTGCAGCCTTTCGTGATTATATAATTGCAGAGGCTGAGAATGTGACCGTGCCTCGGTTATTATGCAGAACTAGACTCATGCTGTTAATAAATTCATTTGCCAAGACAGAAGAGTAGAGGTAAAAGAGAAAGAAAAAGTCAAATCAGTTGAATGTTTATTGACTCGAGAGAACTGAAATAATGTCTGTGTATGTGTGCATGTATGTAATGTGTATTTACATTAGCCAATGAAAGGACAACATGGTGAAAGGAGTCAGCCAAGGGCATTGGATACATTGTGAGGATTCAGGCGAAGTTCTTTTTCAGGAAGTTGATGAGGCCGAGTGTAGTGCAATGTTAAATGTGGTTTAACACTAAATGCAAATTTGATGCACTCATAATTATTAGGAGAAAACAGGAAACTTTCATCAACATAATAAAAGGCCAACTGTAAGTAAGACTGCATATTGTATAAAATAATGTGGAATTAGGGATATAATGACTGTTTAAGAAAATCATTTAAATAAAAGCTGATGACAACATTGTTTTCCGTCCATTTATTTTCCTTTTGTTGTTATGGATAGAAATAAATCTCTAATGTAATATTCTATAAGTACAACCGGTTGAAGTCTTTCTGATCCTCTTTCCCTAGCTATCTTCGATTGACAAAAAATGTGTGAAGCCATACTTCTTTAGTAAATAACCTTGATTGTATTGGTGACCCCTGATCTAGACTGTCCAATATGGTCTGACATTAAATGCTAAGCTCATTATCAACGGAGCTACATAGAAAGACAAAGTTTGAAAAATTGGACAATATGTAAAAGTCTACTTGAAAGAAAATAAACTGAGTTTTATTTATTTTAGTGTCTCTTTTTCTGCTTCTATCGGATCCTTCTTAAGGGGAGGATGTCAAAATTAATAACAAGCATACAAAATACACCACAGCACTTCATAATGCTTCTGACATGACAGATGATTGGCAGGTGATGCTTTTTATGATCTAACTTTCCCACTCTGTTGCCACCTATCACACTGCCTTCTTGCTTTGTGTCAGCGTCTTGTCTACTCATATCAGGTCAAGGTAAAGATCACGTCTGTCTTATGTCTTCGAGCCGTCTGATTGTGGCTGTGACAGACAGAACACTTTCCAGAAGATCATCACACTCACAGAAAATACTGAGGTGAGGGGAAAAATTGAGTAAGGAGCAAAAATATCTGTATACAAACAGACAAATTCACAAAGACTGGATTACACCTGCTCAGTGTGTAGAGAATTCTACAGTATTTGTGCTACAATCTGCTTCACCGTAGAGACCCATTTACAAAAGATTCTGTGGTAGTAATATGCTGATGTAAACACACCAATAAAGTTCTGCACTAAAGTATAATTTGCTGTTGTTTAGCCATGTTTGAGGTACATTTCAGTGCACAGATTGATCCATTAAAACTGCAAAACCCCTAAAACTGTAATGAATAGAGTCAAAACCAAACCAAACCAAACCATTCAGGTTTCTGCAGTATTTCACATCGGTACGCAATACACAATCTACACAATCTCTATCAAAAGCTCCATCTATTAATGTTTCAGGCAGGACTAAAATGTGTTTTCAATTAATGCCAGACTCTTAAAATAATGTGATTTGTTACTGAATGTGCAAATGACTTTGCATTAGAATTGATGTTGCCATTGGTTGCAGCAGCTGTTGCTTAAAAGCAGATCAGTCAGGATCTGACAATCATTACTGTTTTGAATTATGCAGCTGTTACAATCCAGACCTGTGTGATAATGAGGAAACATGAAAAACTAATTAAACAATCTGATTGTGATCTAATCAGCAATTTTTTAGATTTAAGTGTCCACAACCCCAAGACAATACAGCTACCAACGCGATCCTTCCAATATCTGACATTTCCCAGTCAATATCATTTAACCATTATTCAACATCATACTCCTCACAAACTTGATGATTTGAAGAAACAGGTAGATACAGAGACACAGTGAGTTTGTATCAAGATAACTCCAGTTTTCTGCAGGTATTCATTGGACCAGATGAACATTATGTAACCATATACACTAGCCATGTGTCAATGAACAGTTTCATTATTGAGGCTTGTTTGCAGAGAAATGGTGCAATTTTGTGCAGAACATATGAATATTCTATAATTGACATGCATCCAAATGACACAGGTGCAGCGTTGACGCTACACACCTGATCAAAATTTTGAGACTTTAATTTACATTTTACATTGTTGGATCTTGAGAAGGTTCTGAGTTTCAAAATGCAAAAAGAAGACAGACAAAAGCAAAATTTATAGTATGCAATTATTATCTATAATAGCAATTTATTGAAAACAACAACTGAACTGAAATAGGCTGTTGATCTGCTGATCAAAAGATTAAGACTACAGCCTTTAAAATCCCAAGTCTGCACAAAAATATGGATTCAATGTAATTTTCTGTCAGGTATTCACACTGTTATGACCTCCTGATGGTAAAGGTAAAAAAGCTTTCTCAATTTGAATGTGGTTGGATTGCTGAACTGCATGGCATCTCACAACGCACTGTCACTGCTCGAACACAGTAAAGCAGTCATTTTGAATTTCTGAGGATTATAGAACAAAAAAGTCAAGTGGTAGGCCCAAAACAATTTCACCAGTGCTGAGCTGGAGGATCTGTTTGGCTGTCCATCAAGACACAGAACAATCCTCAACCCAAATTAAGGCTGTTACTGGTGCCAAATGCAGCCCAATAACCATCAGACAGCATCTGCCAGAGAAGGGCTTTAAGAACAAAGAATATCTTCAAAGGCTTTGTCTCCTCCTCTCCATAAAACTGCCCAATTGCACTTTGCAAGAGAGCACCAAACATGGGACACTGAAAGGTGGAAGAAAGTTGTATTCACTAGATGAGAAACGATTTAATCTTAATGGTCCTGATGGCTTCCAACATTACTGGCATGAGAAGGACATTAGACTGAAAATGTCAGTGGAGGGAGATCTGGATGTGGGGTGCTTTTTCCTTCAGTGGAACAATGAAGCTTCATGTTGTGCAGGGGAGTCAAATGGTGGCTGTCTATGTGGAGATGTTGCAGGGGGCATCCTTCATGACTGAGGGCCCTGGTCTCTGGTAATGACTGGGTTTAAAAACAGGACAATGCTGCAGTTCACAATGCCTACCTGACAAAGGATTTCCTCCAGAGGAAGAACGTCAATCTTTTGGACCATCTTGCATGTTCCCCTAACCTAAATCCAAGTGAGAACATTTGGGGATGGATGGCAAGGGAAATTAACAAAAAATGGACATCAGTTCCAGACAGTGGATTTACTGTCTTACTGTGTCCAACCTCAGCACGAATGGCACTTTACAAGAGGCCTTGTTTATGCAGCTCAACAATCCAACCATGTTCAAAGAGAGAAAGCTTTTTCACCTTTGCCATCAGGAGGACAGTGTGAATATCTGACAGAAAATAACATTGAATATCACATTTTTACACAGATTTTGGCTTTTAAAGGGTGTGGTCTTAAACTTTTGATCTGTGGATGAACAGCCTATTTCAGTTTATTTGTTGTTTTCAATAAATTGCTTATTCAATTTTTTTTGTCTGCCTCCAATTTCATCTCTCTACTTAGAACCTTCTTAAGATCCAACAGTGCAAAATGTAATTTTTTGCAATTTTCATCTGGTTTGAAAATTTTGATCTGGAGTGTATCTACTTGAGACTGCAGCTTGACGTGAATTCCACTTATTTGCACTTTGTGAATTACATACTAATTACATAATATGCTGAACTCATTCTGCACCAGTTTTACACTAGCTCAATCATTTTGTGACTCTGGCCCAAGACTCAATAGAAAGCATATTAAGTATGTAGATAATACAGTGGTGGCAACATCACATGACAACCACCGGATTAGCAACCAGTGACAAGTGTCACCACAATTCAATGTCGATGGCATTGATCCAAAACCTTGTATTAGATGTGTTCAGCATCATGTTCTAAAATATAAATGAGAGGGAGTATACTCATGAATTTGCCAAAAAGAAAAAAAAAACAGACTGACAGAAAGAAAAATTGGACAAAAGCAGGCAGAAAGAGAAAGGATGTATCTTAATGTGGGTGGAGAAAAAGCTCCACAACACAACAATGTATTACATTGTATTGCCACTGAATGCACTCTGGAGAATATGGGTTATTATCTGTTAGGAGTGTGTGTTTGTGTGTGTGTGTGTGTGTGTGTGTGTGTGTGTGTGTGCGTGAACAGAGAGAGAGAGATGTAGACAGTGAGAATGAGTAAGGGTGAGTGCGTGCAACTGTGAGCAATATTTGGGACTGGGGCTCAGGGGGGTTTCAGTGTTTACTGTGCAGATGTCCTCATGATTCCTGCAGGCATGGATACAGCAAAAGCTACTAAGTGTGTGTGTGTGTGTGAGAGAGAGAGAGAGAGAGAGAGAGAGAGACAGAGAGAGACAGAAAGAGAAAGAGAGACTATGTTTGTGTGTGAAGGTTGTTTTTGTCCAAATATGCTTATGCATGTAAATTTGTATGTGTGTGTGTATATGTGTGTAAGTGGGTGTGGTGGTAAATGCAAGTGATGTAGTCATGAAGACAGAAAACAAGGGGACAATACACAATGTTAAAGTGACCTGAGGGCTGAATAGTGCCATGTATTTGGCTGCACCAACATGCACACGAGGACATGCACACAGGAGAGCTTTCTCACAGTTATACAATCAAACACATTATGAGGCAGAATTTGCGCGCACACAGGGGCAGATGAAAGGCACAGACACACACCCAAAGACACACAGACTGACAGACACAAGTTCATACAACCAAACCCACACAAGGTACAAGCATAAACATGTACAGGGGCAAAAAGAAAAGACAGATGCAGACACACACATGCAAAGGCAAATTTACTCACATAAGCATCTTCAGACGGACAGGAAACTCACACAATTTCTTACTCCCAACACACGCTATTCACAGAGATACACACACACACACACACACCCTGAGGGTAGAATGTCTGCGCCACCAGTGGGTTGTGTGCTCCCGTGACTGAGTGTGGCCCCGCAGGGACACCCCCTTGCCCTGGGCACTGACACATTCACTTAGCACTCAAACCACAAAACCCAGCCCCATCCATACTCACACACACACAAGCACAAGCACAAAAACTGTGAGGATAACATAGTTTATCTGCAACAGGAAGAGACAGAAAGAATGAGGGAGAGGAGGTAAAAGGTCTTGTCGTGTTGATGTATTGTGCCAGCTGCCAATTGATGCCTGTCCTCCTCTTCTGCACACCAAACCTCTTTGTCCTCCAGTTACCACTGCCTCTATATGGCTCCCCTTGTGTCTCTCTTATATCTCTTTCAATCTGTCGTTTGTTTGGTTTCATTAGCGTGCTGTACCATTGCCAAAATGAAACAACATTAAATTTCATAACACATACAGCATCTGGGCTTGGATCATTTTGATTGCACTCACACACACTGGAATTGATTATTCCATTGTATATACAGCTCATAAATATCTTTTACAAAGACCTCATTCTAAATTAAATGTACAGTATGTAATACTAAACATGCAAAGTGCCTTTAGGGTACATCAGTGATGATACCAGTAGTTTGTGTCTCAGTATTCAGTTGCCAATAACCACAGAGCGCATGGTGCTGAATCATTGCCTATTACTGTAATTTAACCTTCAATGTTTTTACACCTTTTTAAGGAGGTTCCACAAATCATCTGTATGTCTATATTTTGTGACATAAAATCTCTCCATACTGTTATCGCCACAATGCCTCCATGCTCCATCAATTAAACATGGGTCTATTACCACTTGCCTGATGTGAAGCATCTAGGAGGGGTGAACCGTTGCAGGTGGGGGTGACAGGGAAGGAGGAGGTGGCTGGTGTCTTGCCAGAATGAGAAGCATTATTTATTTATAATTGAAGCCCTTTTAACTCCCTTACTGTGTGTGTGTCTGTGGGCAAATGTCTGCACTCATTGTCTCATATGCTAAGGGTAGAGATGGACAGCTATGCAGACAAGAAAGAAGAGATCGAACTTCCCCAATTCAACAGTTTATCTCCTATGCAGACTTCTCCCTAATCTCTTGTTTGGTCCCTGTTTTCCTCTTCTTCTCCTTCCTCCTTCATCCCCATACCACCCTCTGCTCCTCGATATCCCTTTCCCCCTCTCTCCTCCTTTCCTTCCTGCTCCTTTCCCTCGTCCACCGCTGCCTCCACTGCCACAGCTGCCGTGACCCATCTGGCTCATCAAAACACCAGAAGTGGGTCACTGTCACGAACACAGACCCCTCATGTTACGCACCAGACATACACATAGATACACAGAACACCCCCACCCCGCCCCCCCAATGCCCGCACCCAAACATGCATTCCGTGACCTAAAGCAGCAGACCAAAAATTGACCAAGAGGCACTGAGCCATTTATGTACACAAGGACACACAATGTGCACTTGATACTGCATTATCCACAGTTTACATCAAAGGTCACAGACAAAACATAAAGCAGTGAATTGTCCTCTAAATCCAAATATGACCTAATGTGACACCAGTAGCTTTTGGTACAACAGGCATGTAACATGTAACATGGCTAATAATGGGGAAGTTACTTTGGTTCATGAGCTGTAACTAAATGAAAATATATATTTTTTTATAACTAATGACATTTGCTCCTTGACACCAAAAGTATAAACACATTAACAGAGGAATGTTTGATAATGAAGTTCAGATATATGATAATTTGATGATTTTAGGATATTTTTGATTATTATTTTGGTCAGCCTCACAAATGACACCTGAGTCTTTAAGATATTATAACTTGTATGTTTCATATTTTATACTGTTTTAATGAATTCATTGATTAGGAGCAACTTCAGTGATGGTGTAAATAATCATAGTTTCTAGCCGATGACAATACAAATGCATGTTCTATTAAAAAAATATAATAATATTATTTCTGCAATAGGATAGTAGAAAACTCTTACAATTTTACCAGAAAATAAACCACAACAGAAAACAAATTTCAGACACAAAATAACCATGCTTATGCAATAACAGTTTTTGAGTATTACAAGTCTATATAGTTAGGATTTTATATAAAGAAAAGCTAGAAAAAGCATAAAAAGCAGTGTGCAGACTGTACACATAACACACAGAAACAGCAGGAAGGTTTCATGTTCTTGTTGTAAAAAGTATTTGTGAGTCATTCAAACGACATGCAAATCCAAGTTCTTCCTTTTGTTTGATGGCACTGAACAGTTGTACCACGAAACTTGATATTGTTATGTTAAAGTTAGAATTTGTTGACTTTGACAAAGCAGTCAACTCCCTTTTAAATCCAAAAATAAATATTGTCAGTTACGAGCTTTTCCTAACCTTCATAGGGTTATTGTGTTTACCAAGTCAGACATATGCTATGGCGTCATTCCAGCCAAAAAGCAACACTGATTCTGCAGGTATTTTAACTTGTCTGTGGTATTTTGTGTAATTTCTCCCGCTGCTCACATCTGCCATTTTATGCAATTTCTCCTGCTTCCTGGGATGTTAATCCAGAAAAAAAAAAAAAAAAAAGCGTCCGGGTTGGAGGACTTGTTGTACAGACGACACGACACAACAGATCTCACAATCAGACAGACTAAACAATTTATTTTGTCTAATCCAAAGTACTTGAAAAACCTGAATGCCCTTGTGTAATTTTGGGAGGAAGGCTAAAAAAAAAAAAAGTATAACTACAAAACACGCTCATACATCCACAGATAGAAAGAAGTACAAGCGAGTGCACACCGGAATCTGTTTAGAGATGTTATTGAGGGGTACAAGGCACTTTGGGTTTTTTTTTGGTGCCTGGGGATTAGTGGCATTAGGATTAGGTTTAATCAAGTGATATGATGATGGGAGGCAGATTTAGACGGAAAAAAACAATGACTGCAGAGCTACCTCGCATCATACCTGGATGTTTATGAACTCATTCTCTTTTAAAACATCTCTCTCTCTCTTTTTCAATCCAACAAATACTTTCTCCTTTCTATCTGCTTAATGGGACCTTCATCCTGCCTCCATCCTTATTGGTGAAATCACAGACACCATGGATCACGCAAGCATTTAAGAAGGGATTAAGTCGTTAAGGGACTTACTCGTGTTTTTCCCTAATTTCCCTAAATTATTTTCTTGTTTGGGCAGTGCATGAGAGCATGTCAAATGTGTGCGCTACTGAAAACATTGTCCAGCTGTGCTCTTATCATTGCATGTCAAAACAAAAATATTTTTGTGAGCTTCTATCACCATATGCACAAGCAGTTTTGTTCTTTTTTTCCATTTCATTTATTGCTGGTTTTGTGTCTTTCCAAAGTGTGAGTAAATATGCTGGGGTCCTTAGTTGCATTTTCATGTGAGTTTTGAGTGTATGTGTTCAAGACAGCACTTCGTGACTGTGGCTTTGTTGATTTTTGCGACCATAAAGACCCCCCGTGGTGCTCAGTGTAGCGAGAGCCAACACTGAGATTCCACTTATCTGGACCCCATGGCGCAGCACACATCACATGACTACCGAGTGTGTTTTTCTGCAAGTGCGTGTCTGTGGATGAGGACACGTTGGGTGAGTATTTGTGGATTTGAAAACTTGCTTGACCACGCAATAGGTGCGTGTCTGCGTGAACAAGTAGGTTTTGGTGTCTGTTTATCTGGATGTGAGTGAGTCTGTATTGTTGTGAATGTGGGTGTGTGGAGGAGGTAAAAAAAAACAAAAAGGAGGGGTAGTAGCGGTCACAGGGGATGTAGGGAAGTACAGGGGGGCAGAGGCGTGCAAGTAGCAGAGAAACGAAAGGGGGGGGGGGGGGGGG
>JAPSES010000144.1:6573834-6586597 GCA_029822895.1 Maxillicosta whitleyi | reverse complement strand
AATTATTTATACTGTTATTTAATTATATACATGTATATTATATATAAGTAGTACTTACTATACTATTGTGTTACTCACTTTTAATATACCTGGGGTTTTACACGCATTACATAATTACCATAGGTTTATATTGTCCACTATACCATAATATTCACCTTATGGTCCCAACTCTGGAACGGATTAATGTCATATGGGGGGGGGGGGTCCCACTGTACCTTGAATGTGATTGCAGTACCAGTTTTGGCCACAATCCTACACGACTCCTTTAAATCGTTATTTTTTCTATTCAGATATTTTAACGTGACAGTCATCTGTTTAATAGAAAAACCACTTAATGCTTTAAAATGAACATGAAACCTCAGATATAACCAGAAATGATCAAAGCCAGAAGTGAGGGAGCGCAGCTAAAAAAGAGTCACTTCTTACTCTCAGCCAATCGCGGCGTTCTCGTCCTTCCTCACATGTTCTGGATCCGTCTGTTCATCTCTCTTCACATTCATCTGCTCTTACCCGTCTTCTCACTCATTCCCCAGGAACGACCTGTTCCACACACGCATACCGACGCCGGAGTTTTTTTTTTTTTTTTTGCAGTGAGTGTGTACATGTGAATTCTTGCATGTGTGTTGTCTCTCAGGTTATCTGTTTGATGTGTGATCAAAGACCCTCTCAATTGGGATGAGCAGCCAAATAGACCAATCTGGATCTGTGTGTGTGTGTGTGTGTGTGTGTGTGTGTGTGTGTGTGTGTGTGTGTGTGTGTGAGTGCGTGCGTGCGTGCGTGCGTGCGTGCGTGCGTGCGTGTGTGTGTGTGTGTGTGTGTGAGAAGGGGATGTCTGTACCAGCAGTACCAGGGGGTATATTGTTCACAGCCATCTACTGGCCTCAGTGAGAAATTCCAGAAATTACTAGAGAAATAGAAAAGTGGGCCACAAATGAAAGAAAATGAAGCTTCTGGACACCATTACATATAAACCTGTATCCAAAGCATAATCAATTAATAAGCACTTGCAATTCCTCATAAATTTCTATATCACCCCTTGTTTTATTTTATAATCATAATGGAAGATTACATTATTGATCAAGCATGGCCAATCGTATTTTTTTAGTTGAATAACTTGTTGGTGTCATTAAATTTTGTTTTTAATTTAAAGTTACACAGTTTATCTAGAGCATTCATTGTCATAACTGGTAGTAGCTAAACAGTCCTCACACCTGTTAGGAGGGATAAAGGATATTGCCTGCTAATTCATATTTATACCATATGGCATATCATATGGTAATATGTAACTGCCACCTGACAGTGACAAGGATGTAAGGCATCATGCCATCATTGCGATGTTACTTCCTGTCTACTTTATCATATAACAGATGGAAGATTAAAAGAAGAGGCACTGTCCTGTTTCTTATTTAAATCATATGGATTACTGCAGCATATGGAGAATAGGTCGTGTGAATGCACTCATCAGATTGTAAAAATTGAACACATTTGTACTTCTAGCCTGTAAAAACTGTTGAGCACATATGTTCTGTCATTATGATGCTAATGTGCAGTTCTAAAAGGTTACAATAGGTCAGCTTCCACATTGAATGCACATACACTGACTCAATAGTGGTTTATCTTACAGTGAGGAAATATTACTTCAACTAAAAAGATTATCCTCTTGAACATTATTTTTAGATTATTGCCTACCTTTTTTATGTCATCAGGCAGTGGATAGATTGGACAACAAGAAAGAGACATCTTCATTTTCATTTCCTCCTCCTTCTCTTCCTCCTCCTCCTCTCGCTCTTCCTTCAAAGGTCTGTCTTTGTCTCCTGGAAACAAGCAGAAAACCAGTAAAATTAGCTATGGATTCATATATGAAGCATCAGCTATAATACTGAGGCATGTGAGGTTATGTCTGGCCTTTTTTACTTGCAAAAAATGACAGAAAGATGAGTGGGGTATTATTTCCCAAGCTATTATCAGGGTGATATAATATACATTTTTCAAACACTCCAAGATCTATTGAAATTCTAATGACATAAAACCAATTTACTAGTTGATATATGCTTAAAATTTATACATAAATATTAAGGAGTCACAGAGAAAAAAGTCATTTTTAAGTTTGCATGTCAAGAACCCAAAGTTATGTTTACATATTGTGTTACCAAAACACACTGTGTATTTCCTGAGGGTCTAATAAATATGTCAAGTGCATTTTCATCCTCATAAAACATTTGCAACATCCTGTATGTTTTACAGCCATGTTTATTGGCTTGCAGTTTTCATCTTCCCTGCATGATCTGGCTCATTACTGCATATCTTGGCATGTTTCCGTCACCTGTAATTCAGTAAAATAGTGAATAATGTGCCACCACCTCATCTATCACCATCCATTTTCAGCACAGAGGTCAACAGAAGTAATTTTTCCTAAAAAAAAAAAAAGGTACAACTTATACTTACTAACATATTAAACACTAGTATGAAAGTGTTGTTAAGACTGTCAACCTGTCCTTTGTTACTGTGTTGTACAAAATTTCACCCAGGAAAATAATAAAAGTGATGAATAGCACTTAGCATGTGAGGTTAATATGAAGCTAAATCCCTAGCGTGATGTCCAGCATATTAAACCCATTTGCTGTACACTCAATTCAATAGATTAATCAGTCAAGCTTATGGTATTAAGCTTATATACTTTAGATTATGGCATTTCACAGCTTAGGGTATTTTGGCTCCCCAGCCATACATTAGCTCAAATGCTCGAAGGGCATCACAAGGTTTTACCAAAGACTAACTCAACCTTCATTCATTCATTCATTCATCTTCTGAACCTGCTTTACCCTCACTAAGGTCATGGGGGTTGTTTAGAGCCTATCCCAGTTACTTAAGGGCGAAGGTGGGGTACACCCTAGACATGTTGCCAGTTCATCACAGGACTGACGTATAGAGACAAACAATCACTCTCACATTCACACCTAGGGGTAATATAGGTTAACTGATTAACCTATCAGTGCATGTGTTTGGAGGGTGGGAGGAAGCCGGAGTACCCGGAGAGAACCCATGCAGACATGAGAACCTTCATGTGACAGATTTTTTTCCAAAGAAAATTAAATGATGAAGATGTTACTTTGATTATATCATGTGCTCTTAGTTGAGAAAAATGCATTGTTTGAAATTAAGTAATGTCCAACTTTCACCTGTTGTGTAATAGCTGCAGCTGAGGTACAGCCATTATTAACGTGATCATGGGTGCAGAAGGTTGTGTGAGGAGAAGAGTACTGCAAGCCAAACCCAGTCTGACTGACTGTGTGTGCATGCTTTCAGGGCAGTTATCTATTAGCTCACCATTAGTGAGGGGAAAGCATCACGCCAACTCAACACTTAACCTCAGATTAAATACCTCTGGCTAACTTAGGTCTAAAGGTCACTCCTATCAGATGGTCCCATGTGTACGGTTGCATGGCAGACATAAAATGCCCTCGCAGACCCTCAGAAGGAAAGAGACTGATAGGGCACACATGAAAATCCATAGTACAAACACACAAGAATTTGACCACAAGCATTTAGAATATAAACAGACACAAACTCTCAACAACTTAACAACTTACATCCAAAGAACTCATAGCCAGGTTTAATTCGATACACACGCTGACACATTTAAGCACTAGCATGTAAGCAAGTGTGAACACATCTTCTGCATCTGTCACACTCATTAGTATATCCACACCAGTGCAGACACACAACCCAGCTCTTCAAAGAAAAGGTTTCATGCTCATGCACGCTAATAGCTGGCTTGCCCCCTCTGTCTCCAGGCTCGGCATTTAAAATAAAGATCCTCAATGTTTGACTCACACACAACACAGATAAATTAGTAATGGCATGTGACAGCATTAAGCAGGGCTATTTTTTGAGATGGACACAGATATAAAGGGCTGATCTTGCATGACAACCATTCCCCTGTGACATTTTGTCCATTTTAGCCCTGATTGAACTATTAATCAGTCTAATGTGAGAGAGGCAAGCTGTTCATAAACTCATCTATTCTGCATGGACGCATGCATGAGTCGTGACAGTAATATACACGAACATATAAACTCAAGAGTGCCCGCAGTACTTTATACAGGAAAATACAAAGCACTGAAGGGCAAATAGTATCCTGCTTCTTGTAAAGGGTAAGCCACAGATTCACAAATACACTTAATACAGTAAAGTGGAAAAATACTTTTGTTGTTGTTTTGTGTTTTATTTAGTTATTTTATCTGTAAATGACATTTTTCTGTTTAGGGATTTCTGCACCATGAAAGTTTGTGTGACTGTGAACTTCACAAAACATAGGAGAGCATAAGGACATAAGTTTGAAAGCAAAACATATAGCCTATTGATGGCATTAAAAATATGACAGCTTTTAATATTATAATTATACAGCACATAACAATAGCAAACAGGTCCACGTTTATAAATTGTGTCGAAACAGTGATAAATATCTGCAAATGCAGTGTTGTAGCTTATTCTAAGAAGGTGGTTATGGGCATACAGTGGTGTTTCATTAGGAAAAGCGACTTATTTTAGTCACCTTTTCATCCATTTTAATTAAAGAAATGACATAGCTAAATTAGCTATGGCGTAGGTTAAATGCTAACATTGAAAAATCTCTGACATCAATTAATCATATCATAGTATTTTTAACGACGTGTGAAGTTATAAAAGTTTAGTTACCCATAGTCAATGGAGGCGTTTGTAGATTGAAGGGGGGGGAAATCAATCAGAACACTTCAGTTTAGTCTGGACTTTTCCTTGACGTGTAGCGTGCTCTGGTCGTTTCTATGGCTACGACGCAGCATCGTAACGTACACTTACGGTAGAGCAAAACACGGAAGTGTCAGTGAACACCGGAAGTTTGATATCAAAATAAAAGAAAATAATGTAGTACAAATTATTCTTTTTGTAATTATATAATAACATTCACGAAGCTATTCCCCATCACCCTTAGGTCCTATCTTAACCCTGTTGTATTTCAGGACAGAGAACACTGCTCTTTCTGGATTTATGAATAAACATTAATGCTATTTTCTGTGAGACATTGTATTTAGAAGTTAGCATCTACATTCAATGTTTTTGTCTTCAAGAAAGCATGCCCATAATTGTTGGCTATGGCCCGATATTTATAGATATAATACACACCAGTGATTAAATAAAAAATACATAATACAATATAATATAATACAATAATATAAGTATAATACAAGTCAGTCAGTCATGTTGTTTGGTCATTAAAAAGAAAAAAGATATTTTATACATAATCCTCATAATGCTAAAACATTCTATGCACAAGATCACATTTATGAAAATTCGATCAATTTTTTATGGTTTTTATAATAAATTGAATTTGTCCTATACATTTCTGAAATGTATAAACTTAAAACCTACAAAGAACTACTAAATTCCATGTCATTTTACAAACTAATTGAACTGTAATACACTGCCTCTTAATTCAGACTGAAGACCCTCTTTTGTTATTTTTACAATGTTGCCTATAAAGTTGGAATTAATTATATTTTATCTAGCCTCATGGAATGATTGGGACAATGGGATTTATTCTTGATAGATAAAATATGACTGGGACTCAATATGAAATCATTGTATCTGGTCAAAGGTGATTACTAAAATGTAGAAATAGAAATATAACAAAGTGTCTAAAAACCCAATTATTCCAACTTTCTTTTTGTCTCACTTATGCTCATTCTCGGGTTCTTGTTTGACTGCCTGGTTGTTTGAAAACTTACTTTCTCAATGAAGTATTTAAACCACTACATTTTGTGCAGAATGTAAATGAGACAGAAAAAAGCATGAAGTCACATTCACTGAGCTCCACTTGCTTGTTTGCATGCATAAAGCACACACTACTCGCTGTTTGGGTTGTGTGCATTTTATTCATTGTCTCAGAAGTAATGTGACATAATGGCCAGACATTCCCAAAGGGGCTTTTACACACTCATTTCATGGTAATAAGTAGTTTGGGCAGACATCTTTATGTATTTTATGTGATATCACTGCACACTTTTTTATGTGACCAGCCAAACTGGACCTGTGTCGTGATCTGGGTTAATGGCATTTACTCTAAAACAAAGAGAGAAAAATACAGACAGAGAGAAAGAAAGAGAGAGTGAGTGAGGGAGAGAGAGGGAGAGAGAGAGAGAGAGAGAGAGACGTCTTTATATAATTTTATTCAGGATGGATGTCATGCTATTTATGGACCTGTCAGGTAATCATGCAGACTCAGTCACTTTGATGCAAATTGCAATCGCCCACTTTAGTCTAGTCTATATTCTGTGCTTTCTTATCAGCAACCATGGCAAAAAAGAAGAAGAGGAAGAAGATGAAACTACTTCTGTGTTCCCCCCATACTACTCCTAAAACTGTGCCATATCCTCAAATACCCCCATGGCAAGAGCAGCAGAGGAAGTTAGTAGCTTACTGTAGATTTAACACTGCCATTTAAAGCCTGTGAACTAACAAGCATTAACTGGATCTCAGGTTTAACTGGTCAAGTAAATATAATATATATATATATAATCAGAGGTGTTTTTTGTTTTAAAATAGTTTGCGTAACAATACTTTTATATTTATATTATTGTAATCATATCGGTTTTATCAGGGTGAAATTTTATTTGCTACAATAAAGGTCGTTTTATCTTAGCTTATATCTGTTACACTTAAGCAAATACAATTATTGAATTTGGCAAGGTTAATAATTGATGCCAGTAAGGATGTACCAAAAAACAAACTAATTAGTTCTCTTTGTTAAACTAGACTGTATTTTTGGTGGCCTCTGTGGCAAAGGCAAATTAACCTAATTTGGGAAGGTGCACTCAGTGTTTTAGGGGCATGGAGCCTGCAGGGACAGGGAGTTTGGCATCTATTGAGTCTGTTTCCGGCACGCTATGCTTTGTGGGCAAGTGTATAATGAAGCATGCTGAGTATGTGCTTGTATGCGTGTGTGTAAGAGGAGAAAGAGAAGGAGCAAGAGGGGGAGGGTAGACGAGTGAAAGTGTGTGTGTGTCTGTGTGTGTCTGTGTGTGTGCGTGCGTGCGTGCATGTGTATGTGTCTACATCCACGGATTTAAGAGGGGAGACAGAGGAAGGGTGAGTATGACCCACTATTCTTTTCTTTTTTTGGCATGAAATGACTAATATTGTCACGCTTGACATATTTGGGCTAGGTTATGCAGGACAAATCTAATGGCCAACCATGCAGGTTCAACTCACCAGAATTTTCACAACATATTATCAGCACTCAAACAAAATTATAGATGACAATGACAAAGGACCTATTATGACATATACCAACATGCAAATTATGTCAACCTGTTGTGTTGTTTTATCATGTTTAGCTTCTTTGCCATAGCTTCTCATTGGGCCTACAGCAGTGATGTTTTAATATGTTTTGATATTGATGATAGCAGGCTTTATTAGAAATTGGATAGAAGCCTTTATCAAGGGTAATATTTTTAAGTTATTTGCAGATTTTTAAACAAATGCTTTATAATAATTGGTAATGCTAAATTTCCAGTTTTGTGTTGCAGAAGTGTCTACAGGGGACCCTATAAAGAAAGCAAAGTGAGAAACACTTCTAACTGGCAGTCAGGTTTTCCCATCACAGAGTTCACACAACAGTCGACAGAGCTGCTGAATAATATAGTACAGTATTGTAAAAGCTTTTAAAGGTAGACCATTCAAACAAACACACCCCTAAACCCCTCTGTACTCCATCAGAAGCTCCGCCCCCAAATTCCCAGACGTGCATTGAGGTTTTACATCATTGCATAAGCATGAACACCCACTTTTCAAAAAAGAAAAAAGCTCCCCATTGCTGACTGGCTGGAATAGTGTAAATTGATCCTTTCGTTTTTCTTGTTTACAAACTCAGGGTTGTGTACAAACTGTAGTGCATGTATTAAAATGGAAGTTACAGGAGTCTTTTGATGCAATCAGTACATCACCACACCTTCCACATGGGGGGGGGGGGTGCACAGGGGGGTCCAATCGGTCAATAAATCAACTAAACCAAGTCTACAAATCAATAAAAGCCCCTGGACTTGCATGTCTGAGTGAAAAACACAAAAGACTAAATCTGTGTTCAGTCCACTCAGTATTATCAGACAAACGTATTCAACCCTTAGAGTTCATATTGAACGTTTTTGAGCACTTCTGATTTTACCTTTATATACTATATAAACAAATGTTTCCTACACCCATGTTTGGAGTGTGTTTTTTCAGCAGATGGTTCCAGGGGTGTCTTCTGCCCTAAGAGTCCGGTGTTTTATGAGTGTTTCTGACGCTTTGGTTCATTCATCTGTTGCACATGTTTAAGGCGGAGCTTATGACGACGTACACAAAAAATGAACCTGAAACCACTGCACCATTTACACCAGGATTCCAGAAAACTGACAGTGTACTGGGATCATTTTTGGTTTGGTTTCTGCTTCAGGCATTAGTGTTGTCTTGTGTTTTTATGTACGTCCCAAATAAAACATTTATTCATTCAAAATGTCACTTTTTTTAACGGTCTTTTCCTAAACATCTGTCATTCATGGAAGGTCTGTTGGGCTGGTTTAACATTTATGTACGAGGGACGTTGTAATGTTGACCTGTCCAAGGCCTGCAGATGAAAAGCACTTATTTTTACTCATTCGGGCACATGTGGCCATGCAGCCAAAAACACTGTGTCGGTGTAAATATAAATAAATAAATATAAATAAAACAGTGTAAATATTCATAGAATTGTGTCTCACCTTGTCACGTTCTAATTTTGACTAAATCCATCTTTTTTCTCTAAAATCCAGTGAAACCTCTGACATAGTTTGAACAGAAGTGTGTGTGAACTGGAGGCACATGGTTTTATAGTGGGGGAGCAAAGCCACGCCCACCCCACAACTGGTGTTTACTCATATAATAATGAATATATCAGTAAATAAACAACAGATTTATGTTCATGTTTATGGAATGATTTCCACTGTCATCTACCAGAATAAATAAATTAATCAGCACATTTGTGTTTTAATGGACAAACTGACATTACACACGTGTTTGTTTGTTTTTTCAACATTTAGTAAATATGAGTAAAGTTTTATGCAGATGTTCGATAGAAAAGAGACAATGATCTTCAACTAAAGTGAAAACACTTTAAAATATGTCCCATTAGAAACTAACAGGGATCTGGAACATGTCAAAAATTCATAAAAAAAACCTCCAAAATCAATAGTTTCTAAAACTTGGTAGACTTCACCCCAAAGACGTTCACTTTCATGACTCACCCCGTCAGTGACCTTTGACCCCGTCTGGCACCTTTGGGACGGACTGACCCAGAGCCAGGCTTCATCAGCAGCTTTGCAGGATGAAACAGGGTTAAAACCCCTGTGGTCGGCGTCAAAATCTGCTGAAAAGGACCAACCACAGGAGACGGATATAAGACCGATCACCACAGGAGGGTTTAGTATTATTATTGTTGTTATTATCATTATTACTATTATTATTATCATTAGTATTATTATTATTATGACTATCATTATTATCATTACTATTATTATTATTACCACTATTATTATTATCATTACTACTATTATTACTATTATTATCACTATTATCATTATTATTATTATTATTATTATTATTATCACTATTATTATTACCATTATTATTATTATTATTATTATTATTATCATCAACACTATTATTATTATCAATATCATTATTATTATTACTATTATTATTATTATTACTAGCACTATTACTATTATTACTTTTATTAATATCACTATGATTATTATCATCACTGTTATTATTGTTATGTTATTATTATTAGTTATTATTACTACTACTATTGTTATTATCACTATTAATATTATTATTGTTATTATTATTACTATTACTATTATTAATATCACTATGATTATTACCATCACTATCATTATTATTATTATTATATTATTATCATCACTATTATTATTATTATAACAGTTCGACTGTATTTTAGTCTATTATAAGAGTCCTTTCTTTGTCAGCGTTGGTTCTTTTCGCAGAGTTCGACTCAGTCAAAGCTCTGACAAACGTGTTCCAACACTGGGGTAAAACCTTGGTAACAGTCGAAGCTCTGTGTGTTTGGTGTCAGATGTGGAAGGTGTGGCAGCACCTTCGCCTCCTGCTCCAACACAAACCTTCCCTCGGCGTCACTGATAAAAATAGACGGTGGAGGTTGGAAGGATGAAGCCCCCGGTGGAAGTGTGTGAGAGGACGCCTTCACACATGAACATACCTGAGCAGAAACACCGTAAGTTAGAACGTGAAGGCAGTTCATGTGTTCCAGTGAATTATGGGAAAACACCAGTGGTTGAATCCAGTTCATGGATTAAATCAGCGTCACATGTTGTTTATTATTTTATCCACCTTTTAGTTTAGTTTTATTGTCTTTTATAAGAGTTTTACCAAAGTTAAGTCTGTTTAAACCATTAAGTTTTATGTTTATCATGTTTATTTTTATGAGATTATGTGTGTATGTTGCGTGTATATGTTTGTGTATATCTGTGTGTTTGTTTGTGTGTGTGTGTCTGTATATATGTTTGTGTGTGTGTATGTTTGTGCATATCTGTGTGTTTGTTTTTGTGTGTGTATTTTTTTGTGTGTGTATTTTTTTGTGTGTGTATATGTTTGTGTATATCTGTGTTTTTTTTATGTGTGTTTGTTTGTGTATCTGTGCGTGTTTGTATCTGTGTATGTTTGTGTGAGTGTGTTTGTTTGTGTATGTGTGAGTGTGTGTATTTGTGTATGTTTGTGTATGTGTGTGTGTGTATGTTTGTGTACGTGTGTGTATATTTGTGTATGTGTCTCTTTGTGTATGTGAGTGTGTGTGTTTGTGTATGTGCGTGTGTTTGTATCTATGTATGTGTCTGAGTGTGTGTGTGTTTGTGTATGTGCGTGTTTGTTTGTGTGTGTGTGTGTGTGTTTGTATCTATGTATGTGTCTGAGTGTGTGTGTGTGTGTGTGTGCTTGTATACACCTAAAGACCACCTACATTCAGGAGGTGGATGTGGTTAATGCGGGGGGGTCGGGGGGGCTCATCCTTCCGACATCCAACAGGAATCCCAAAGCACCGACAGAGAAATAAAGCCAGATCGATGTGTCTGCGAACGTCTGAAAACAGTGAGTCATGGTCCACAGAGACTCAGAGAATCACCTGAAGAAGACGCCCACGCACCACTGCATTCTGGGAATTATATAAGCTCCATCATTAAGGAGATGTGTTCCATCCTGACCTGAACCTGTTCCAGCCGGTGACAGTGGGTTGGTTTCATATAGAACGGACCCGTGTCAGCGACGACAGGATTTAAGCAGAACACACTGTGTTTGAGACCCAAACACATCTATATTTACAATGAACTCTTTAATTTTGTCTGGGGGTTTTTTCCCAATTTTTTTGTCTCTTTTTTTTTTTTTTTATCTTGTTTTCATTTAATTTTTGTGTATTTTGTCTGATTTTTGTTTGTTTCGTCTCATTTTTGTTTTCATCAAATTTTTGTATATTATGTCTGATTTTTGTGTTTTGTCTCATTTCTGTCTGTTTCCGTCTCATTTTTGTGTGTTTTGTCTGATTTTTATGTGTTTTCATCAAATTTTTGTGTTTTGTCTGATTGTTTGTGTGTTTTGTGTCATTTCTGTCTGTTTTCGTCTCATTTTTTTCTGTTTTCGTCTCGTTTTTGTCTGCTCTCGTCTCGTTTTTGTGTGTTTTATCTGTTTTGGTCTTGTTTCCATGTTGTCTTCATGTGACGCTGTCTCTGTCCTTTTACCTCCAGGTTTATTTGATTAAATAAATGAAGTTCAGTCTATTTCCAAAGTGTATTTCCTGTAATAAATGTACCTGATATCACTACAGTTATAATTATAAATGTAAAATGGACTGACCTCCTGATTATTATTATTGTTGTTATAATAATATTTCAGTCTGCTTTATTGTATATCTACAATGTTGGAGGCACAGATTTAGATTTTTCTCATCACAGAACAACCTGAAGACGTTTGGATGCTCCCTTCTGACGTCCTATGAGCCGTTGTCATGGTAACGTAGCAGCTGATGATGCGGGCTGACTTCTTCCTCCGTTTCCATCCATATATCACAAATATTGAAAATGAAGCTGAAACAAAGAAAACTCTGTTCAGTTTATTCTAACACTTTTCTGTTTCCAAAACGTGTATATATATATATATATATATATATGTATATATGTTTATTTATTTACGTAGAAATCCCGAAAAATAAATCCCTGGGGCTCTGAAGGTTTGAAATGTTGGTGCTAATTATGTGTTAAACTGAAATCTGCTACAATATTCTCATGCTTTCTTCGTATCTGTTTTAGGGGTAAAATATAGTTAAAATAAAGGATCAGACAATTAAATGTAGATTAAAATGTCAAACCAATAATAAAAAGTGAATGACATAGTCAAGACAATGATAAAAAATACGCACAAATGAGCAACAAAACTAACTAAATATTAAACTAAATTAATGAAAATGCACAAAATAATGGGAAGAAATGTCAGCTTGATAAATAGATAAAAACTGCTTTTAAATCAATAATATCAATAATACAAATAAATAACAGCAAAAAATAATTAATAAAAATAGGCAAAAAATGAATAAATAGAAGTAATTCACTGAATAGATAGATAGATAGATAGATAGATAGATAGATAGATAGATAGATAGATAGATAGATAGATAGATAGATAG
>JAPSES010000144.1:6520713-6550698 GCA_029822895.1 Maxillicosta whitleyi | reverse complement strand
TCATTTTATTCTGATTTAAGACACAATGGTCAGAAATACTTTGCATTGTGGGTTTAACTTTAGATTCGAACGGTCTTGCAGCAAAATATCAATTTTACACATGCAAAGTAAATCAAGATTAATCACAATTAACTATGAAATTTCTGAGATTAGCTGCGATCAAGAAAATTAATCTTTTGCCAGCCCTAATCTTAACCTGTACTAGATTAGACTTATTTACAATTTACGAGTTATTTAGTTCGTCCTCGGCCCATTCCCTCTTTCATGAAAAACACTGCAGCAGTTTTTGTGTCATCATGCTTCCGAACAGGAAAAAAGAAGAGAGCAACCATATAATCTCCTTGGTGCAGATAATACAACAAAATAGCACTTTCAATTGGAGCTTATCCAGTCTATAAAATGCTGATGGATTCTGCAGTAGCGCATCATTTTAAATTCATCTGTGTTTTTAACTGGATGAGTCTCTTAGCAACTTCCCCTAGAAAGTAAAGCCAGGTTATTTCCACAGTGTGCAACAAATCATCAGAGTTACTGTTATGCTGTTTTTTTTTTCTGGTAACATCATCATCTATTAGAAGCTAAATAACACCGTACAAGCTTTTATTGAAAAATGAGCAAATGAACAAGGCAATTTTGCAAAACACTGAATCACTGCACAACTGCATGCTACAAATCAGTGTTTAACTGCCTCATTTCTCTACAAAGAAAAGCCCTTTGTACACACTGAATTATTTAGATTGGAAAGTCTATTAAGCTGCATTCAATTGTTGTGTGTGTTTGTACATGTTGGCTCACATTTGAACTAAATCTACATTGAGACGCAAATTAATTATAAATCCAACTAAAGGGATTTGGGTCTTTGTTTCCGAGGTCTGGCCCTTCATTTTAGGTTTGCTATAAATTTGCAGGCATAAACACACATCAGTAGGGATGCATCAAACATCGTACACAACAATCTTGACTCCTCTGAATAATTTAGAGGACTTTCATTGCTGTTAAGATGGCAATACTTCACTCTACTCGCCTTTATCGTTTTCTCACACAACCATCTTCCTGCAAACTCATATCTTCATTTTTTCCCCTCCTTTTACATGTTCCTCTGTTTCTTCTCATGCCCTTTTTTCCCCCCAAATGTTTTCTCCTCATCTTCTTTCCTCTTCTAACCCCCGCCAGCAGGTTTACAAAGTCGAGCTTTTTTGTGCGCCAGAAGCAATTCCTGGAGGGCAGTCAGGCAAGCAAACTCAGCCAATGCCCGCTGCATGACTCACAGAGAGACAGAGACTGAGAGGGAACAGGCTAGAGTTGTTAAGATGAGAGGGCGAAAGGATTTTAAGCTGTTAAGAGCTGATGAGAGGGGTAGGTTGGAAAAGGAGATTGGAAAAAAAAAAAGTGGACAGAGAACGAAAGGCTATGAGAGAGATTAAGAGGAGTGGAGGGAAAGCAGGGGAGATAGAGAGAGATGGGGGCAAATAGAGGGCAACCTGCGCGATCTTGCATGCACATGAGAAGAGCAGACAGGCACGCAGCTCAGCGAGGAGGCACGAAGAGAGCAAAATGACTCCTCCTCCTCCTCCCTCTACATCCCACTTCACCCCATCCCATCCCATCCCATCTCTACCCCCCTCCGTTCTCCTCTGCCAAAAAAACAAAGCTCAGCATGACAGCCTTACACGACACAGTGACCCCAGGGTGAGGGGAAAGAGGGAACACTGTAAGAGAAACAGAAGGGGTGAACTTGGAGAAAGAAAAGCAGGAAAAGGGAGTGGAATAGAGCACTGGAAAAAGTGCTGATGAATGAGGATTCCCACATAAACATAAATCAGATCAGACAGACACAGGTCATCACTTACTACAGTGTAACCCCCCCCCCCACACACACACACACACACAAACACACACATTTCCTGACTCTAATTGTATTCTAAATGATAGAACATAAGGTAATATACAACAACTCAAGCTCAGTGTAGATACTTAGAAACTTGTGTTGTGAAGACATAAAGCATGACTATTTTGTTGTTTTGTTTTTCCCAAATTGCAAAGGAAAAAAATAATTGCCAGCTTTGTACTGAAACGTAGAATATAGATAGATCCACTATGTTTGTGTAAAATGTAAATATCTCAGACCAAAGAGAACCTTACTGATTTAATCACCTCAAATTGTACAGAGTAAAAACAGAATGGGCAAAAATGAAGTGAAATTTGAAAGAGAGGAGAAAGAAGTGATAGTATATATTGCAATAAACAGTAACCCAAGGTAACTTTAGATACTAGTAAACCGGTTCTATTGTGATGAAGGGAAGAAGCCGGGTAGCACCACAGCTTTGTAGCCCTTCTTCCAAACTGTAAACTTGTCTAGATATTGACAGTACTGAACTGTAGAATATACAGTTTGACTGTATATTAATGTCAAATGTAAACATGCCACACCAAAAAGAAAAGACTTTCTGATTTACTGGCCTTGAAAACACATTCTGAGGAAAAACAGTGTATGAAGGAAGGTTGGATAAACAGATGAGGCAAAAATGAGGGGAAATTTGCAATAGAGGGGTAAATGATAGTGTATATGGTAATATATAATACCTCAAGGTTACTGTAGATACTAGGAAACCTGTTCTGTTGTGATGAAGGGAAGAAGCAGGCCAGGATGATGATTTTATAGCGCTTTATCCAAAATAATAGAAACAAATGCCTGGATATTGACAGTAATGAACTGTAGAATATACAGTTTGGCTGTATATTAATATAAAATGTAAATATCCTAGACCTAAAAGAAAGGACTTATTGATTTACTGCCCTTGAAAACACATGCTCAGGAAAAACAGTGTATGAAGGAAGGTCGGATAAAAGGGTTAGGCAAAAATGAAGTGAAGTTTGCCAGAGAAATGAGAAGTGTTTGTGCTGAATAAGAAGAGTCAGGGGAGGAAGGGGGGAGCCGGTGTGGTGCTGAGGTCTGCTGTTGTGCCCTGTGTGAGCTGTCTCTGGGCTGGGATAGAATCCTCCGCCAGCCTCCCTCTGGACTGCATTAGGCATGGCGCTCAGATAATACACTGCTGGGGAGGAAGAAGAGGGGGGAAAGACGAGGAGGAGGAGGAGAGCCGGGGGTGGTAGACAAAGGGAGGGTAGAGCATGGGAGAGTTCTCTTCTGATTTGAATACCACTGAAACCAAACAAGAAGAAATAATCGGATAAACAAAACTCTCCTAGAAACCACGGGCTGTAAAAACTTCACTCTTATTGTGACCAGTTGTGGAGTCTAATGCAGATGGCTGACAAAGTTAATTTTTCTTTTTTAAGATTTGTGCAACAACAAGCAAGATCTGTTCCGGAAACAAATGTGTTGATAAATAAATGGAATTTCTTCAGTTGCTTTTTTTTTTTTTAATACACTCTGTATATTAGTTTTGAAGAATTAAACTGAGGCCATGCTTACGTTTCAGTATCTTGGCTGAATATTTACTGGCTTAAGGTTTGCGATCATGTTTCAGTGGGACGTTAACAAAACACCATAACTGTCACATTAATGTCAACGTGACGCAGATATATAGCACATAAGCCATTTGCTCATTTTCTCTTTTTGATTCTTTATTTAATCAATGTTACATTTAACATAAATAAACATTTTTATGAACAAAAGGCACACAGTTCAAATATAAACAAAGAGAACATCTGTACAGTGTCTCTGATCGAGAGCGTTCCAGGATTGATGAGCTTCAGGGAGTTCAGTTCTGTTGACAAAACGCTACACTGTTGCAGCAGCGTAGTCTCAGTGTGAAACTGTACACTCTTCAATCCCCCACGAGAAACCGAAGTGGTGGGGCGCAAAGGCAAACACGCCAACTGGAGCAGCACTGGCGTCATGCAAAACTTTCTGCCTGGAGGTTTATGTAGACGTCCATTGAAAAGTCTGGTTGAAGAGGCCACAAGATTCATCTCCACTAAATTAAAAGACTCAAACACGCAGCACATACAGTTAGAAAAAAAAAAAAAGCACGGGCCAGACGCTGGGTGAACACTCAAGTAAGGTTTTTGTAAGAGACTGAAGGTTTGAAGGGGACATAGTTGTTCTACAAAAGAGTGGAAGCCACTAATTGGTTGCCTGCTTCTTCCTCAGAGTAATCCAACCACTTGGTCATTCACAGTACTGACAGGACGCGACTGTCTACAGCAGTGTGGACAAACGGTGAGTCCTGATGAGGAACTGACTATACGGCCGTATATCCGGGTACCAAGTCAAAATGATAAGGGGACTAGATCTGTTTTGTCAGATCAGTAAGGTAGATCGAATCCTCCTGTGTCTAATGATCACCACCCGACTCCCGTTTATCCTGGATAGCGAAGACCGACGTATGAGTCCAGTCAAGCATGTTGTGGCTGCAGCTGTTGCCAGTTGTCATCCACCTTTGAACACTGGATGAAACAGGTGTTGTCCTTTGTTAGTCCAGTTTTGTCCAGTTCAGTCTGGTCGACACCAGTCTGTTGTTCCATGCAGCGGTCTAGTCTGGTTGGATCCAGATGCCTGCAGACCTGGATCACATGCTATTTGTCTTACACTTTGTTTTAAGCCATTTAAAGCACAGCATGGGTGAAGTTGAATTTATTTGACAAAGCGATTCTAAGATTTCATAAGGTGATGAACCATGTTTTGGGTTTTTTTTATTTCAGTTTTTAGTCTAAACTTTGTTCTTTTTTCATGTTCTGTGAAAAACTCCACCCATTTGGCACCTTAACAAACTAAAACAAACTATAAGTATTTGCAAACGCTCGTCGTCCCAGGTCTGATTAGACAGCAACTGTACTGGGTACCTCCTCATAGTGGATTATGAAGTAGGGGTAGCTCTGGTCGTCGTTAAAAATGACATAGATCTGGGGATCCACCCAGTTGTCCACACAAGAGTCATAAAGGTCACTGGAGGGGTCGCGGGGGTTAATGGGCGGAGGTCGCCGCATGGAAGGATTTCCTACTGTAAACCTGCACAAAGACACAGAAAACAGGATGGTGAGTGCATAAATTATATGGTTTAAGGTATTTATATGCTTGGGTAGGTGGGCTGAATTATCATTTTGGCTCTTTAACATGATGTGAGTGTGTCTGACAAATAGTCTTTCCAGTTTTCACAAGTAGAAATGCAGCAAACAGATTTTCATTTATCTCTGTCAATCTGAAGTCTGAAGAAAAATTTTGCATCTTCGAGTGAGAACTGTTCTAAATTTTATGACAACAAGGCTGCTGCTCATGTATGTGTTTTAGAGCACCGTAAATAATATACGCATATGCTGAAAGTGCATAAAATGAATGGCCTGTAAGTATATGAAATGAGCCAGTGCATTGTAACCAGTTTGTTTGTCCTTCCTTAAATATTAATGTCAACCTCAGAAGACCTGTAATCCATCAATCTCCGTGTTTCTTTCTCAGGGGTAATAAATAATACACTTTAAAATAAGAACATTTTCAGCTACAGAGACAGCAGGTAGAGACATAAGCGTCTGCCTGCCAGATATAGCTTCAGACACAAGAAGACAGATAACTTCTTTATTGGTCTGTATCCGTCCTCAAGTCTGGAAGCAATGTCTCGGTCTGCACCATGGCACAGATTGAACCCAGGTTTAGGTTGGGGAGGGTGTGCGGTGTGGTTCCTAACAAAGGCTTTTTTGCCACCGCACCATCCTCTGGGCACACCACAGACTGCCTGCTGCAGCTTAAAAAAAACTGGTGATGAATGATGGCTTCAGCCAAATCAGCTGTTTTACATGTGTGGCTCCAAATTTGACTTGCATTTTAGAGACTCTGACAAAAATGACGACTGAACAATGGTTTATGGAAAAGAAAAATACAAATGAGTAGTGATGTGTTGTGTAAATTTAATTTGAAAGCACTTAAGAGTGAAGGAGTAAAAGGTCAGAGGAGATATTTTGCGCAGAAGTACAAGCGCTGATGGGACGATTGGCATCAAACGCACAAAAATGCATGTAGGCACAACAAAACATGTAACCTTAACCGGACAAAGGCACATAAGGCATTCATTTAGCATTTATCAACATAATAGCTCTTCCATTACCATTTCATGAATCATACATGGTGCTGCAGCTGAAATTTACCAATGACACACACAAAAAAAAAAAACAGCTAGCAATAAATTTATCTGGCTGCTTAGAAATTAAGCCATTAAAGCTGAACACTAGGCTATGTGATATACATAAAATAACTAACTTGCATAAAATCATTGAAAAAAGTTTTTTTTTTTTTTTACCATTTCCTGTATATTGGAGTAATTATAACCTAATATTTAGTTGTATTGTGTTATAGATTGATATAATGTAAATATATGGGCAGCGTATTAAATCTACAAAAATATGCGTTAACTGAAGGGTTCAGATGCTTAAAATAGTCATCGACATCTTATTTTTCTTTTATAAAACTGTCTGAATGTTATTGCAAGTCTAAACATGTGAAAAATCCCAACCATGATAAGAAACAACAAATAAACTTTTTTCATGAACTGCAGTACACATACCTGCCAGTGAGGACTTTGGCCAGGAACATGCAGTGGACACCTTTGGGTGAGCGCTTGGAGAAGTTATGGGAGTAGACTGCCTTGCGGGCAAAATAGGAGCCCTGGCCAAACATCGTTGCATGTTTTCCACAGACCCTTGGGTCAAAGTTGTGCTTGCAGATTCCTTCCACCACATCAGCTGAGGTGCCATGAAAAAGGTGGCGCTCGCTGAGCAGACGGTCCATTTCTGACATACGCCGTGACATGTATTCCTTCTTCCTGTTTGGGCAAAGAGACAGAAAATATGAGGTGGATGTGCCTGAAAAATAAATGGTATTAAATGTTAAATGGTATAAGTATTATCTTTCTACTTTTCTCCTCGTTATGTCTTCATTGTGTCTGATGCCCTTGCAGGTAATTAATTAATAATTATCTATGAGCAGTTATCTTATTTCAGTAACCTTGTTTACTCTCGACCCTGTAAGAATGCTGAGCCTAATCCAGTCTTGAGCAACACAAGAGCAGTGAGTTTGATGTGAGCGGATCAATCAGGCATGCAGAAGCGAAAGCGTTGAGGCTGTGACCGCGTCATGACCTCCTTTGACCTCACAGCTCACCAACTGACACAGACTGACACTGCACGCATCCAAGCATGTGCACATGCACGCATAAACACACCCTTCAATTTACAACCATCCCATTTTAGAAAAAAAAAACATGATGTGTCTTACTCTGACAAAGGCAGCTCATCTTTGTTCAACAGCAGTAACCAACCATTCACAAAGCAACACACAGACACACAAACAGCCAGTTACGGCTTCTCTGTCATAACCCATGTATGGGAAGAAAAAAAAATACTCAACTGTCATTCAGAGGGAGCATCATTTTCCCTGCAACACATCTGAATGCAGTAACCCATTGTCACTCATTGTGAAAGTGTGTGGTACCCATCAGTGTGGGAGTGTTTAACTGTCACAGCTGATAGGACCTGCTCTAACCACAGTGGTTAGCCCTCTCTGTTCACGACAGGAACATCACCACCACCAAGTGTCTTGCGATCTGCCGAGTTCACACACCACCGTCTAGTGTTTCTCACGAAGTCTTACACAGCTGGTCCTATTTGCCCTATTTTCTCACTTTCCTTCCTCTTTTCATATTGTTTTGCATCCATCCTGTGTTTGTAGTTACAGTCTGTGTGTGTGTCTGTCTGTGTGTGTGACCAACATAACTCACAAACAGATGCATCAGTCTTTAAAAAGCTCATATTACCTGACTGAATACTGAGACATGAATAGATTTGAATGCATCTTAACAATAACTATTAAAGTAAAAGTACAAAAAACATATACAGTGAGACATGGGTATGTTTCTCTAGGGGAATGTTTACATCCCCTCTCATATGTGTTCCATTAAGTCATGTTTTTAGTTCTTGATTCTGTCTGCACGTACACATGCAGCTGAGTTTATATATTCTTGAGGTCACTGACAGAAATCTGGATAAAAACTAGTAACAATACAAACATGTGCCAAAACAGCAAAATATGCACAAATAGGACAAACAATAGTGATATAGAACACAAACCCACACTGCATCAATATTTTTGCACAACTACAGCACCATTTTCCCTTCAAAGTGCAAAAAAAAAAAAAAAAAAATATATATATATATATATATATATATTGTCTATACACTACCAAATGCCATTAGATCTTTAGACTGAGTTAATAAATAGAACAAAATACATCCAACCTTTAAAACTGTTCCATTACCATGACATCAGCTTCAGAATAATCATCTAGTGAGTTAAGTGTCAACCACAAATGCACTAAAATTATATGTCACAACTGCACCACAGAAAGTTTAAGGGGAAAAAAAAATACATGACAAAACAATAAAGATGTTCAAATATGGAAACAATCATTTCTAATTTTGATAGATTTCTTTTTTCCATTCCTACTCTGTTTCAGAACACATGGTGTTATGAGAAATGTTTGTGATTACTGGAAATGATCTAGTGGTGAGATGAACAGATAGCATCTAAAATGAAAAAGTGTTTTAAAATCAAACCATTCAGCGACTGCTCTCTCTGCACAACTCACCTTTTGTACTTCTCCCACAGGAAGGGGTTCTGCACTCGGAGGATCTTGATGATCCTGAACTTTGTCTCCGACACAGTCTTGTGGAACAGGCTGTACACTGTCCGGTAGCTGCGATCGTCACGGGACACTGGCACCTGAAGGAAGTCTTGGCTCATCGCCATGGGCAACCACGTTTCAGGGAAAAGGCTGGGAGGGTTTGTCGTCGTCGGCGAGAGAGGATGAGACGCTGACAGGTCCATAGATGAGGAGGAAGAGGAGCAGGGGAGTGGAGAAGACAGGCCCCCCAAAGTTCTGAAGAGAAAGAGGAACAAAGGTTTTAGATACTTGACTGAAGGAAACATTTGGAGGCACCTGAATGAGAATAAGCACTGTAATTTAGTTTTATATGCACCAACGTATGGCGATAGAAATATAGCATATGTGTTAAAACAAAATCAAAACATATATTGTAATCTGTTAATGGATCCCCAAGTTTTTACTCATCTACAAATGACTCGATAAATGCAAATCAATATAGAATTTAGTACCTACGGTTTGGTGAATTAAGTTTTCATAAGGCTACTTCATGAATATTTATTTGGATTTAAAAAAGACATAAGAAACACTCACCTAACACTTAGTTATGAGTTTAAAGTTGAGTTTTTTGTAGGAATTTCCTGTACAAGATTCATTTACATTTATCATATTCACATTTGAATATATATTCATTTGCAGCCTGTTCTCATTTATTTATATTAAAGCAAAAAACATATTCAAAAATGAATAAAAAAAAGAAATAGATAACCACAGTATGTATTACAGTTCCCTTGATAAAGCCCTCATTCTGATCTGTTTCACAGGCTCCTGTCTATCCCTACTGTGGATCAGAAGTAGCACGTCTGTACATTTTAACAACGGAAAAACTAAACAAAACAAAACACCATCCACCTGCACTGAGCCACAACCCAGTGCCTCCGGTTCCTCTGCTCTGCCCTTGTTCCCACATGTTACCAATTAAAGCTGTGATTTAACGTAAAGCAAAACCTCCATCTGCTCAGATGAACTGATGTGTGCGTGCTTCCAAAACTGTAATCCACCAACTGTGGACACGGCTGCGCCGCAAAGCGGAGCTGCTCCACAGCAGCCATCACCGACCAAACAAAACAGCAGGACCGTGCGAAAATGAAACCCAGACACCAAACAAGACAGCAGGGAGGCAGAAAAAGAGACAGGAACGAGAGCAACAAAGTGGTGGTGCTGAGGGTGGGGGGTGGGATAAAATTCCAATTGCTGAGCTGTCATGGATGTGCTGAAAAACTATTGTGCCTGGCATTTGAGTCAATAACAGTGTTTGACTGTCAAGTTGTCGCTCTGTAAGTGTAAATGCTGTTAGCCCGATCAGACGTAAGTGTGCATGTGTGTGTGCTGTCAAGACACTACGATCAGTGTGACTCTGAGTCGGTGCGACAGTTTTTCTCTTCTCTCTCTTTCTCCCCCTTTTATCTCGTCTGTCCGGTCTTGATCTCTCGCCGCAATCGATGTCTCTATTCCCCGTGAGCTTTGAAGAGATCACAGTGTGCCTGCTGCAGAAAACAAGTGTGAAATGAAAAGGCACAGATAATAAGAGAGTGATGGGTGGACGAGAAGGAGGCACAAAGGAGGCAAAGAATGAAGGGAAAGAAGATTAGGACAGATAACAAGGGACGCATGGGAGGAGGAAAGAGACGTCTGAAAATAACATCATCAGGAAAGTGAGTTGACAGAGGGAAAGAGAACGCGTGAGGTGGGGAGGCAGCGAGGTAGAGTGCCAATCACGTTAATGACCTCAACCTCAAAGCCAAGCACAGATTGTTCCTAATACATATTGCAAACATGTTTTGATCACTTGGGAGGACACTGGATTGACAAACATTAATTCCTGGAATTTTGCATTAAACCACGGACTGCTTCTGAACTGTTAATGTTTCTTTCCTCATAGGGACCTCCTTGTTTGAGTACTAATAATTCAGATCTTTGTACACTGTGATTAATACAACACACACACACGGACGCACAACAAACAGATGGAAAAGTCCCAGGAACAAATTCCTTGTTCCAAATTCCAGCTCCCCGCAGTCACGTTTCACACTCCTTCACTCACCAACTCTCCTTTGTTGTTCAGCCAGTCTGGAAACCATTTAGACCTCTCTGTCTCTCACTTCCTCCATTGTATTCTCAATCTCACTCTGTCTCTTTCTTCCTCATTCCTTCTCCGTCTCCTGCCTCCCTCCTAATTTTCTCTCCCTTTTCCTCCATCTCCTGCACTCCATTTTGTCTCTTCTTGACTGTCAGGGCTTGTTAGAACAGCGTGTTCTAGTGCTCACTCGGTGTGGGACACTGGCAGGACAACGCTACAGCCAGCCTGCTCTGCAGAGGAAGTGAAAAATCTTCCAAATGGGGTGAGATGACTCCACTTGTTTCCAATCTGGTATCACTTTGTTTCAGGAATATTGCAGGAGGGAGTACTTTGAGTGAAAAACTGACTGCTGTTAAGAAATGGTGGCTGATTCATGGAAATTTCTGTTATCAGTAAATACTATCACCAGATTACCTTACAGGTTCTGGAGCTTTCACTGTTTACTCTCCCTTCTTTCTCTCTCTATGTCTTCCTCCCTCTCATCTGTTCTGGCTCCCCTCATTATCTCATTTTCCGTCTGCGTGATTAAGGCCTTGTTGGAAAAGCTCAGACTCACGTCTTTCTGCACAGGACAGCTTCTGTGTCTCGGTGACTGTTAGATCTGCCAAGTTACCAAAAAAAAAAAAAAAAAACACCTGAACTGGACTGAGTGATAGTACAAGTTTCAAGTTCTGCCAAGTCTGCCAATGGACCAAAATAGATTAAAGGTGATTCTGGTGTTTGAAGGCTTTTGTCAATTCAGCCTCGGCCATGACATCAGCATTGTGTTCCATCATGTAACTGCAAACCTTTCCGCAAACATGGACTCAGGATGCTCAGAGACCACAGTGAGATCTGTGTAAAGCATATCAAAGAGCCTGCTGTGTGTCCTTATATACACACACACCTGAGAATGTGTCAACAAACATTTTCTATTAAAAACAACAAATCTGATATAAACAGATTGATGGGCCGGTGACTATTGCATAAATGATCAGTCTCAGATAAAACATACATCTGATTCTGTTACACGCCTTAGCCACACAACATATGCTCAGCTACACACATGCTAACGTGTCTTGTTTCTTCACCATGAGTGAGATTATTAGAGGTGACTTTCCAAGTCAAATGGACAACACATGTTTTTGTTGTGGTGCCAGGCTGCTAAACTGAGCCATGAGTAATTGTTCAGTTGCTGCTACTGTGTGTTGATGATCTAATTGTCATTTGTACTTTATTATGAACAAGGCACAATATGTTCTGTCCTTTTACATGGAAAACTTTGTTTTGAGATTTGTTTGAGTGGGAGGTAGGAAAAAGTCTGTTAACCTGAGATAGAATTATCAAAAGTGTACATGTTATTTTATATTTTGTGTTTTAGAATGTCTTTACAGTTCTTAACTAACACTGGATTTGGCTAAAATATAAAAATACAACTTTAAACAAAATCAGATGGCCAAGGAAACTGCATTTGATGCACCTGTAATTTAAAATGAAGAACACTGTTCTAATAGTCAATGTGATCTCATATAGGAAATACTCAATGTTCTCAAACAAGCTTGTGGTCTGAGTATTAAACATCAAGAGTCTGGACAAAGCATTCTGTATTGACTGAAATGACAACTAAGGGATTGAAACAGAGACACAGACTCTTTAATCACACAAATGACCTGATGATCTCAGACGAGGACTGACTGTTCCTGCTACACCACATTAGGTGCAATTATCAGCTTTTCTGAACTCTCATACTCAGGGTTTCCTCATCCTTGGACAAAAAGTTCCCATGCTGATCCAAAATCATTTTCCTGTTGGTCAGTTCACACTTTGACCAGTGGAAAACAAAAACACCATTGATTAATTTTTTTTGTACTCACTGTAGATGTGGCGTAAGAATGACTGAGGACATGAACATGGGTCGCTTCTTGATCTGACGTCTGAACCCAAAGACGGCATTCTGCTGGAAGCCCTCCCTGATGTTGAGAATATACTGGTTCTGGAGCGTAATGAATCGCACCTCCTTGAGCCCCCTGGCACTCGCCTCTTCTATCAGCTTCACTACCGGCTGTGGAGGATGAAGAAGAACGATAGGCAGTGTGAAAATAGAGCAAAAACATCTCCTCTCTGTTATTGCCATTGTGATAAAAGCAACCATGACTTTATAGATAATAAAACATGATAAAATGTGTGATCTTGAAACCCAGAAATGACAGAAATCAGTCAATAGTTGCTTTTTTAAGGGAGTAATGTACAATTGGGTGAGGACAGCTCTGTCACCAACAGATTTTAGGGGTATGTATGTGTGTGTGTGTGTGTGTGTGTGTGTGTGTATGTGTCCATCGATCTCATCACAGCAGCTAGACAATTGATTGGTGTGGACAGAGTTAATGTGTCTGGCTTTGCCTTGTCATGCACGCAAAACAAATGCACATGAAGGCATCGAGCGCCTCACCTCTGAGTATTCCCTCCAGCCAAAGTTGTCTCTGCAGTAGTACTTCCACACTGTGTGGCAGTTAGGGGCGGGGTTTGGACTCGTGGTAGGTGTAACAAGAGCGCTGGGGGGAGTGGTCAGTCGACGGATGTGGTCAAACTCCAGGTCACACACTCGCATTGCCCCGAAATCCAGGGAAAACACTCGACCCCTAAAACACACAGGAAGCATGGTCAGACATTGTGAATAAATTGTGGACTGGAAAATGCAACCTACTACAGATTTACAAGGTCAGGTACCATGAGGCTGTAGCACAGCGACCCTGTTGTTAGATGGTCACAGTTTATTTTTCAATCAGTAACTGTGGCTGTTCATTAAAATTGCTGACAGAAACCTAAATTACACAAGTTTCCTGGAGCAAAACTACCCAAACTCTAATTGCTTACTTAATGAGTCACTTTGTATGTCATCTTTAGTTCCATGACTTAAGTGACACATGTGAGCACACACTGATAAAAAAAAAACAAAAAAAAAAAAACAGCCAGGCAGTTTTAAAACAAATGAAAGAACAAACATTACTGCAATTAGCTGTTCAACTGTTAAAACATATCCTCTGTGACTTTGTATAAACTGCAATGACATAATCGTGACAATGTTATATAAAAATTCCTGGGGGGTAAACTCTTGGATCAACTCAATATGGACCCTAAGTTTTTGGGATTTCATTGCCCGGAGTTCAGCTGTGAAACAATAACTCATTCATTGTACTGTCCAAGGACACAGACGGTTGGTAGAACATGTCACGCTATACTTGCTTTGTGCTTAAAGGTGCCAAAATGCATTCTGCTATTAACACAATACAATATGCATGTGAGAGATCAGTAAAGAAACAATGAAGAGATGCATGAATCATGCGAATACAACCTCCCTTAACCCTGCTCTGTCTCGGCAAGCGTCAAACCCGTTATGTGTGTGCATCAGTCTCTCTACATTAGTCCTCCATACGGCCTCTGGCAAATCCTTTCTGGGTCAGACATAGCACTCACATAAGTGTGGGCATCGCACATGGCACGCTAATGCACGGACAGCAGACAGACAGCAACATGCGTATACAGTATATACACACAAGGGTACCAAGTTTGCAAGAGATGCACATGGCAAAACACGCATGCAGCCTGACAGTGTTAATGGGCTCATTGATTTTTGCAGGAAATTAATTGGATCTAATGTCAAAGGTCAGACCTGGGTGATTGTGTGTCTGTCTGGAAGTGTATGTGCATATGTGTGTGAAGAGTCAGGGTTCGAGTATCTCAGGTTTGTTCTCAATAAAGCTTGTGAATTAATCGTCTTTACACATTTCCCATGCTGATCACAAAGGAGTTGTGCGGGAATGTGTGAACCTGATGAATTGTTAGACAAACAGCCCGGAGAAGTGAAACTTCATATTATAATTGGTGTGCTATTAAGTATTAAGTTTCATCTACTGGAATTGCAGTTACTGGTCACTGATGTTATACACCGTCACACTCAAGAGGGGGATAATGAGTATTGTACAGTCATCTGTCAAACAAAAAGCTGATAAAACACTAATGTCATTGATGCTATTTAAAAGTCACTGATTCTGGTAAGTCATGATGTGAGGAAGTGAAATAGGAATCAAGTCAGTGAGCACATGCAGAAACAAAACAGTAACTGAGGAATGAGTCAGTGGTTATCAGATCGCCAGATTACCAAAGCAGATACGATGCAGAAGGAGTTTTTGTTTTCTTAAGTATTCAGGGATTCAAGTAAGACAAGCAGGTTTTGATTTCATACTGGAGAAAACAGAAAAGATCATTTGAATATGACAGATAAAACAGAGAAAAAGGACACAGTGTGATGGAAGAAGGTGCTACAACAAAAGACTGAGATGCAGAAGGATAAAAAAAAAAAAAAAAGCAAATAAAGCCCAAATGCAGCAGAGACAAACTGGCAACTAAAACCAAACTTACTTTATTTTACCTCTGGTCTGAACACACTCTTCTGTACACTTTGTGTTTACTGATTTTGCGTTTCTTTTTTCCGTCATCTGTTTTTCCTTGTTTCAATTTCACTGTGTGTGTGTGTGTGTTTTTCCACACACTTCTGTTCTGTTTTCTGTCTGAATAAGAAAGCACAGAGGCTGCACCTGCGTGGCCCTCCTGTTCTCTTTCTTTTTACTGCCTCTGTGTTTCAGTACAGACAGTTTCTGCCTATAACGCTGTGTTATGATGACAAGAGCTTCTGTGTCTTATGATGCCCCTGCCGCACACACGCAGGCTCAGCTTTTATTATTATGAGGAAGTTAAATGAACTTTGTCCATTTGCAGCAAGCTTCCCCACCTCAGTGATTATCGGTTTGTCACAGCCCTCCACAAACAAAACACACAAACACACACACAGGTCAGTCGATGCTTTTCAAAGCCTTTCACAGCCTCTTCCCCTCCCTTGCTCCCAGACTAGTTTGCACTGTTCTAAAAATAAAATTCCAGCGGTTAAATTAAGTGCACTGAAATCCAGTGCTTTCATTGTAGAAGCCAATCAAAAGACGGAAAGAGACACAAGACACGCCTACTCTGGCACGATCGAAGCTCAAGACCTGGCTTGAAATGTCAGGCTGCCCTGAAATTGCGCAAAGGTAGACTCAAGATAGAAATTATCAGGTGTCCTTTCCTATTAAAGAGTGTGTTTGGAGTGGTTCGTTTTATTTTTATAGGACAAACAGGAGTGGGAAGTCTTTTGCGCATGTAATTGAAAGGGTTACGTTTGCCAAAGGAGGAAGAAACAACCTCTTGTGCAAAGCAAACGGAGTTGAAAACACATCATCAAACTTGTTCTGTGCTTATTGCAGGTGGCTCCCAGGTGTGAATGTGTGGATCAGTGTTTAAAAGTGAAGCAGGGTGTTGCTGGAAAAAGAGAAAGCCTGCTCAGCAAAACCTTTACCCCGGATAAATAAAGGTTAAGAAAACTCCTGCACTGTCAAAATGGCTTTTAATCCCCAACACTGCCAACAACACACACACACACACACCTTAGAACTTTCTCACGGCTGCACACATAAGGACCCGCATACCAGCATCAGTCATGCTATTGTGCACGTCACAAACCAGGAAAAAAAATACCACGAACACTCATTCACACACACACACACACACGTACATTCTTTCGACACATTCATGTACATACATGCAATCCTCATCCAGTTACGCCTAGATAAGTCTGTCAGTCAAGCAAATCTGCTGACGAAGGCTTTTACACACACACCTTGATGTCATGGGATCATTTAATTTCCTTTTATTACATTTCAGTTATCTGTTTGTCTCATTTGAATGTGCTTTTACTTCTAAAGGCTGTGGGTTACATGAAGTTGACCACATATAGACACAGATAGAAGGAAAACATGCTTGGCATTGACGCCTGCTTGTCCTGGACTGTTCCTAAGAGCCTAAGAGAGTGTGTTCTGCTCTACACTGGATCATTAAGCTCATAGTTCAGGGTGTCCTCTCTCAGTCATTTGGTGCTCTCTTTGGAAATTTACACCAGCCTAGGGTACAAAATGTGAGCGAAGAGGTTGTGGTGGTGGTGGTGGGGGGGGGGCAGATGGAAGGATATGAGTTTGACTTGAAAAATTACACAATGAAAAGGAGCAGGTAGAAAGAAGAGAAGAAAAACACCGGGTGAAACAGGAAAGAGGGTACTGTAGGCCTCATTGCTTTCACACACATATTTCTTTTAAAAAATATATATATATTGAAAATTAAGTGAAGATGTATAAATACACGTTAAAGGATGGTGAAAAGGATAAGCGAAAGGAACACAGATGTAGGAAGATACAACAACAAACCATTACAGAGGAAGAAGGAGGTGAGGTGGAGGGATGAGTGGATAAGAGGCTAAAGGCAGCCTGAGTAAGCAGAGGCAAGCGACCCAGACCTCGCCCCACTGATTCATGCCATGGGTTGTCTGACACGTAATATACACACACACACACACACAGTCTGATTATCTGATGGTGCTTCTGTTCGCACACAATACAACACACGCAAACAGGCTCTCATAGACACAACCAGTTTTTATTCCGTCTGAATCGTGACATAAAACACTGTGAGGTAACATGGAATCCCCGACGATATCAATGCACACACACACATGCACGCAAGCACACAAACGCACGCACACGCCTCGGTGTCAGGTCGCTCTGCCCTTGGTGCTCGGTGACTCTTTATGTCTTTTAATGACAAGCATGGCTTTCAACACCTGGCCGACAAAAGAGTTGATCGTATTTCTCCTTCTCACGCGCACATCAAAACCAGGTACTTAGTTACAGTTACAAAAATCACCACTATGTTTTTAAGTTCTAACATTTCCCCTCACTTACACATTAGAATTACTATCAAATGGTGGGAAATCAACAAAACATATGTTGTTGTTTTTTTTACATACTCTACAACTTACTCACACAGAGCGAGTGTTAAGTCCGTTAACAAATGACTGAACAACATTAGATGATTATAGTGTAACTTTTAGAAGCGATGACTGTGACATTCCTCCTTACTGCTGAGTTCATGTCTAAGGCGGATTAGTTGGACTTCCATTCCTCCTTATCATATGGATGGGATTAACCTGTGCTATGGATCATACACACATGGGAACTGCTCAGCGCTGAACACATACACAATAATACAATAGACTGTACAGCACATAATCAGATGCAGGCGTGCAGAATTCTCATACATTTTCTTTTCTGTCCAACCCCACACACAAGATGCAGCAGAAGGCAAAACAGGCCTGTGTTGCCATACCGACAGTAGAGCTTGTTAAGTCATCTGCCGCTCTTTAGATCGCTAACGATGTTATCATTTGACTGTGGTAACCACGGTGATGTCTTCACCCTTGTGTGTACTTGGGTGCTTGAAAAGACAAGCAGGATTCTGTCTCCAAAGAAAAGTATCAAAAGAGCTCTCACACACACCCAGAACAACACAAAGCTTTGAGTAAATGACTGAACGGCCAAAACGGTTTATGGGACTGTTGTCAGTGAATCACTGCACGACCTGTTGCTCCCACAACTCTGAAACAACACGCAAAGAAAGCAAAGAAAGGGTCAGCATTGTCCCTGAACTAAGCTCCAATAAAACTAATACCAAGATTACAGCCAGCTAAAAAATGTAACTTGTTTTTAATCAGTGGATAATTTTTTCTGTCCACATGAAGTCAAGACAATAAACAGTTTGATAATAGTCTCCTTTACTAAAACTATGTGATAAATGACATATTCAAGGTGAATGTATTACAATAAATGAACAGATGGCGTATGATTGAGAGTCTTTGGGAAATTCCAGGAAGCAAACAAAAAAACATTTATTAAATTAAATAAACTAATTCTAACTCACACGCAGGGCACATGTTTTCACTCATGACCTGCGATGTCAATACTACAATAGAAGAAGTATAAGGAATGCTTTTTTGTGTGTGTGTGTGTGTGTGTGTTTGCTTCCTGTAGATAAATGGTTAAACATGCGTAAGTTAAAAACCAGTGAGTCCAAGGGTGTTATTTGCCATTTGTCAGATAAGTCATCTGTTTCTGGAATGAGAACATTCTGCATCAGTGTTTTCACTCAACCATTTATCAAGCAGCCAAACTTGTTTTGGGATAAGGTTGGGTTTTTTTGAGAAAAAACTCACAAACACTAACAAATGTATTCCGACAAAATACAACTATGTGTTTTAACTAAATGCTCGGAGCTCGATGCAAACTGAGAAAAAGTTTGATGACTTTTTATTGTGAGGTGACAACCCAAAAAACCCATACAATGACATAAAAATATACTGGCTTAATTATTCTGACACTTGTAGTTTCTACTGCAGTTTCTATCAAGTGAGCCAGATGGTCCTGTTTGACTGTATGAGCGTGCAGCAGACTCAAAGAGCCTCTGAAGAATTTGGGTTGACACCACCAGGTGCATATCCTGTTTGTGGAGCAATATACACTTTGCATAGAGTTTCAGTTGAAAACATGAGTCAACAGCTTAGATGTGCACACATACAAATATCTGTACACACACGCAAACTTGTATATCTGGCCGTCTACAAACTTGCACGGCTGCTCAAAGGCCGCAGTAATTCACAATTATCTAATGATGTGATCAGGACTGTGCCTCACCAAGTGTCCACACAGACGGTAATAATAAACTCATACAAATAACAGGGCTCATGAATGATGGAAATTTCCGAAGTACATAAACCAGTTTAAAAACAAATTTGGAGGTGAGTGCTGAAAAACTGACTGATTTGTTGTAATGTCGGAAAAATTAAACACTTTTTATGGTCAAGAAAAGTCACTCACAAAGGAAAAAACAGTGTCTGATAAACATAAACTATGGATAAAACTCAACAAGTGATTAGATAAACAAGAAAATAATCTACATTCTAAAAGGAGATCAAAATATCTACAAGTGATTGGAAGGCATATTAAAACTTTCCTTGCCTTTTAAACACGTCTATGCCTTAATCAAACAACTGTTTCAAGCAATACAAGTCCATGGTGTGTCTAATCCACATTTCTGCAACTATACTTTATAGAGAGAAAAGTGTATTTACCATCGCTATTTATTTAACAAAATATGATCTGGTTGGAGATGTGAGACACAAAACGTTCATGGGATAAGACATAAGCTACAGGTTAAGACTCTGATACAGTTAATGCCATGGTTTGGGATAACAGCAATCCCAGCCTTATCAAAACAATACTTTATTTAAAATAAGGTCAGCGGTTGATTTCGTTGGTCTCATTGTATGCGTTTGCTGGTGTGTGAATGTGCATGTGTACAGTAGTTTCACAGGAAGCAGCCCATGCTCCTTTATGTCACCCCAGTGGCGCTTGCCAAGTGCTTGCATGTGTGAGTGTATCTATGTGGGTGTGTGAGAGAGTGAAAGAGAGGTTTATCTCTGTCTGCTAAAAGGCGTGCGTGTGAGCAATGCAAGCCACTGAGCCTCTCTGTGCAGCCGATTCGTGTGAGCGTCTGCGTGCCAAGTGTGAGTGTACACAAGTGTGTGCGTGTCTGTGACCGGGGAAGGAGTGAAGCTGCCAAGCGCGTCTGTGTCAGTGACCGCACAAGGCAACTGAGGGTCATGGAAGTTCACAGCTTTTTACCATGAGTGTTATAAAGTCTAGTTTGGACTGAGATCCAGCCAATCACAGGGCTGGCTTCAGGAGCAGGGAAATACAGGAAATAGATAACTAAAATCAGGTGGGAGATGAAAGGGCACGAAAGCTGATATGATAGCTCAAATAAAGACACTCAGGCAAGAACAAGACGTGAAGATCACTGAACATATCAAGGGGATGAAGAGACTAATGCGCACTCTCACATGTGCATAAATGAGCCATATTTACTGTATAGAGATCTGTCAAAGTAATGCTATTACAGGAACATTCACTTGGCTACAGTCCATCAGCCTCACATGTACTGAACAGCTGTAGAGATGAAGCTTTCAGTTTGTCACTGGTGGTGAAACCAAAGAGGAAGCTCAAGCTGAGGTTTACGGTTTCCAACACAGTAAACCAGAAGTTTCTTATCATCCACAGCGAGATGCCTTTTCACTTCTCGGCACCAGTGTTGCCATGTCCCAAACACATATAATTTGACAACAGAGAAGCCCTTTCAGCAGTAACACTATGATCTAATGATATAGATGTCACAGTGTGTAGTGTATTTTGACTGCATTCTTACTGTAAAATGAAATTAATTATTTAGACTACAGATTTAGCTAGGTAAAGTCTACATACACGGTCACTAAAATATTATATTGTTCAAGGGTCATCATGAAGAAATAAAATGTGGAAAATATTCCCACACAAAAACGCATGAATTCAAGTTTCAGTTCCTGTTTTGAATTGTTTGAACTGAAAGTGAATTGACCCATATGTACTGATCTAAAACAAAAATACAGAAATACTCTGTTGCTGCTTCCCTCCACAGTAACATCCTGGATCTAGGCAAACACAGAATATGCTGATTAGCCTGCAGGCTACAGTGAACATTATAGTGTGATACTTACTGAAACTTGAGCCTGACTTGCTCATTGTCTGGGTTGCAGTACAGTCTCTCCAGTTGTTCCTGGGATTCATCTGCTATGCTCTGCCACGTCTGACTGCTACTCCTGCGGATCTGCCAGTGGTAGGGCAGTACGGTGTGGTGGTGGGCACAGTCGTTGCCATAAACACACTGCCCCTGGAGAAAATCCACACAAATGTCCACAGAGTCTGACTGGTGTGTGTGATACTGGAGCTGGGTGAGCAGCTCAAAAACAAGGTCCAGGGAGGCCTCCTCACTTTTATCCTGAAATAGTACTCTTTTGTCGGTCAGAGAGGCCTGGAGAATGAGGGGATGGGGGTCCTGGGCACCAGTGCAGTTTTTGACAGGAGGGCTTTTGGCCCCAGAGGTTAAGAGGTCATTGCTTTTGATGCTCCCCTCCTTGTGAGGAGCCTGGGGTGCAACTATGGGAGGTATATCCGTGCTGGGGGGCGTTATTGTTACTGTGCTCACGGCCGCCCTGAGGCCGGGTTTCAGCTGGAAACAGCGGCTGTCAGGGGTTGGATCGGTGATCTTGGTTCGCTCCCCTCGGCGCTCTGTCTCTTCCAGCTCTGCAGTAGTATCAGCTATCTCCACATCACCGTCCCGGGCCATCAGCCCCGGTACCCTGGCGCCAGCAGAGGCACCGTCAGCAGTCCCCGGGTCTTTGAGACACACCTGATCCATACAGTTCTGTTTGACTACTGCAGCTGCGCACAGGTTCCCCGGTGTCCGACCCGGCTGGTTCCGGGGGACGAAGACCCCATCTCCAGAGACCAGCGTATCCGTGCTCAGTAAAGTGGTCAGAATAGGATCCTCCAGGGCGCGGTGGAGACATTTGGCGTCCAGTTTCCTCTGCTTCTTTTTGAAATACGGTTTCACCAGGGGTATTTTATCTGAGAGTCCCACAATCTGGTTTTCTGTGAAGTCTTCCCCTTCACTCATATTTAAACTCATATCCAGGGGGATCCCAGTCGGCACACCGTCTGCGGATTTCTGGAGAATGTGCAAAGTTTTATCCATGATCCGCTCCTAAACCCCGACAGACCTGAGATAAGGAGAAAGAAAGAGAGAAAGAGGTAGTCATCAAAGATAACACCTATAATCCTATAATCTTAGTTTCCAATGTGAAGTCATCTTGGCGTATGAAGCGATGATTAATGGGTACTTGGACGAAATATTATGCCATAAAAAAACTGTGAAAACTCCTTTTTCCTTTCTTGGAAAGGAAACCCCTCGCCCTCTGTATGCTGAAACGAAACCTGTCTGCGGCAAAACTAGTCTGATCACACAATTATCCCACACATACTGCAGGAATAACACAGTAACAGCCACCATAACCATCCGGGTGCCAGGGACGCACTCAAAGTCCCGGAATAATAAGGAAAGACAGGAGAAAAGCTTTGCGCAGTTCACTGCAGCCTGTAGGCTAATTAAATCAGAAAATAAATGATCGGACAGTGTTCTGAGGGGACACTAAGAGTTACTAAAGTGGATCAAATAAAAATAATCACCTGAAATCGGACAGTTTCAGCTTTTATTCGTGTCTCTTTGGTCTCTTACTAACGTCATGCCTGCAATTACAGCTGCGTCTCCAAGCAGGAGCGATAAAATCATGACTGTAACAAAACCTCTCTCTCTCGGGACTATGTATTTTGATCACGGGAGTCCGATACGCGACCCCTGCCGTCTACGTGCCGCTTACACTTCGCTGCCCAACCAACTTTGCACGTAGGCTTCAGCCGAGACACACACACACACTCACACATACACACACACACACATCCGAGCCAATGCGGCGGAGCAACGACAAAAGACCCACAGGGAGTCCCGGAGCTTCACCACACCACGACTGTACAAAATCTCCACCTCGGGTATAAACTCTTCTTTAGTCAAACCGGAGCTCGCGCCAATAAAAAGCGTCTAAAACACACTCCGCGAGCCACTGCAGCAGCCTGGCAGCGGGTGATTTGTTATAGCGCAGCTTTCTTCCCACTGCCACGGAACACACTAACTAACACTCCATACATTTTTCTGACACCCAGACGACAAGACTGTACCTGTGCGATAACGTCCGCCCCTCTCCCCACGATCTCGACACTCTTTGGTGGGTAAAATCCAGTGCGTTCATCGGCGGAGCGGCTTATCCAGTATGGAGATAATAGTATCCGTGTCCGGACTAGACCGCAGTCCGGTTGGGTTTCTCTTGTCCCTCTGCTGCCCCCGCCGCTCGCATGTCCTGACTCTATTTCATGCTGTCTGTCCGTCTCTTTGTATCCTCGTACCGGATAGAAAGGCACAGAGCGGAGACCGACAAAGAGCCGAGCACAGCTGTGGCCAAAGACTCTCTGCCTGCCGGCTGCTCCGCACAGCCAGGCCCCGCCCCGTAACCTGGTCAGGGGCGTGGCTTCACACTGGCGTCACAGGGAGAGAGAGAGAGGAAAAAGAGGGAGGGAAAGAGAGAGGGGCGTCTGGTGGTGATCAGAGGACGCTGCAGGTTTGCAAGGTCCCGGAAGTGATGGAAAACCTTGTATTTAACATGTATTCAGAGGAAATACGGACACACAAAACATAAACAACTATAATGAGCATAATTATAGGCAAGATATGAAGATATAGGTTATGTTAAAAAAGAAAAGTCCTGTACTGAGGTGTCACTTATTTTAGTTCAGGGGTCACATGATACAGCCAAGTTGTCTGGACCAGTAACATAATAGCACAATAACATATAATGTCAATTTCAAACTTGTCTCTGTGTTTTAGAGCAAAATATACATTATGAAAATCTTAAAATTTACAAACTATCCTTTGAAAGTGGCAATAACATGGATAAGATCCAATTTGAATACAAGTATGTACAGCATTAAAAACAAAACGTTTCAGGAAATCATTGGCTTCTATAAAACAAAATGGTAACATTTACTGTGACCTCCATTAGCACTTAACATGTCTTTAGCACTTTAGTTCAGACAATCTGGCATGTATTGCATTACTTTTATTATGTTAAATATCAGATTTCATTCAATACATGTCAGATGTTTCTGTTTGTGCTGCTTCTTGTCATGGGGTCAGGGGTCATGTTAAATCGTGACTTTACAATCCATTTAATTCACTTTTATCTTTTAAGGCCGTGTGCACATTTAGTGTATTTTCTTGTTGTAGCTGAAGAAAATAAAAATAAAAATAAACATGGCTGCTCAGTTGAACCATGGAAAAACAACAAACTAGAGAAGGACTAAGCCTTTTGTTTTAGTTGTCTTTCTAATCTATGACAAATCTGTTTTCATCTAGACAAAGATTTATTTACCTTAATCCCTAAAAGACCAAAAGATACTTCTGTGGTGACTCTTAAATGAATTCTTCCCACCATCCTCAATGTTATCATTATTTGTCATGGTATAATCTTCTGCATTTTCTATTTTTCTATGAAAATCTGGTATTTTCCCACATTTAATTTACTGATTATGTAGAAGTTCATAAAAGTAAATTCAAAGGTTATTATGTGAAAACAAAACAATGAAGAAAAAGTATATTTTTCAGCATAATTTATCATTCACTTAACATAAAAATGAGAGGTCATAACTATTGGTCTCTATGAAATGTGGGTTTTACTGCTGAATGAGTGTTGAAAATGACACTGTTTCCATGTTCACTACAGAGCTTCTGAACATCCAAATGGGTCATATCTGATGACAATGAAAGGCTGAGACCTGCATTTTACCTGAATTATTTGAATGTATTGACAGGATTTGTGGTTCAGAAGCGATTAAACACTCTATATCAGTGGATGCCTTTGGTTGCTGGCAGCTATTTAGATTTTTGAGGGTTAATAACTATCACAGATTGGTAAATAAATAAATAAAGTATCAGCCTGAGAGGTTAACATGAAGCTAATTTGGAACTGTTTTATGTCCTATTCAATAGTGTTTCATATCTCAGAGCCATAGGGTTTGATGTAAAATCATGGTAGCAGGAGCTGCCATATAAATGTAGAAAATAATAATGACAATTATAATAAAAGATGATTATTACTTTAAATATTCAGATAGTACTTAAATATTCAGATATGGTTTATATTAAACATTAAACCTAATGAAACTACAGCTACAACCCCCTCAAAAGCAGATATGGAATGAATGAGTCATGTTTTTTTTATGCTTGTGCTTGTATTAGTTGTATATTTAACAGGCTTTGTGACTCTCCTGTGCAGCTGATTCGTCACATTTCCATTAGGGAGTGTAATGTTTACTGACTGTGTTCATCAGCTTCCCTCTCCTCCCTGTTTTACCAGAAGTAGTTTTCAGGAACCTGCTATGCTACGTTGCTTTCCGGCGTTAGTTTCACTGTTTGCAGATGAGCCTGCTTAATCAATCAGTCTGTGGTTTCTATACTGAGTTTCTCAATTGTCTTGGTTTTCAAGCACAGAATATCAGCTTCCTATGTATGCACATTTGATTTAGATACAGAGGATACTTTTCATACCTTATAGCCCTAAACTCTACATAATGTACCCAGTGTTGAAAAAATACAATAGATGCTCTCAATTTTGAAATAACATGAGCTACAGTATGTGGCATTAGATGAATGGCATTAAAATAAGCCTGCTGTGACAGTCACGCTGTGCTGCATTATTCCCTTTCAACAGGAATTAGAGATGGATTCCTTCAACTAGTTCTCAAACATTCATTCAAGAATCTAGCGTCAATGGTGTGTGTCTGTAATGAGAGGAGATAGCAGTTGGATGAAACATCCAGTCTTGTGTATTTTCCTATTGTTCTAGAAAGTGACATAACAGGAAAATGGAGTAACCCTCGTTTCCCCCTGCAAGATCCGGTGGGAGCCGTTATGGAGGAAAAGCTAAACTGAATACTTTATTCATGAACTTAATTATGTATTAATCATCCTCTCAACACAATTGAAGTATGAGTATCTTTTAACATGCTCTGCGTCCTCCACCGTCATCCTCCTGAACTTAAACGACACAGGTCAAAAGGACAAACTTCCTGCTAATGTGGGCTTCATCTATATACATGGAAACCAATGACCGATCAATTATTAATATTTCATTTGTATTGTATTACCAAATGGAGACAATGAGTCATTTTTTTTCCAATTGTTAAAGCTGTGCCGAGATATGAAGTTCAGTTCTGTCACGTGTAGGAAGAAGCACAAGAAAGAAGAAATTAGCACAAATGTCTTCAACCATCTTCCAGATAAACACTGATGCCGTCAATGCAGTTCAAATGAGGGTTAGTAATTGGGAAATTACAGGCTTGTTGTTGAAGACACAGGAGAGCTGACGTATTTGTGAGTAATTGCTTGGTTGCATACCGACAGATCTCCAGCATTCCTCCTCGGCTGACATGCATAACGATGTTCTATTGTTCAAGTTTTGACTTGTCTCAGAGGACGCCCTATAAAAGAGATACCTAGCTGCCAACTCCTGCTTGTTGTCTTACAAAAGTCCCTGAGTGATCTCAACGCATGAAACAACAAGTACTGTGAAGACGCTTTAATACACTTGGGAAAGTTACTTGACTAAACTCACAGAAGTTTAATAGTGGTAATCACTGTGAAGAAATTTTACAAGAATATTACCATCAATGTACTGACAAGAAAGAATAACACAAGTACCGCGGTGTGAACCTAAAGCCCATTGTGTTCAGAGCATTTGATACTATAAACTAACACAGGCAATCTCAGAGTCTGACTGAAATGAAAAAATCCTTCATCAGTTCTTGCAGGTAAATTTATCTTCGCCAGAAAACGAGGCAGATGGGTGTAAAAGGTCAACGCAGCACAGTGAGTACTCAGTTGGGAATTAAATGGATGTTAAAAATTATTCTACAAACCAAAAATACACAAAAGGGTATTGGTATGGTTGGTGAGTGGCACAGACTTCAGCCCCCGCCCTCTGAATGTGTTCACATGCCGACATACAACACAATTACTGGAGGCAGATCAGTTAACACTGGTGACGGGCCTTCAGCCTTGACACGCCTGTTTTACGCACACAAAACAGTTCCATGGCATGGAAACATAAAAATACATTTTATTGATGTAATTGGACTGGCAGTGCAACCCATGGGTGCCATAAACAACGATGAAAGTCGTGCTGTGTAATTATTGTCATTATGGACCATAATTTCGCCTCTTTCATGTGAATCATAATGGGCACATTTCTGAATTTCACACAACTGGTTGAATGTGTTATGAAGGGTTTAGAGGTGTTAACAAGCAAATTCTGTACACATTGTTTCATCTTTATTATCAGTAAGTGCCATAATGTGCTATGCTATGTTCTCAATATAGACCATTTATGTGTTTCATGTTATTTTTAATGGACTTAGCGTAATGATACTAATAATTACACATGTGGAATAGAATAGAATAGACATTATTGTCATTGTGTAAGTATTAAAAAAAATTGTAGGTTCCCTGCAATAGTATAGAATCAAAAACAGAGAAGAAAAATATACCATATAAGTACATATAAAAGTACGCCATAAATGAAAAGAGTATTTAAATATACTCAAAATACTTTGAATAGACACATTAACAAAAAAGGAAGATACAATCTGTGCCAAAATAGATTTTTAAAAGCAGAATTTTGTAACATTTTTCATTTCATTCACCCATAAAAACTACATTTGTGAGTTCATATATTCATTTTTTTCTCTCTATTTAATCCCTTCTTGAGTGATTTATCACTATTTATCATATTATGCTCTCCATTTTGCATTTATTGCAGTGAAAATCTGCCATTTTCCTATATTTATTTTACTGATCATGTGATCATCATGGTAAGATTACATTTGAGGATTATCATACCAAAAACAGAGAAAACTTGAGGACAAAGTGACTTTATCAGTAAAATTTATCATTAACTGAACATAAACCCAGTGTGTCCATCCACTGTCATTGATCCAACTCCATGGCATTTACTGATGAACGTCAATGTTGTAGAAGATGACGGTGTTTCCACATTCACTACGGACACTGTTGTATATTTGGGTCTTTATTAAATACATATATAAATGATAAATTATTTCTCTTTTCCTGCTGAAAAAAACATCACTGATACAAAGCAGAATGAATGACTTCTTGTTTGCTTTAAATAACTAAAGTTCCAGATATGTGTCACTTCCAACACCCATTATCTGCTGATTTTGGTTGATTTATTTTGTGAGTCAGCAACACCAGTTGTACAATTCTTAGAGACTGAAACTGACTTTGTACGTCATGTCCTGACTTAAGCCTTTGCCAACATCGAAATATATTTATGGCTTTTTTTCTTTCTTTGTTTCTTTCCTTTGCTGAATCTCAGAAAAAGATAGTGATATATTTTCTTTTTGTGATTCAAATTAATTCAAAAATTTGTTAATCTATGAGTTAGTTTTAGTAAAAAACACACATATTTTTAACAGTTATGAGTTGAGCTGTTAACACAATTAAATGAGCAGGGCTAATAGAGTGTTATATAAAGCATCATCATCTGAACCAATACATCTTCGGGTCAGACATTTAGACAGATCCAAACATCTGCTTTGTATCACACGGAGCATAGGTCATGTCTACATCTCTACGCACAACAATCTGTCAAACAGCCTGAATAAATGATTTTCAAATGCATACAGCCATCGCAAAACACGGGTAGTATTACTTGTAAGCTACCTGCAGCCTGCATTTACCCAGATAATCCTAACGCACATGTATCCTTTTATCTTTCACAAGTATTTTAAGAAGGTATAGAAAAACAGGACATGTATGCTATGTGAACATACCCGGGTGTATTTGAGGTCATCTGTGACAAGAATACCTGACATGACTGTGTGTCACTGATCCTTCTTATTCTCCGTGTATACTGTGTCACAAAAAAAAGCACATCGAAGTCTGCTTTTGAGACAGAACAGCATTTTGTCAAAAGGTAAAAAGGGAGAGGTAAGCAGGTAGTTAAAATGGCTGAATTGGGATGTTAATAGGCCAAAGTGCTGGAGGGAACGGTTCATTATTAGACTTCCTCTCATGCTTCAACAGAAAAGGTTCACATTTATTCAAAGTCTTTTCAGCAGGACTCTGAATCACCCTGACACTGAACTTTGTCCAGGCCTGTTTCCTCTGTTAAATTTTATTATTCGCACAAACACACTCATGCCATCCCCTCACCCTGAAAATACCACCCATCACATAGAAAATACTGTGCTTCTAATCGAACCAGTCAGGCTACCTGTGAATGCGTTCTTACTTTGTGACAATATGTAGCCAGAAATAGCCAGTACAGCTATGACAAGTAATAAGTAATTTAAGTAACATGACTGGAATCCTTACATGCTGACTGATTTCTGACATTGTGCATAAGAGAACCTGAATGCATAACATCAGCTATTGTACATGGTACACTATGTGCCCTTGTCCATTTTTACAGCCCAGTCACATGTAATAACACGTGTATAAGTGTTTATTATGGAATGTAGGTTGAAAACAGGAATGCAGTGGAGGATGAAATCATCATGAGCTTTGTTTTGCACTAATTAATCCTAGATCTTTTACCATGAATAACTCGATATCGTGTTCAATCATTTGTAATGTATGACTGTGTATTAGTGCATTGTTATTTACTGCAGTAACAAGGTCACTCTTCAAACATATATAATTATGCCATTCATTCAGCAGTGATTTCCCTTGGTTTTGCTTCATTAAAAGGTTTAATCACCTTATTCTTAACAAACACGTCAT
>JAPSES010000144.1:6492281-6502685 GCA_029822895.1 Maxillicosta whitleyi | reverse complement strand
CAACCCCCCTGGCTGTGCCCCCCCCCCCCCCCCCACACACACACACACACACACACTCGCTGGCATACCCATGAGAACATGGCATATGCTTCAGAATATGACCTTCGGCCCCCTGGAGGTCTGAAAGCCCCCTGCTGTCATTCCTTTACCCAGCACCCCATGCTCCCTCTCCAATAATATGAGCATTTGATTAATCTATTCCACTGTGAAGCTGATTGAATTGATGCCTCCATTAATTCGGTTCATGTAATCAAAGACAATCAGAGCGTATTTGCCTTTGTAACTATTTTGTCATGTAGGTTAAAAGGGGATGTACCCGATCTGTGCTTCAGTTTTTCCACTCGTTATTTGACTGTTTAATATTCAGGTGGATAAACAAATGAATGTAGGCACCACAAAACATCCTTATGTCACCAAAGCTCCTTTTTACGCCTCAGATGGAAAATATGTCTACATTGCATCTGATAAGAAGTTGATATTAAATATACAAGAGCAAAACAAATTTCATAATTCTCTTTTGTTTAATTTTCCAATGTGATAACCTACAATCTTGGGGAGAAAATTAGTATTTGAGTCAAAACAAGAAGCTATTTAAGAACAGCAGATGGTGAAGGTGTTAGAAAGTAGCACAATATAACAGCTGTATCCTTAATATCATGCAAGAACACTACACTGAATGAACAAAAAAAAAAAGAGTGAGAGCCCAAGGAAACACCAGAATGAACCTGTGCCGGATATTTGTTCCGTGGTGCAACTTTCAAGGCCGACATGGGCATTGGCTGGCTGTCAAAATCTGTTTCTAAAGGCTTTTTATCAAGTCTTTCAGAACAAAGTGGCTAATCTCTGTTATTCTATCATGGTTCACTAACTATGTCACATAGCAACTGTATCTGGCCTTGACTAGATAATTAGCGTTAACATTTGCCACATTAGCCCTGAGGCGATGGAGAATGCATATGTTCTAAAGCGAGTTGCCAACATGGTTAAGATGCACATTAATGATACAATGAACATGCTCACATAAGCTGCAGTGCAATCTGTCTCGCAGACATACACAGAGATGTTCTTTCACAACTGAAAACACACACCCACGCCCTGTGCAACCCATACACACATGCTCATGAATAAAAAAAACTGTAGGGCATATGAGGGGATGTTATGAAGCTGCGGCTCATGTCTACACGTAGTTCATCCACTTTTCCCTGTTTTTTGTGCTGTTTAGGCAGTTATTTTCCCACATTGATTATGTCACAATCGCAGCCTTTTCCATTTGAACCCAAATCCAAGGTCATGGTTGCGAAGATTACATCTAAATTTTGGCTAATTTTTAGACTCGTTGTTATGTTTTGTAGATTTCATCATCTCACGACTCACCACTCTCTCACGCCAGAAGCGTTTTAAAATGGAAACTCATTGGAAGGGCAGTGAGGGCACAGTGTTGATTTGCATCTCTTCCTCTGGGGTGTTCATATGTTAATAGAAGAAGTTCACTTCTCACTAATACTCTGTTTGGGTGCACCCGGTCTGGACTTGGTTATTTTGAGTTAGACAGGGCAATAATAAAGTCAAGGGGATTTGATGGCTATTGCTAATATTATCTCAGTACTTGTACTCAGTACTGTGCATCTATGTTTCTCTGCCCATCATGAGTCTTGACCACTGGCACACACTGACCTGGAAAAGGACGTGGATAGCCAGCTGTTTTATGGGGTTACCATGGCAACAGACACAAACTTCTAACACACATTAAAGTATATGTACACACATATGCCAAGGTCCCATGGCGAAATGCTAACAGCACATGGCCATATGAGCTCCCATAGCCAGGTTGACCCAACAGGGATCGTGAATGCCATCACCACCCCGCCCCCTCTCCTCTCCTATGACTCTCTCTTTTTTTCTCTATTAATGGACACAGTAGGACGATGGAAAAATTCTTCTAATTTCTCTGTTAACAAGACATTGTAATTTAGCTATATGTGTTTGCAGAATATAGCCACATAATTGCCAATCACAGAGCTTAGGACTGAACTCTGTGCCCGAATGACCAAAATACAGTTCATGGAAATGCTAAGCCAGCAGCCTCTCCAAATATAAAACCAAGGTGGCTATTATTTCTATACAACACTGTGCTCCCTTATTTGTGTACCACATGTTTATGATAAAAACAACTATTACATTTCAAACTCATTCATCCTGGGTTATATTTAAAAACAAGTTAAACACATATTAATATTAACAGTTCCCACAGTGACTGTCATGTCATAGTTCAGTGCAGGTTTTAGGTCAAATAACAACAATCTAAAATCAGAAAACAGCATGTGTTCATTCAAGAGGAGGTTTCCTCTCTCTTCAACAACACAATGAAGGACAGGCAGCAACAAGCCGCCTGAGGGCTGAGCAGTGATCCACAATGTCCCAATCACACTCACTCAAACCACTCACCAATACCATGCTTAGTCACAGACGACAAACTAGAGGCAAAATAACAAACACATGATGGCAGAGGGTGATGAAGAGGATTATCTTCAAAACAGAAAAGATTTATTTTTAACGTAGATCTGAGCATTGTGCAGCACATTACAACTTATTTACAGCCCTGGTGCACAAATTTGGGTTACAGATAAAGGTGCATCTCCAGAATGGATAAACAAGATAAGTTTAAAGACTTTCAGAAACTAAAGTAAACAGAGGAATTAGCCACATACTATTTGGTGAGTATATTAATAAAAAAAATTTTTACATGCAGATTTCTTGTTTCTTGTCTTGGTAATAAACTAACAGTGTGCAAACAAGTCAAGAATATAAATAGAAAATAAATTGTTTGCATTTACTAATATTAATAAATAATTAGAGGAAATTATATTTGGGTCTATTTTATGATACTAGCTGTTCATTTGTGTTTGCTATTACATAAGAGTATTAATATGAGCACTGAGAAGAATCTGTTTTTATAATTACAATTACACAAGGATGAAAACATACAGATCAAAGTTCTTGTCTTGTATTTTACAAAACCAGGAATGCATCTGTATTGGGTCACAGTCATCAGTCAGTGTGAGGATCAATAGTTCCCATGATGCACTGTATATTACATAAAGAAATAAGTCATCTAGAAATTGTTGACAGCAGAGAATAATCGATGTTTGACTAAAGTGGACTCAGGGCACAAATGACTCAAACTTTTTCTACAACTTCTTTTGTTAAAAACAAATTCCAACAAATGAAGTAGGACTCACCTGAATGGAGCAGTTTATTATGAAATTAATACATTTTAACCTGAAGCTTTTTTTTTTTTAACCCATAAAGCCTGAAAGCCAGAAAGTTTGTGCTCCGGTGATGGTGTTATTATGGTTGCCATGGTTACCGGTTACACTGAACGCATTAGGTTTCACGTTGTAAAAGACAGAACCCCTGCACACACACAGTCACACACACAGACCAGGTCAGTTACCTGTAGATCATGCCTGTCTGGCTCTTCACTGTGTCATGCAGAGACAGTGAGTGGAAGTTCAGAAACTCCTCCAGCTGTTTGAGCTCCAGCAGGTTGTTGGGTTTGTTTGTCGTCCACAGCATCAGAGGAGCGTAGGGATGAGGCCCTGTCCCCGCCGACGCCTGCCTTCCGAGCTTCCCCTGCCCCGGGGCCTGAGCCTGAACCCCACTTTGACCCCTCTCTTGACCTCTGGGTCCCTTCTGCTTGGGGTTGGGGATCTCCGGGCAGGTTGCTTTGTACAGGTACATCTTCCTGCTTTCTTCTTCACTTTATCCTCTCTTTCAATCTCTCCCTTCTTCTGTGCGTCTGTCCCACAAACATGTACGCTCAGACTAATCCAGGTAGGCCCTTCGCCCACGTGGTGCTACATGGACCAGAGGACTTTGTGTGGCAGTGTGTGAAGTGAAAAACAAAATTCCTTTGAGTTAAACACCACATGAATTCCTTTCATTCGAAGACAGGCAAAAAATTATGAAAATCCAACATGGTAAAACCAGGTTTGAAAGAATAAAACTAAAACATGACTGTCCATCACTCACGAGCTGCACGTCCACACTGGAAAGAGAAGACTTTTCCTTAAATGTATTCGTCCATGTGCTGGCCACATATGTTCTCTATACACATACACATGTGCAGACATACACACTCAGATAACTCAGCCTCTCCCCCTCTCTACTCTTCTCTGCTCTCTCTCACACAACACACACTCTCATGCTGTCACTTTGCCCCCTGTTCAGCCAGTCTACATTATAAGCTCAGTTTGGTTTTGCTTCCTATTAAATGGCATGGGAATCTGGGACATTTTTCCCTCCCTCCCTCCCTCTCTCTCTTTCTCTCTCTCTCTCTCTCTGTCTCTCTGTTTCTCCCCCCTCTCCTCTGCATCTTCCTTTTACCCTCTTTCTCTCCAACTCCCTCTTATCCTTTCTCTCACTTTCCCCATCATCCCTCCATTGTCTCTCAGTATTCCCTGTGTCAAAAGTCTTACTTCTGATTTCCTCTCTTGTCTCTTCCCTTATCTGCCCCTCTATTCCTCCCTTATCTCTCAGTATTTTTCATTTTGCACAGACACACACATACAGTCTCCTTTGCTCACTTTTTGTTCCCCGTAACCCTGCTGGAATTTCCTTTTTATTTTGTCTCCTTTCTTTGGTCTTTCATACTTGGTCCTCCTTCCCCCCTTCGCTCTTTTTCTAAACAAAGTGTACTCTGGAGTTTTGCCCATAACAAACACCTAAAATAAATGCACATACTCCCTCTCTCTCTCTCACTCTCTCTCTCACTCATACACACACACACAGCCGACAGCGTGTTATGCACAATTGCACTCAGTCCGAGGGCAGTGTTTTTGTAATGAAGTGAACCACAAAATATGAAGGGGAAGCCGCTTTTGCTCTGGTCTATTTTGTTCCTTTGACTCTGCTTTGCTCTCTCACACACACATTCATGCACACATGTACTGTATATAATCTCTCACCTCTGGCCTCCTTTTGGGAGCTTTTCACTGACATCACGTCTGGTCCTCTAGTGGATTGTGGGAATCATAAGGAATGCCATTCTCCCATATCAGGAAATTTCAGTTTCAAAACATACTGTGGTTCACAAACTAAGCTACTCACTTACTCATAGATGTTGACCTTGGAGTGTTTTCTTGCATTGCTCTGGTATTTAGCAAACATCATTGTGCACACAAGCAGAAACATGTGTAATTAAATGGAAATATATCTCTGCATCTGCAGTCTGTCCGCACAATAATAACACATAAAAAAAAAAAAAAGACTTAAAAGGAATTATATTCAAGACAGAAACTGCAGTTTAAACCCATCCTCTGTGTTGAACCTTCGTAAGTTTAATTAACATTATCAGGATCTGTTTCCTTGTGTTTTCCTGAAAAAAGTCCAATACCTCAGGTCCAGGTAGTATCTGATTTTTTTTATTTTTTATTTCAATGTTAGTTAAAAGAGGAAAAAAAACAACAACAATGACATCTTCATCCTCAACTGCAGTTTTAGACTGTAAATGTAAGTGTATCTCTGTACAAAGTCTAAAACAGAGATGGGACAGTAAATGCACAAACATGTAAAATAAGGGTTGAAGGGCAGCTGTGCCCATTGTCCATCAGGATGGGTGGAAAAACTGATCCTGTCTGGCAGGAGGAATGTCAGCTGAGCTTATGCAACACGATAGTATGTTTACAGTGTATTTATAGAAACTTGGCAAATACACATGCAGCCTATTCATGCACACAGTATGGACCGACAAATTCAATCAATTTTGTTTTTTACTTGTCGATTTTTTCCCTTTTGTTTATTTGTCTCTCTGTCTTTCCCTGCTTTTTAATTCAGCCTCTGGTGAGAAGAGTCACTTTCCCATTGCAGTTGCACAGCACGTGAGCAGGTGAGTCACTGTGAGTGTCCAAATTTTAAAAAAAGAGGTAGAGGAAAGGAGAGATGGAGGTGGACAGGTCAGTGACTCAAACGACAGACCTGTTTCTTTTTTTTCCCCTGTGAATCGTTTTGTAACTCATCCTTTCTGCCTTTCTTTTTGAGACGTTTCAGTTATTATTTTACCTATTTGAAGTCTGGACTCCATTGGCTTCATGTTTCCTGAGACTAATTAGCTGTTCTTATTCTGTCTCTTTCATTTTACCCCAACCCCCCCCCCACACACACACACACACACACACTCCTCCTCTAGTGAGTGAATCCCTATATAATAATCGCATATGTCTGATAATTATCTAGTGTGAACTCATGATAGAATCAGACTGACTAGATCAGCAGGATGTGGCACAACATTTAGAACTTTTTTTTTCTGGATGAAGCTTGAAAAAGACTTAACCGATTAAGGCTAACGTCACTCTTACAAACTCCTTCACAGCTCAGTGGCATTCAGCTGTGCATACAATGCTCTTCTCACTGTTTATTTCAATGAGAAGGTTTCTATTTGCAGTGGTTCTATGGCTGCAATAATTATGCCAGTGATCAGTCTCCAGCCCTCAGGGACTGTCCTGCCCCTGTTTAACACCAATGTGTTGGCCTACATTCTCTAAATCCCATTGTTATTACTATTGTACTCCTAAACTAGCTTAATGCCGAAGAGTCAGAAAATAGAGAATTTGATCACTCGTCTGTATGGAAGTGAATGCACCAAATAATCTGTTGCATGATGGCATTAGTTGCTTTAAGACATATCTGTCTGTATTATTGTCAGCAGCCATTTAAGCTGTAATTAGTCTGTTGAGAGAAAAGATTTTTTTTTAATTTTTTTATTTTTGCTACCACTCATGTACCGTTTCCTGTGAAATTGAACTAAAATATTTTTACCTCTACTCATGAAATGATTGAGACAGTGTGATTTGTTCTTGATTAACCCTATCACACCCAGAGAGTCCCTTCTGAATCATAGAAAACAATGTACTAATGTCAAAATTACCAAGTACCAATGTACCAAACAATAAAGTATTCAATGATTTAATAATTTTTAACCCTTTAAATGCCACGTAAACAAACAATTTTTTAAATGAAAAAAAAAAACACAAAAAATGTGTTGATTTGTTTATTCAATATACTACATAAAAGTCGTATTTATTTATTTATTTTTGCAGCCTGGCATATGTCAATGATTAGAACAGCAACACTGGCTAACCCATAAAGACCCAAACAGCCACTGAAAACCAAAATCCTCTACTGATCTAAAATGGTTCATAACATCTGATCCACTAATCCTATCAATACATGTGAATAATTTGTGTAAAATGCAGTTTATCATCTTTAATGGTCATCAGATATGACCCATTTGGACGTTCAGAGACTCCGCAGTAAATGTGGAAACAGTCATATTCTGCAACATTGATTCACCAGTAAAACTGGATCAAAAGCTGGATCAATGACAGGATGGAGACACTTATTTTATCTTCACTTAATAATATATTTTCTAATATAATAACCCTCAACTTTAACCTGAGCTTTTATGAACGTCTATACGATCAGTAAGTTAAATATAGGAAAACACCTGATTTTGACTTAAAAATCACAAAATAGAGGATGATATTATAATAAATAGTGTTAAATCCCATAAGAAATTGAAAGATAATTTCATTTATTTTTTCATTCATTCATTTCAAATACATTTTTACGATTGCCACCAAAATAACACTGGAATTTGTTGGGTTAATTCCTTCATTCATCTTCTGAATCTGCTTTATCCTCACTAGGGTCATGGGGGTCACTTGGAGCCTATCCCATCTACTTAAGGGTGACGGTGGGGTACACCCTGGACATGTCACCAGTTCATCACATGTTGACATATAGAGACAAACAATCACTGTCACATTCACACCTATGAGCAATTTAGATTAACTGATTAACCTATAAATGCATGTGTTTGGATGATGGGAGGAAGCTGGAGTATTCAGAGAGAACCCACACAGACGGAAGGAGAACATGTAAACTTCACATATAAAGGTCCCACCATCGACTAGTGTTGGAATTGAACCCAGGACCTTCTTGCTGTGAGGTTGATGGTTTAATATCAGGTCAAATGGTAAATGCCAAAGTTTGTCAATGTGCATTTTTTTTTTACTCACTTTGGGGAAGGGAGCTAATGTTGAAAATTTCCTTTGTTTACAATGTGCTGATTTTAGTGGCTGGGTCACAATTTTACAAACCATGCAAAAATTTACAACTTTTGAAATCTCACCTAATACAAATTGCGAAAAATAATATGACTTTGTGTCATGTGAAGTGCAAAGTGTGTATAATATGCTCACCCGGATACTGGTAGGTTAATAAAGTGTAATTGGGACTCAGTATGTAGTCACTGCACCTGATCAAAGGTGGTTAATTATAGGTATAAATAGGAATAAGAATGGGTCTGAAAATTTAATTATTCCAACTTTATGGGTACCAGTGTATGTTAGGAGCTGTGAATGTATAGCCTGTTACTGTGCAAATGCGAAAGGGTGGCTGCTGTGAGAATCACATCATTAATCTTGGCAGCATCTGTCATGCCTCATCCATCAGTCTATACAGGAACATGAGATTTTGTCCTCCATACAATAGTACAAGTATCATGTTGCCACACCTCTGTCTTTAGTGCCAGGGGTATGAGGAAACATGAACCCAGTGCCTGGTGAAAGAAGGGCAGTGATACTGTCGACTGTTGTGATTATCTGAACTGATCCAAAGCCACACGCTTTTCCCTGCCCATCCACAACGGAAAGAAAAATTGTAATGTTTTATTTTTATTTATTGTATTTAATTTTGACAGCACCCTAGAAGATAAGTTTTTTTTTTTTTTTTTTTGAGAAGCACAAATATAAAAATGTTATAAATGGAATTTGTCAATTATTAAAAGAAGCATCAGGAGCACAGGTAAGGTGTTAAGGACACTACGATTTGTTAGTGGTAACTGGTTGTTTAATCATTAACTGTTAAATAAGTACACATGTTTGTTTGTTTGTTTGTTTTATAACGAGATGATTAGACATGATGATTAATCCAGCCTTCAATTAATTACATAATATTTCTACAAACAATGTAAAAAAAAAAAAAAAGTCATAAAAACAAAAAAGGTAATTTGGAAAATAATAAAAACTAAAGATGGAATTATGACAAGAGCTTAAACGAAACATTGTTGTTAATAGTAATTCATAATGTGTAAATTATTATTTTGTTAATTACATACAGTGGTTTCAATATTGATATAAGTACTTAATGCACTAAGTGATTTCTGATCCTGATAGATATAAAACTATGCAAAGTATGGTAAAGTAGGTACTATAAAGACACTGATCCTAAAATAAAACATAAATAATGTATGAATACATGCAATCAGTACCAGAAAAAAACCTTTATAATGTAAAGAACAATTCTGTAGTCATTTGCCATCATGTCAATATAGTCATCTTGATTTATTGACAGAATACATTTCAGGACCTGAACAATAATGATTAAATTAAAGTGTGTTCTAAATATTCTATTTCTCTCAACATAAATTACTAGTAGATCAATTTTTCAGTAAAAAAATAAATAAATAAATTCAAGGGTGACTGGTTTTATTTTTAGATGTGTTATAAAAGCCTGGGATTTCTCTGGATATATTTTGCCCCACTTTTTATGCAGAATGACTGGAGAGCTAAAAATCACTGCAATTGTTCTGATTCAAATGAGAGAGAGGATATCCAGCCATCGCTTGCTGTTTGGCATCCTCATCGGGGGCTCAGAGAGCAGATCTGGCAGACTGTGCATGTGTGTGTGTTAGACAAGAACTGGCTGATTGGCAAGAAGGGGGCATTTGGAGGGACTAAGCTCATGCTCACATGTTTTCTGGGTCAGTGTGAATGTGGAAAGCTGTGTCCACATCACAAAGACGAAGTTCCACCGATTAAACCGCAATGGCCAGTAATGATTCTCAAGAAAGGATGAGTTATGTGGGGTTTTTTTCCCTATGTGTGAATTTGTAGGTCATGCTAGTCTTTCACACAGTGTATTTTTTTTTTTTATTGGTGGTTGGCTGAGCTCATCACTTCAGAAACATTCCTTATAAACACACAGGTGGACAGCCTCCACATGCAGCTGTCAATCTATCAGTCAAGATGTGAGAAGCCTTCATCACACTTTATGAGCCTGTAAATAAAGAGTATGTGAAGTGTGCAGCTACCAACATGTCAGCAGGCCAACTGTTAAATGACACATAAAGAACACAACAAAATCATTTGCCAATCTAATATGTTTGTATATTTGCAAAATGCAGATAAATAATTGGTGTAAAATGCAGAGAAACATAACTTCAGTAAGCATGAAAAAGCATTTATAGACCTAAGCTTGCTAAATACCAAAAAATGTATTGCACTACTTTGGAAAAGGACTCATCAGCCAAATACCAGCCAATGGTTAAAACAAATGCTATCA
>JAPSES010000144.1:6454120-6492181 GCA_029822895.1 Maxillicosta whitleyi | reverse complement strand
ATGAGGTGGGATCTGCAGGGGGGTGGGGTGGGGTGGGGGGGCACTGGCAACATTCAAAATGTTGAATGGTGGAAAGGTAACCAATCCTTGTCAATTAAAAAGATATCCTACAGAAAGTATAAACAAAGTACAAATTAACTATTTAACGCATTAAATTCCAAAAATTAAATTCTAAATATTAAATTAATATAATTATGTAAATGCGAGTAGAACCTCTATGTCTATAGAGGTGGATAATGTGTATGTTGATGTTGTCCAATATGAAGTCTATTCGATCATGTGACCATATATTACAAGTCAGTAACTTCTTTAGGTACAAAGTTCAAATCAATACCAAGAACAACTGCGAGCCAAGTGCAGTCATGTCTTTCATGAAACAAGTTGCCAGAAATATCACGGGAAAAGAAACAAAAGAGAAGATGGCGAATCCCCTGAAACAGTTTTCGTGCACACTCCTGGGCCGACCTGGGGTCTACTTTCAGTGTTTGAATCCTTTGTTTTTGTGCATATACACACTCATACACTCACACGATGGGTCTGAACTGACCTGTAGGGCATGCCAGTCTTATGTGCAACTGTGTCCTCTTTACCCAGTCCAAACATTTTCAGGTACCAGTTGGTCTCAATCTCCCTCATCAGTGTCGCCTTGCTCCTGTGCTGCGCCCCCTGCTTTGCGGAGGAGGCATTGCGTTTGGCCTCCTGGGAATTGGCCCGGGCTTTAGTCCCACTGAGAGAAGCGATCGAGTGCTTACGGTGCATGTGGGGTGGCTGGTGGCCACCAACACCCCCACCGCTGCTCCGGGCGGCTAACATGGCCCCAGAGGGTGCCCCCTCCCCTCAAGGGCAGAGTTCAAAAAACAAGGTAAATTACTCTCCCAGTGTTTTTAAGTCCTTCGCCTTTTTGGGGTTCACTCCAGTCTGTGAGAGTGGTGCATTTCTTCATAAAGTTTTGCCCCCTTACTGTCCTGTTTTCCACTCAGCAGTTATCCATCTTCTGAAATTCTCAGCGATCCACAGTCTCTTTTTTCTGCCTCTTCAAGTCAGTTTTCTCTGTTTGTTCTGTGCTCTTCTTCTCTGTCTGTCTGTCCCTCTGTGTCCGTCTTTCTGTCTGTGCTGTGTGCTCTCAGCTCTCTTATAGCCTCATCCAGGCTGAAACAGGATCCTGGTTTCCTTGTCTCGTCACAGCCTGTCCCGGCCTAAAAGGAGGGAGCCAAACATGCCAGGGTGTCGACAATGCCTACACACTCACACACACTGTGCATACGTGATAGAGGCACATAGCTACAATGTGTCCTAAATATAATGACATAAATGATATAAATACATACAGAGATGATATGCAGTTATAGGTCACAAATTGTGGGAAACAGGTCAGATAAAGCAAAAAAAAAAACCAAAAAAACAATTACTCTGAGCATTTGTGCAAATGTATGTGACAAACACTGCAATTTTCCTCAAAAAGGTGAGACAATTACAATAATTAATATGCACCACGTGTACACTGGCACATGCAGATCGTTTCTTTGTATCCTCAGGGTCTGTGCCAGTGACAACTCTATATTTACACACTTCAGAGTCTTGGAGTCTTAACACCATTCTTTCTGTCATAAGACTCCAGGGTGGTGTTAGAGAAAAACAAATTTACACCTTTGCCAGGCATAACAATGTGGAAACACAGACAATTGGCAATGGCTTGTATTTAAAATATATATGAACAAAACCACACATTACACTTAACTTTTGTGTCCAACTTCACACCAAAAACGACAAGCTTTATTCATTACCTCCTGAAGACTTCCAAGAAACTTTAAACTCTTTCCCTGGAAAGATTTTGACCAGACTGCAAACTTCATTTCTTGCCCGACTGCACAAAGGAAAGCATAAAAAAAGTAAAGCAGCACTATGCCAAAAAAAGTGGGTAAAGTATATTAAATGAAGGTGACTCCAGGAGACACACTCAATCATCATTTGTGCAGCGGGGAGGCATTGCATGCTGATGAGATGCTAATTCATGTCATGTACCAAGAGATCAGGGGGCTGGTGTGGCCCTATACTACCTGACTCAACAAAAGTTTAGTGGCAAACACAAAAGTTCAAAGACGGTCTGTAATAAGAAAAGAAGTGGGTGAGTAATAAGGAAAGTGGAGAGTGAGTGTGAACAGTATGGTCTTCATGTATAATGAAAACTGATTAAGTAAAGTACAGGCTCTATGGTCCAAACCAAATGAAGAAAGTGAGCTTTGGTGGAGGAAGTGGTTAGGATTCTTGCTATTATTATCCACCAGGTTGAACCTCAGTCCACATGAGATAAGATTCAATGCTTCTGTGTTTTTTTTTATATACGTCTATCTGGTTCAGGTCACTTCCTGATCCTCCTACTTGTTACTATGTTATCATTCTGCTACAGTATTGTGTCCCTGAGTCCTTAAAACACATCCACTTTTCATCCCACCATTGTACATGTTATGATGAAGAGCAAAGGAAGTGTATGAAGCTGAAATGTGAAGTTATGACCCTTAACTGACGGAGAAAATAACAACGTTTGGCTCTAGCCAATGTTCCCACATTAGCTAACTAACATTACTGTGTTTTCCAACACTGTTAGTTCCCAGTATCTGCCAAACTGGATGTTTATGGATGCCCCTGATATAAAATCCTTATTTTATGAGGTGTTTCACGTCATTCCATTTAATATTTAATTTGTCACCCCTTTATGTATACTGTCAGGATCAGGGGATAGTCAAGAAATTGAAGAATTATGGTAACAACACAACTTAAGAAGTGAAGTGATAATGCCACTGTAAATGGACCAGGAGCTGAAAATGTACTTAAAACACTTAAAATTACAACCTACTGTAGTTTATAACTAAATATGGAGAAGATGAATACTACATTTAAGTTAAATTAATAAATGTATCCCCTTCTGTGCTTTAACTCGTGCCTCAGGCTATGCTGTTTGGACCCCGAAATTAATTTTCTACTTCATATCATCAATAATACCAATATATGACCCAACTATTATTACTAAAACATGACGACAAATTCTAATAGTCACCAACAAGAAAGGAGGAGCTAGTGGATCAACAATATGTCATTATATTGTAGTACCAGACCTGGACTCTGGGCTCCAAAATGACCCCTGTTCTTTTCAACAGGTCATTATTCATTAGTACAAAAGAAAGTTCTGGCTTCCATGTTGCTAATTAGTCACATGGTCCATTGCAAACTATAATTGATCCTCATACAGACCCTGCTGGATCAGTGCCACTGTATACTGTTACAGTAAAGTCAAATAAATTACATAAATAACAGTGAGTTGACGTGTCTTTTATCATTGTGGTCTATGCTAGTTTTCAGGCTGCTAACGACTTTTTTTTTTTTTTTTTTTTTGCAATACAAGGAGTAGCCACTTGGGGGAAACTGAGTGGTGGTGCTGTGTAGAGTTTACGTAACACATGGTCATTGTGGGAAATGGCTCCATGGGTGGAACTGACCAATTAGAGTTGACTGGGCTTTATGACACTTCACTTCACCGACATGAGCAGATCACATAAAGTCAATCAGGCTAAAGGCTTTCATTATGTAGCATTTGTTTTGTTGCAGAGATGAGTTAAAGGCCAGGGGTAAAATATGCTGTTGTTGCTAAATTTATTCACTGCTGTTTTTTTTGTTTGCTTTTTTTTTTAAACGGGACTTCCCCTTGAAATAGAGTGTTAATTGGTTGATAAACCAGTTAACTGTCCTGGACATGTGTGTTTACTCGTCTATTAAATGGCTCCTTGAGGTCAAGCCATATGCTCTTTGTATCCTCCTGATATCTAAGCAGACAGAGAGCTTGGTGTCCTGGAGGTCAAGTGAATAGATCGGCGATGGAGTGTCAGGCCTGAATTATTCAGCCCAGTAATGAGACCGTGATATCACTGGATGTGTCAGAGGGGCCCAAGGGGAAAGTTTGTGGTCAGCACAACTGTACTGTGTGAAGCGAATAGATCATCTCACGCATGTGGATTTGTTCAGCTGTTCATTTCCATTGGGTCCTGTATGTTGCATAAATGTAAAAGCAACACAACCAACAGCAGAGAGACCTACATGAAATGAAATATATCCAACCGCCACATATTTTAGCAAACTTTAAGCACAATTTATTGTAACTATAAATAATAAAAATAATAATAATGATCCATTTTATTTGTAAGCAAACCCTTTCACAAAACCCAAGGATGCTGTACAGCAAGGAATAACAAGACTATATAAATGAAATACAAAAAAGCCAGATGCTAGAGCTCATCACATGGTTTTGAGTGATTTCTTATTTAATTTCATTATCAATATCAGTGTCATAGTTGTTTTGTCTGTATTTAATTTGCCTCAGTACTTGAACCCTTGCAAGGTTATGAGTTCATCTGCTAGTTGTCTTCTAAAGATGTTATCTTTTCACTTCAGCAGTAAAGTTGCAATTTATACTCAAGTTAGTACTAAGTTAGAGTTCAGTCTGTACTTTTTAGTAGAGGGACTATTGACTGCTTCACACTCAGACATAATGTCAGTAATGTATCATACAGCAAAAAAATAAATAAAAAAATTGTAGAACCATGGCAACATTGTTGAATCTAAGAGCGATCCTCACCCTCTGAAGATATAAATGGCTCATTCTAATGCAGCAATAGAATAGAACTTTATTGTCACTGCACATACTATGTCAGAGCAGTGAAATTAACTTCCACTTACAACCAAACAAGATTACATTAGACAACCGTACATACATGGAAATACAGATCCAGTTGTACTGACGAATCAGTCACCCATGCTGTTTTTCAGAATGAAAAACAAAAAAACTAAGTTGTAAACACTAGGATTCAAGGAGAAAAAAAGACAAACATCATCCTGCAGTGACTCTGTAGGATGATATTGGCAAAAAAAAAAAAAAAAACACTTCAGCATGAAGCACCAAAAGACAGTATTTAAGCATGGGACGAAAAGCACATGATGAACAGATCCCTTCTCATTTTTACATAATTATTTACTATAGATTATTATCTAATTAATATTAATATAAATTTCTGCAATTAATTTTGTATATGAACTTTATTTAATCAAAAATACTGTTTTACAAGAGCATCCTGGCTTCTTAACCAGCGCAGTTAACAAAGCTGTAGTCATAGTCACAGTCATACCTACACACATACACAAGTACAACTCACACTATAAACAAATTAAAGAATCATAAAATAGCAAGAAATATTCAACATATACATTTCCAGGCAGATTTGTCTGCAGCTTCGGCACTTGAAACAGTATAATGTATAATGTATAGTTACACACAGGCCTGGGCACAGTGACCGTGACTGTCATCCTTTGAGGTTGCAGCGTGAGGAGTTTCGTCACACAAAGTGAATCCAATCTGACTTCTCTCTAATGTCTTCGTCAGTAAGAGGGAAATTCTAGCATGGCCAAAATCAATCATTCAAGTCCTTTATCCCAAACCGTTAGTGAGACGCAAGCTGATATAGTGTACAATGCAAACACACACACACACGTACACCAGGTCATCTCTTCATTTGTTAGATGCTGTGGATTAGTCTAATTATCACTCGAAGGTACCAAGTACTAACCTCATTCCTGTCAGCAGAGGCAGGACGGAACTGAATACAAATACTGTACTAAAGTAGTTTTCAAGTATCTGTACTGTGAGTGTTTATTTTTCTGACAATTTTCATTCATAATTCTGCATCCCCAACACTAAGACTGATTTCCAATTAAATTAACTGATCAATGATACAGAAACCATAAACCCTTGGTGAATCCATCTTTGCATATTACACATAATTAGACAATTAATATATCATCTTAATATTTTATGATGATTACTCACACAAATGACAGGTCCCAGCATGTTGGCAAAGCAGTAGATGTGATCAATTAAAGTCAGATAAACTGACAAATTCCTTGAACTGTTCACAAAGACATAGTCAAAGACATGAGAAATTCAACATAAACAACTTAACAGTCTAGTGTTTGTGCTTCTTGAATGAACCATGTGTAGGATTAATGACATGTCTCCATATATAATCCATTTTACATGAACCCATGATGTCTTCGGAAAGCCAATGCTCATCAACTTAACCTTTACAATTTTTTTCATTTCTTAAACCTTCACAGTTTTGTTTCAGGTCAAATTTAACCCAGACCAATAATTTCATCATAGTAAGTGTTTATAGCAAATATTGAAATACAGATTTTTTTAGAATGTCTAAATAGACTATCTCACATTAATAAATATATGTAACATAAAAATATAATGTTGAGCAGGAAGAGTATAATTTTTAAAGTTTTACAAACTTGTTTTTGGAGAAAAACATCTATCAGACAGTATCATGTCCTGTTTTACATAACACATAAAATCATAAAAACCTTAATGATTTATATATAAAATTGACCTGAACCTGCCTGAGTGTCCATAAATGTGTAGCACCTGTACTATTATAAGTAATATTTAATTTTTTTTGTATTTTGGCAAAAATTAAGAAAAGTCATAAAATTTCAGCTTAAAGAATGATGCTTAGGGTATTTTTACTACTGTTGAAACAGGTCCAATTTGACCCAACTAGTATGTAAGGGGTTAAGATGGTGCTGCAAAGATTTCCCCAAAGATATGAACCTAATCCACACAGTCAGAAGAGTTAGAATTGTCCTGTAGGTACAAGAAAGTAGATTAACACGGCCTAAACCCAATGCTAGCAATCTAATACAACTTTTTTTTTTTTTATTGGTAACTAACCTTATTTTAATATAATTGCAGCTCATTTTCACCTTTTCTACACAAGGTCTATCCCCCTGCCCCCATTTGTGCATCTTAAAAATGTCATTTTAATGTTACATTGCTAAGATGATATGTGATTTGGGGAAAATGGGTCCTTTTTTTTTTTTACTTGGGCTTCGTTGAAATCTGTAAATCACTGGTATGAATGAGGCAGGATCTGATGTGGGTGAGAGGATGGAGAAAGTATGATACTGATACAGCAAATAATTTTCAGTGAACTGTACTTTTCCACATGTATAATAACCTTGATATACAAAATGTAAAATTTTACACTAAATATTTTTTAGAGGTAGGTCAACCAGTTTTATTTCATTAAAGATTACACATTTAAACACATTTTAAATGGCTTTATCAACCAAACCATTATGAATCCATGTCATAAACTATAAAATACACATTATAAGAAGAAGTGTCTTTTTAATAGCTGCAAGTTTGGCCTCTTTATGATATAAAAATGGTGTATTTAAAATGTCTAGAGCTTATTATGTTTATTTTTTTCCCCTGTAACCCCATTAAAAAAAGGAAGAAAGAGGGTTATAAAGAAGAAAACGATGAGAAAAGGGCAGGAGATGGAAGTGGTCACAAATACTGAGTGGGTTTATAATTAGTCCACATGTCTGTGAGAAAAATAGTGCAGGAATGGTGAGAGGGTGATAAGGGGTGGAGATGAGTGGGAAACTTGGTACAGTTAAAACCACTGGAGACAAACACATACGTGCGCACACAACCACACAAGGCGGTAAACTATGTGGAGCAAAAATAAACAGCTGCCATCCACTATTAAATTAGGAGGAGCAAACCCGAGCATCTGCACCTCTTTTTTAGCTAGTTATATAACGTGCCAGGCTGTTTTTTAGGTGCAATATTATTTAAGAGCTCCTTTGACCTCTCACATACTGACACACAGAACATGTTTACAATGTCAAATATCTAACACCCTATTTGTTATCTTTCAGCTCATAGTGAAAACTGCACATGTGCAGGATATTAGATCATAAAACTATACTATTGGTATTTGGAAAATTCAGTTTCATACACATTTATAAGGCAAATGTTTTAGTTCACAACAAGAATATTCCAACAACTGGCAATTTACTCCTCCCATCACATGCTGTATGAGAGCAGGAAATGCACTGACAAGAACATTATTGTGGTCCTCTTCTTATGGATTTGAAGTCAGACTAACGCTGGTTTACACACGTCAGAAATCTGATGAGGTGCTTTCCATAAAATAACAAGATTGGATAAAGGTGTGGGGAAAAAAGGAAAATATAGCTGTTGTCAGAGCAAAGCACATCAGTGGCAGGCTGATGAAAGGGGCTATATAGAGTATTTCTACTTTCACACATTAAAAATACTGTATATATACACTGAATCTGCACTGATGGTCTGACAGGCATGTGTGACCACTAGAGGGAGTAGTGAGTCACCCTGTCAGTCTCCTATGAGGAAAACTAACACCACAGTACCTTTGAACAAAGTCTCATTAAGTGATAAGATGAGATGAGAACCACTTAGGCCCAACCCAGTTCGCCCCTTACTCCTACCCTTTGGCCCTTACCCTTGGCACTACCCTTTGAAACTGAGCTGCACGGGGTAGGGGTTAAAACATTCTCCTGTGAAATGGAACGATCTTTCATGACTGTGATGGCTGCAGCCACACTGGGTCAACCACCTCATTAGTTTATCGTTTCATACACCATATTCTCATTTTCACTCACTTGGGTTAATAATCATCACCACCTGCTCATTTCAGTTACAGTCAACCACACATTTAATACACACTTTACTTCATTTTTGTATGTTGATCTTACACTGTTATGAGTGCACGCATGACACTGTAGGGTGACAAATTATGCATTTAGTTAAATTAAGTCCTGATGTAAGTTACCGTGTGGTGAAGTCCTTCCTCATGGTGGAAAAAAGGCGTGGCCAAGGGTGCAGCAGTCTTAAATAGTCCTGCCCTCTCATTAGGACCATTCCATGGACAATGACATCATGGGGGGGTTGGGTTTAGTTTAGATGTCTTTGTATTCAGTTGTATTAGGGTCTCCATTTTGTTTTCCCCTTTTGTGTTCTATGGTTTGGCCAAGCCAGTATATATATATATATTTGTCCCGTGTCTCATTATGTTCTGTTCTATGTATCCATTATGTGTATATGATTATAATTATGTTAGGTTGACCTTTCTTTTTTGTTTATAGGCCTGAGTCTTTGTAAATTTGATTTGTAAGGCTGTTGAACTTTTGTTGGGTAAATAAAAACCCATTTGGAAATCTTTAATTCAGTGTCCTTGCTGATTTACCGTTGGATCCTCAACAATGACCTGTTATGTCATCAGCACTCATCAATGCTACTATTAACAGATGCAAAAACTTTGTTTCTGAGAGCATTCACCATGCTCTCAGTAGCTGTAACTGTCTCTGTTCCATGGACTTTAGTCATCTTTTTGTGACTATCAACTATAAACCACAGAAATGCGATCTATAACATATTCAAACAGCATTAAACGGTCGAGCAAATGATTACGTTGTTGTTTATGAAGAAAATATGTACATTTGTGTTTTTCTTTCATCACACTGCTGCAATTTTTGGCTGTGTTTACCTCCATCTTGCCAATGATACAAACAGAATTATGGGAAATTTTTCCCACCCCTCTGTTCGCAGTATTTTCGTGGAAAATCTCAGTTTCGAGGGTGCCACAGTCCTCCGCATTAGCACTTCCCTTCCCTCTAATTTTTAATTTGAAGAAAACTTACCATTATACAGATGAGTGGAAACAATGAGCTTTATATTTGATTCAGTGAGTAATACAGTCTACAGTGGATACTGGAATATTAATACTGCATTTAACCGTGTAACAACTTCCACATGCACTCACATAATGACTGACCTTGAGCTTCTTGTATCTTTTATACCTTGAATCACAGGATATAGCTTTGATATGAAGAATAATCCCAGAGCTTTAGGAACCTGGAATTCTAATCTTCTGTTTTAGCTCTTTAGATCAGCATAACCTGGGCGACTGAAAATGTATATAGACTTGAAAAATAGTATGAAGTATCTTCTGGAAACTATTTTTAAAGACATTGGTCCAAGGGGATGGGAGCTTCTCGTAGTTTTTTTGTTGTTGTTGTTTTCACAAGAAGGTGAGGACATTTATTTGATGTTGTCAGTGAATCCATATATAAGCATTTAAGAGCACAGATAGTATTCCTACAGTTAAACATCAGAAGATGGTGGAAGGTTGAGGTTTCATCTGCTCAGTATGATCATGTTTCATTTCCCACAAAGTCTTTCAGATTTAATTCATGCTGCATATGTCTCTATCTGTAGACATTGCACTGTTTAGTCACAAGACCAGGACAATTTTGATGATTAGTGAGGGTTGTCTTCACATCTCTGGAGTGCTTCTGTCTTAAATGATTAAAAATTGATCAGCTCTTTTCTTCCGTTCATTACAAGCTACACAAACACTCTTTACTTCAGCCTTGTCAGCTGCTTGGTCATTTACAAAAGAAACAAATGGCTCTTACTTGTTTGCTCATTTGAATTGTGTCACATTCATTTAGTTTGTTATCAGTCAAACAGAGATTAAGAAAGAGAAATGAGTGTCCATTGTGTTTGTGTGTGTATGTGTATGTGTTTTGTTTTTCAGGAACGATATAATATGATAAATTAATTTCAGTTAAGAGGAAAACAATACTGAAAGATTAAAGACAACAAAAATAATGTTCAGCTCTCATTCATTGTCTCATTTGAAGATTTATGTCACGATGACCATGTTAAGATTCTGATTTAGGTAACTGTGCATATCCAAAAAACATAAATTCATATGAAAGGGTCTGCATGTAAAAAAAAAATTACAATTTGTTAATTGTAAACAAAGCCTAAGCCTAAAATGGTCCATCTGGCCTTTTTTTTTTTTTTTTTTTTTTTCTTATTTTGACAATAAAAAGATTAGAAAATAAGCTTTGAGTGAGTCTCTTTTCTCATTTTCCAAAGCACTTTTTTCCCCCCTGATCTTTCAAAATCTAGCAATTATTTACAGTTTACTGCACGTTATAATTCTGCTATAACGGCTTCTTCTCCAATTTCTAGTACAGGCATGAAGGAAATGACTATAATGGTCCAATAAAACCTATATGTCTAACCTAACGTCTCAGGTTTCAGATTCCACTGAAATTTTGTAATTGAACAAAAGTTACACGCATCCTAACTACAAATGTGCAAGTTGTCAGCAATGATACATCAGATTTTGAAGAGTTAACCCAGAACATAAAGAAAACATTAAAGCACAAGGTAAATTACAAAGCAAATCTACTAACTTTAAAAAGTGATCAAAAAAGTGTTAAGTAGATATTACCTGTAAATGTGTGGACACATTCTCGGACACATGCAAAATGAAACGGACACACTAATGCACATGTGCGCATTTTGTCTTGATTTAGCACCAGTGTTCCTGTCCACTCCTGTCAGCTGACAATAAATTCTAAACACATTCCTTAAGCACTGTGTCACCAGGAGAATTTATTATTGTCCATGCCGATAGCTGTGACTGGACATAGTTAACAGCTTCACAGATTCCTTAGAAAGCCTCATGAGCTTATCAGAGAGTGTGCACAATACACAGATGTGAAGTGGAAAAAACTTTGTAGTTACAAAGTATCACAAGCAAACATATAAATAAATGCAGAAAGAGTTTAAATGAACAAAAAAAAAAATGGAAAAAAAAAAACCCAAAAATGATGAAGAGGCTGTTTAAGTCGCAACACAGTCATATATGCCCTTATATTATTACCTTGATTCTTTCTGTTTAGAACTCTGTTTCTTCAGATGCTTTCAGCACTAATCTATCTACCTCATGCAGCAGTAATGTGAAGTACCTCACTTTTTTTTTTTTTTTTGTCCTGCATTAGGTCAGTATTGCAGTGACAGTACTATCACATCACTTTCCTCCAGCTCCCTCTGCTGGATTGTTCGGATCTCCTCACACCATATTCCTTCCTGACAGATTCCAATTCTACAGGACCCTTAACCACATATAATGTTTCAAAAAAGAAAAAAAATAAAGAAAATACTCATGTACTAGTGACTGAAAATAGTATTTATTATTATTAGAAATGTGATTTATTCTTCTTAAAATAACCAGTTATGATGGCTAAATTGACAGGTAAGTGATTTTATACAATTATTTTGTGAGAAATGACACAAACTAAATGCCTGCAAATCTACAACCTGGTAAATGGGTTTAAATGTGAAAAAGTGACACATATGAGGTAAGTGTTGCTTTACATTTCCTTCCACCACCGGAACTATGGCAGCTCTGACAGTAAACCATGAAATTAAACATTGATTAGTAGAACATAAAGATATAGTGAGGTTAGTAAAGGCTACATTAAACAGTATAGATTTTCTTTCTGTGAAATAAGAGTTTGTTATATAAGATTACATGATTAGACTTTTGCACTTCATAGATGGAAGTAGTAGTTATTCTTCTGCTTGGACATTTCTTAAGTAACATATTAACTCCATCTAATTCATGATGATACATATTCTACATGAGTTTGCCTGAATTCTTCTTCATTTCAATTAATGAAAATACATTTTAAAATGTAAATAATGTTTGTTAATATTGGACAAACAAAATAATTGTAAAATCATGTAAAAACAAAACTATAAACCCTGATCATCTGTACTGATTATCCAAAATGGTACAATCTGCAAATAAAATCATTTTGTATTTTGAATATTTCTCCATTAATCATCGATGGCAGTGGATGCAGTTGTAGCAGTGATTTCAGTCCCAGATGTAGCAAGTGAAGCCGAGGTCCCGGTAGAGATCAGGTTGTCACGTGGTTTGGAACAGGCCCTCATCATCTCCTCTGTGTTTTGCTCAGGTTTGAGCAAAAGAATGTAGCACTTCGGCAGGAAGATGCAGGCTAACAGGCCGAAGCTGGAGGCTAGGATGGCAAAGATCTGAACGGCAACCATGAACTTGCCTCGTGTGCTAAGGTATGCTGGGACAAAGGAGATCCACACAATGAAGAAGACCAGCAGGCCGAAGGTCACACACTTTGCTTCACTGGAAGACAGATCAAAAACATGTAGTTTATTCTCACTGCCTCATCATAGCAATAAATACTACTGTCACTACATGTCACTGGTGGAAATATCAGCTGCTATTCACAATGTACATGTGGAAAGGATATGATTTTTTTTACAAGTAAATCATGACATATATTCAGACGTTCCTGACTAATAAGACTATTTAATTCATGATCTTTTCATTTTACTCAACAAACACATTGATGTGAGTTGGGTAGAAGGAGTAATAATAGGACACAGAGAACCTTCCATAAGAAAATAAAAAGGTTGGATTATATGACTGTCTTGTCTGGGTAATGTTTTTGGTAGTAAATTATATCCTCATCAGTGCTTATATAATTATTTTGCTTTATTATTATAAATGATAAAGTTTGCAGTATTATAATTTATATTAGAAATATAAACAGTGATTTGATAATGTAGCATTTACTGGCTTGGAACATGTATTATTGCCAAAACTGGTTATTTCATCAAATTATACTTCAGTGCTTGTAACAAACAAAACAGTGGATCTGTGTGCATTTGTAAGACTGTACAATAATGTCACACACAACAACACAATAATCCTCCGTCTGTCTTTCATACCTGAAGTGGTCCTCCAGTTTACGTGCTATGAAGGCAAAGATGAAAGCCACCAGAGCTAAGAGGATGTCATAGGCAAAGATACAACAGATGAAGACCACAGAACCTTCATCACACTCAAGAATGATCTTAATATTTTGGGAGGAGGTGTTCTTGACAGGGTGTGGAGGGAGGACGATAAGCCACACCGTGCATGCTATTGCCTGGTAAGAAGGAGGACACATGAATAGGATAATTAATTTTATATCAGAGGAAATCAGATGAAGTTAATATGAACTGTTAAGATGGACTACGTTTTTCATTTCTATGCAATAATTAATGTCGCTGAGGATTATTTTAATGTTAAATAAGACTGCTAAAAAATCTAGTTTACTCATAAATAATTGATTATGCCTTTGCTCAAATGTGTTCAAAAGTTTGCTTTTCTAATAATGTACCTGTATTAATGTTGCCACAGCAGCCATCGCCCTCTGGTGGGCAAAGGTGAGAACGTCAACGTCAGGGTTTCCAGAAGTGTTGGCATTATTGTTGTTATTCGTGTTTGTTACAATGACGTCAGGATTGCCGCTGTTGGCAGCTGCTTCGGCTGCAGCTTTGGCAGCTTTGGCAGCTGCTTTGGCTCTGGCACGAGCTGCTTTCTGGGCCCGGGCTCTCAGCATGAGCACCGCTGCTTTACCTGCACAGACACACGGGAGTCAATGTAATCTGTCTGTTTACAAATTGCAACTGTCAGTCACAGTCTATGGAGTTGTTTTTTTTTGTTTTGTTTTACTTTGTGAGGAGTATACAGACCCATGATAGAGGAAAGACAGAGAGCAAAGCCCAAAGCCAAGGCCACCTGGCTGGTCATGCAGCTCCAGTGTTGTGGCTCTCCCAGAAAGACAATGGAGCAGAGGATGGTCACCACCAGCGAGAACAGCAGTGTGAAACTCAGCAAAGCATCATTGGCTTTAACCAGAGGGGTATTGAGGTTGACAATAAACACCACCTGGGTGGAACAGAGGCCATGTAATATTATGCTTAACTTTCAGTTAAAAATGACTAATAAACAATACTGAATCACGTTTCATATTCTGGCCCAATCTTAGTAAATAATGGCCTGTATTCAGACATGTTTGACCCCAATAACAGTGTGTGAATCTCACCCCGACGGCAATTGTGACCAGAGCCCCAAAGGCAGAGATGACAATGAGAGTGATACCCAGTGGCTCTCCAAAGGCCAGGAACTCGATGATTTTTGGTACACATTCATCATGAGCGTCATTAGACCAGTAGTCCTCACCGCACAGGATACATTCACGAGCATCTGTCAAAGAGAGGAGAGAAGGAGGCACAAGTCTTCATATCTAGGAGTAGAAGTACTAATACCACATTGTGAAAATACTCCACATTCTGCATTAAATTAACATGTGAATCTGATTGGCTGTGGTGACCCCTGAAGGGAAAAAGCCGAAAGAAACTTCTTTTACTAGAGTCAAAATAAGTATGTATTATCAGCAAAATGCTCATCAAGTATGACAAGTATCAGTAGACACAGTGCAATCTAACAGTTCCATTATATACTGTATATGATGTTTTTAGATTAATGTCATTGCTTAATGTGAACGCTGCATTTTACTGCTAAAGATGTTAACATTGACTTCGTCTGCAGAACTTGATATAATGTTGACAGTTCAACAGAGTCATACATCATATTCAATATGATCGTCATAGGTTTGTTAAATCACTGTCCTGTAAGAACTATTCAACTCCACCAGGTCAAGTTTTCAGCTCAGAAAAACAGGTCTGTTTTCTATTGTGAGATTTTCTACCTGATCCAAAAGGTGTTTTAAAGGCTTTTTTTTATTATTTAGAAAGGAGAAGAATTTGAGACTCACCCCATAAAATAACACTTCATCCTTCAAGTTATCAAAAACTATCAAAGCCAGTTGGAGGTGTGGTTTTTATGAGACAAGAAGAGGATAAACAGTAAGTATATCAAATTTGTGTTTAGGTTCAGTGCTTGAGTAAAAGTTCTGATTTCCACCACTGGTCACATTACATCATCAGATAAATTTGACTTATAATAATATCACAACAGGTGATATTTAAGAATGGCAGTGATAAGAGACACGTGAGAGGAATTTAAGGAGTTTTGGGCTCATAGGTGATGCTGACAGACAGTGAAGTCAATCATTATCTGAAGTCACATGTGTTTACTGACTAGTTTGATTGCTGATCTCTCCGTCGGCACATGGGATACAGTCAAAACAACACACTGGCTCTCCCTGTCGAATGCCTTTCCTGGTGCCCGGCTGACAATTCTCACTGCAAACTGAACGAGGAGGCTGAAACACACACGCACGCACACACACACACACACACGCACACATACACAAAGAGCAGACTGAGATGTACAGTTTAACAGTCTGTAAGTTATAAATAGCATGTTGTAAATGTGTTGCTGCTGACCTCGAACTCTTCGTTGTTCCACACAATGGAGTTGTTCCTTACTGTCATTCTGCTCTCTTCTGCCTCTGATCCGTTGTACTGTCCAATAATGATGTAAGAGATTTCCCCATCACTGTTCACCTGCCAGTTAATGATATCATAGAAGCCTTCGACATCCCCTTCAGTGAAGAAGATCTCCTCCTCAGTGTTCGGCACTTTGAAATTCACATTCTTCATGTAGTACATCAGCTGAAACAGAGCGAAATGAATCTAAATGTAGCTCATATACATACACAGACTGTCCACTCATGCAGAGCACACATGATTACCTGCCATGGCTCAAAGTTGGAGATGTTAGCGCAGGTTTTCCCAGTGAACGGCCCCTGTCCAGTCTTACAGTGCTCCAGGTTGTGCAACGCATGCGCCACTGCATACACAGCTTTGTACACACTACAGGGTGAGGACATTGTTCCAGTTATCTACAGTATTAGACATGAATTGTCCTCCCAAAACATACATCTTTTCCTTGATCTCACTGTTAACATAGTTTTGTCAAATTATTATTATACTATATTATACCTCCTCAATACATATAAGATGGAGGGAAAAAAACAAATGGTACTTTCAAATAACCAGAGTGCAATTCTGAAGCAACAAATTGATTTTGTGTGGGTTTTTTATTTTTCTTTCAGAATATTATTGTTCATTGTAATGACTTTGCACAGTATCTGCACAATAAAGTCATTTTGCTTCAACGTTGATATATTTAAAGCTGTTTATACCTTTAAAGGTGGTTAAAGCTGCCGTGAGAACTCACTTGTAAGTGATTCGTAACTGAGAAACATCGGAGTACGTGTTGTTGAGTTTTGCCACAGATTCTTTCCCTGTACACAACCCATCAGGGACCGCCCTCACTGCCCGAGCTTGTGTGCCATTAACTTTCTTTGCCCTTTGTCTGTCCTGCTTCAAAGCTTTGCTGTAGTCCAGTGTGCAGTTAAACAACTGTAAGACAAAGACATTATTATAACTTTTACTTCTGTTGCTGTTTGGTCATGTGAATGTTCTGTTAGTTCTACTAAAACTGCAATTAGTAAAACAATGTGAGATGGTTTTATCTGAACTTCAGTCACTTAAACTGTTTAATAAACTCACCGTCTCCCAGAATGTTTCAGTCAGTGGATCAGCGTAGGGATCCAGGTTCAGTAGATGGTGCTGAAGACCAGAAATGTCAGCCCTCTTTACCCCAAACCCCAGGGTACCACCCAGCACCGATCTTACCTAGAAAGAAGCATACAGTACTCTGTCAGGTCCAGTTCAGAGGACTTGATCCATCCAGGTCATGATAATCTTAAAGCAACAGGGCCTCTTTTAGTTTTTGAAGACACTTCCCCTCTCATCCAAAAGCTCCATCCATCATCTCTGGTGCAGGCACTCAACAAGGTGATCATCTTCAAGAACCAAATAAGGTCCAATTGCCTTCTATTAAAGCACTCAGTGTGAAAAAAAAAAACAGTAAGAGTCTTGGACACCACACTTATTAACACTCACCCCAGTTTGACTGATAAGAGCAGAGGTGACCCAGGCTTCACTGGCAATCCAGGTACGATTGGTCACATTATGCCGCAGCAGCTCAAGAACTAGAGGACTAAAGTCCACGTCTGATGAGAAAACCACAATGATCTTGGCAGTGGACTCCACTACTGTCTCAACAATGCGCTGGATATCCTCAGGGGAACTCACCTGGAGGGTATGAAAAGGGGTTTAACATTTTGAAACAGTCATGAACCTGCAGTGTCATATTTACAAAATGACATGAGAAATACCAGCAGGTAAATAAACTGATCACCTTGGGCAGAGTCTCAGAGAAGGAGATGCATACTCCAGCTTCCTCCACCTGCTCTTTGAAATCTTTGATGCCATATTTTCCATAGTCATCATCGGCAGCGATGGTGCCCACCCAGGTCCAGCCGAAGTGCAGCACCAGTTTGGCCATAGCTGTAGACTGATGCTTGTCATTGGGAATTACTCTGAGGAAGGTGGGGAACTGGAACTTATTTTGAAGAGCAGAACATGTAGAGCAGTAGCTGATCTGGAAACCAAGCAACACAGAAGAGTTTGCAAGAGCTTTGTTATGAACTTCATTTGTCAAGTCAAGACATGCCAATTTTATTTATACATCTCAGTATCACATATTTGCCTCAAGGGGTTTTAATCTGTAAAAGACATGGCACTCTCTGTTCTTGACTCTTTGTTGGAGTAAGGAAAAGTTTCTCAGAAAATCGTTTTATTAGGGAAAAGAAAGCCTTGTAAGAGCCACAAAATAAGGATCTCTTTTTTAAGGAAAATGTGCAGATAATTGCACATAGAGAATACACCAGTGAATATGCAGGACATAATTCAAGATATAACAGGCAGAAGAAAGGTTTGCTAACTATGGGATTTTCACCACCACTGCTTCCTTTACCTGTGGAAAGTGATAGAGTCCCATTATTCTGGCAGTGGCAATGGACAGATCAGAACCCCCGGTACCCACTAGAGCAGCCAGAGGGGCCCCAGTCCCACAGCGGTAATTGGGAACAGCCTCATCTTGGCCTGTGAGGTAGGTGAGGGTCCCTTCCACAGCCTTAGAGATGGTGAAGCAGGAGTCGTAGATAACATAACCCAGGTCAGTGTTGGGCAGCAGGTCATTCTTTTTGTTGATTTCATCAATGGCGAACAGCATGGTCTGGGTCCAGCGGAAAGTACGGAAGTTAAACCTGGAGGATAATGGGAGGTAAGTTTATGTGAATTAACCTCAGTGGGTTGGAAAAATGCCATCTTAATTCAGAAGAAATAAAGAGAAGAAAGACGGAAGACTAAAATGATTTGGTGACAACATGAGAGGATGCACTGGGACTATATTGGTCTTCTGATGTTATTATCAAATGAGCCACAAGGGGATGTTGGACAGTTTTACAGACTTGCTGATTATTGTTGCATATCCCACTGTAAAAGCCTGTCATCATAATAATCTGTGTTACTGTGGCTAATTGGCCCCAGTGGTGCTGCCCTGCTGTGGTGTGATTTCTGAAGCAAAATCATGAGGATAAGTAATCTCAGGGGTAGTAAACAAAGGTAGATATTCAGAATTAAATTTTGCAAAAAAAAAAATAAAATAAATAAATCTCTTACTGAAGCTAAAATATGTTTGATTTTGAGTTAGGAGCTGATCTGTGACTAATTTAGGACATTCTAACACAACCTTGAGTCAGCCTTCACAGTCAAAAAGCTATAGAAAGACATGTTTTAATGCCTCAACTCACCCTTCACACCCAGATGAGACAGGTAGCCTCGAAGTGTTGACATCACTGGATGCAATACGCTTGTGAATGGGAAACATCCCCCCGATAACAACCTTCTTCTTCTCTACATTCTTGTAGCCACCCAGGTTGAACTTGGCCTTCAGTTTGCACGTGGTCTCTGCTGAAACCGACTGATACAAGTAGAAAAAGGTACATAATCCACACAGAAAGCATCTGAGTTCCATGCTATGAAGATGCTGAAAGGAGTCAGGAGAGCTCTCTCTCTCTCTTTCTCTCTCAGTGGTAGACAGCAAATGAAACTGAAGAGTGTGACAGGTGTCTTTTGGGCTCTCGGGAGAGATGCGCCACTGTGAGCTAACCTGAGATGGGCTTCAACAGAGCAAAAAAGAAAAGGACAATATTACGGATGACTGAGGGGTTTTTATTGTGTAAACCTGGAAATTTCACTTCATACACCCTCCATATTCTACAGTAAAAACCACATCCATCAATTAAAAAAGTCATAGTTGACTATAAGAGACTAAGGCGAATAGATACTTTGTGTTATTTAAGTTGATGGTATTAAAATGTTGCTTCATTGTCTGTTCTCTCCTTTTTTGTCATATAAATAGTAATGAAGTTCTTTAGTGCACGTACAGGTCAAATGCAGGAGATAAACCGCCACAGGCCACTGCAGTTAATTGGCCGCTACATGTGGGAACTTGTATAGTCTTTACACAACATTGGTGTGTTGCTACTGTTCCAAACTTGTATAGTGTCCCCTGAGTGTGCAGTGTGTTGATGGGTGACTCAACTTGTCTGCTCATGTCTCTCAGTCAGCAGGGACATAATGACACCTGTACCCCTGCTACACAGAAGGACAGTATACAGGGAATGGCTTCTCAGGAATAGACACATAATAATATGACTTTACAGCCTCATCAGCATTCAACAATATTTAGAGTCGTGGTATGTCTGAACTGTATAGAATGAAGTAATTTAGGCTAAAGAAAAAAACAAAACAACAGAATAACAAGAATGCGGTTAGATATGTTTATGTGCAACTGGGACCTTCTAATCCACCTTAAGTGCACGAGAGTATACAGTAAGTGTGACTTGTAACATCTGCAAGAAATCAATTAACTAAATAAAAAAAGGACTAGTTTCACAGTAGGTTCCTATGCACATACTTAGAAAGAGCTGCAAAGAAAACACAAAGGTCAGAATGTGATTTATGTGTCCAGTTAAGATAACAGAGAAACAGTGTAAATATATATGTGGAGAAATACGTTTAGAACCCAAAATACTGTTGTTAATAATAATAATCATAATAATATTAACATGACAACTTCAGTTTACAGGAAAAAGGGTACAAAAAAAAATAGTAGATATTTGTCATACAGTATATCTACAATTAACAGGGAGCCCCAAATAACAAAATGTACAGTTTTTTTTTTCCCATTTATGAAATGCAAAAGAAGCTTACCTTAAAAAAACAAAAATGACGAAACAACAAGAGAAAGCTTTTTCATCACTATATTAGCTCTAAAAACACTCAGATCCTCTATTTTTGAGGTCTACTAAGTTAATTTAATCATTTGAATAACACCAAGACAAATGTCCCATTCATATATTTGACAAAAATGTCATTATCCACAAGGGGGTGCCACAGGGTTCTAAATAAGGACCGCTCTTTTTTTAATTTTATTATTATTATTATTATTTATTATTGTGTATATAAATGACTTGATGCACAATGTTTCTAATGCTGATTTGGATTTTTATGCTAATGACACAATTATTTACTGTTGTGGAGCACCTCTAACTCAAGACATTGAATATTTGCAGAGAACTTTTGATGCTGTCCAGCTCTCACTTCTTCAGTTGAAACTTGTTCTGAATACTGGAAAGACCAAGATAATAGTATTTTGAAACTCTTAAGAAGTTCCCTGAAACTATCCCAGCAGTGTCTACTCAGTGAAATGTCATAGAGGTGTTATATGTGTTTAAGTAACTTGGTGTCTTGATTGATGGCTCCCTCACTTCCAAACCCCACATAGAAAACCTGGTGAAGTTAAAACTTTTACTTTTACTTTCAAAAGTTGCATTTTTCTTTTGATGTAAAAATGCACCTTGTCACTGCCACTTCATCTGTATTAGATTATGGAAATCCACTTTGTATGAATGCATTATCAAAATGTCTTCAAATGGTTGACACAGGTTGTCGTGCTTCTCTGAGGTTTATTACTAAATTCTAAAGCCATCACACCTCACTGTGAGTTTATTTCCAAGTAGAAGGGCCTGCCCTGTCCAATAGGAGGCTGGAACACTGGTACACCTTTATTTAGAAGGATGTACTTGGACTATGACCGTCCTTGATATGTAGCTCAATAACAGGTGTTGATTCTGATCGTCTATCTTCAATTGATTTGTTCCTTTCTGTGCCATTCGCCAGAGCAGAGCTGGGTATAAAAGGGCATTTATCTACCCTGTCTACCTCATGAAATATGTTGCTAAAAGACTGGAAACTGGTTGAATTGACCTCCTTTGATTGATCTGCTTTTCAAACTCAAATTGCTAGAGATTTCCTTAGTTTGACTTATCCAATAAATTATTTTATGTTGTAACTGCATTGCGTTTCATTTTGCCTCTTGGCCAGAACTCCCATGAAAAAGAGGTTCATAATCTCAATAGGATCTTTTTTCCTGGTTAAATAAAGTAAATAAAAAAACCAAAAACATATGTTTCAACATGGAGACTTTTATTAAAGCTCAGTTTTCCATTGTACAAATGTCATTGTAGTTGAAACTGCATGCAGTGGCTTGGTTTGAGGCACGTTACTAAGGATAATGAGCATTGTTGAAAAAACAAACAAACAAAAAAAAAAAAGACAGAAAATTGCATAACTTAATCTTATCAATATTGCAGTTAAATCCAACTACAAAATTAAATGTCTGTCATTATCAAGCTGTTGTTTTCTATGGAGACATCTTTAACAAAATACACACATTCAAAAAGGCAGAACAGAGGGAGAAACACTAATAACCATAGCAGTTAAGACAAGTTAGGAAACCATTCATTTTGCATTAGGAGTATTTTGCCACTAAAGGGAAGGATATAACGAAGAATGAGAGGCACGAAGACTAATTCTGGAGGCATGAAAACCACATTGTCCAAGTGAAATATCTCTAACAGGTTACAATACACTTCTTAAATCTCAGTTAAACCTGAGCACTGAATTCACTGAGGTCTAAATGACAAGACTGGTGACTGAGGGTGATGACATGTTGCACGTTTAACAGTGTTGGACACAAAAATAGAGATAAATGCCTCAGAGACACAGTGGACTTGGAGATGGCAACAAACAGTACTCTAACCTGACCTCTGACACTACAGCGCATAACACTTAGGGTTGAGGTTGCACTGAATGTACAATTCTGTTAGGGTGATGAAGCACCAAGGCTTTAGGGGTGAGAACAAAAAACAGTGTGCAAAAAAAACAAGTGCCTCTGCACAATAAAGAGCAGCCAAACGATGAAGACTACAGCCATTTACACAATGTGGTTATAAACTTTAATGTACTTATAATTTTGTTATTAGTTAGTCCTCTTGCTGAGTTTATTCTTCATAAAAAGCATACATATTGCAGCATGAGGAGAAACAGTGTTATATCCTCCTTCTGGAAACATCAGTTTAGATTGGGTCAGACCAAAGAAAAAGAAAAAAACAAAACAAAACAAAACAAAAAAAAAACAATACACCAGACCAGGCACATACAAAGGTTACCCATTACATTGGCCTCCTGTGCAGCTGCACACCAGTCATAACCGAAACTACGCATGAGCTGACTGCTGTCGATTGTATATAGCAACGCAGTCAACACCTCGATGTGACAAATGGAACTTGGGGAGGATCGTCGGAGGAGCCCAGAATGTTACACCAACACAGCATATTCTACTTTTGGCAAAACGATAAGCTTAAAAATTGTTCATTGGTCACATAGGTTTTCTGTTCAGGTTTTACTTTGGACAGACAACCTTCTTCGTAGCACAGTATACAGGCAGAGTGAAAATGAACAAATAGAGAGGATAGTCTTCGGCTGAGAACATTCTGACCTACAACATTAAAACAAAAACGACAAAAAAAAAAAAAAAGGCAGAAAACCAGATATTCAAACCATCCTTCTGCTGTTCTTCCTTTTTATGACTATATGTTTGCTTTCATATTTTGCCCATCACTTAATGCAACCTGAGGCACGACATCAAAGTCCACTTTCTGAACTTTCACAGCATTTGGCCACTTGCCTTTAGTGAGTGACCTCATAGAAGGAAGCAGCAAATTTAATCAGAGAGGAAATTCATTGTACATGAAAAACTGACAATATACCAATAGTTATCAATAACCAACATTAATCCCTATCGCCAAAAATATTAAGACCAGAAAGAGGTGGTGGGAGAGCAGAGTAGTAGCGTCTTTGCACGAGCGCCTGTCACAGTACGGTCTGCCTTCCATGGGAATGTTGAAGAGGAGTGGAGGGGGGGGGGGACAGAAGAGAAGGAGAAGAGCCTTCTCTGATATCTGCTGAGTGTGTTTGTGCATTGTTTGTGTGTGTATGTGAGTGTATCCTATCAATGTGACGTGTGATGTTTTATTCCCACTCTGTGGTGCCGGGTGGTTTGGAAGTCAGATCATACATGACTCTGGAGATGCCTGGGATCTTTTTGATTTCATTCACCATCTTCAGCACCACCTGGAAAAATAATAGGAGCAGAGAAATAATATGTTAAACCTCACACTAATTGAGACAATCAACTTTAGCACAATACTTTTTGATATGCTAATCGTTTTTGCAGATAGGTGGTGGTCAAATCTTTTAGGGTCCTTATCATGTTATAGTCAAGGGGTGGGCAATCCTGGTCCTCGAGGGCTGGTGTCCTGCATGTTTTAGATGTTTCCCTCTTCCATCACACCTGATTCGATTGATGATCAGCTCATCATCCAGCTCTGCAGAAGCCTGATAATGATGTAATGGCTTCCAGGTGTGGATGGAAGAGGGAAACATCTAAAACATGCAGGACACCGGCCCTCAAGGACCAGGATTGCCCACCCCTGTTTTAGTCATATTCTGAAAAGGTTGAGAGCGATTTTTGAATATTGCAAATATGTAGCTGCTGTGGGGTCTCTGATGGGAGGCATGGCTCAGCACCCTCAACAAACTGATAAAAACAACTGACCTTATAAGTATTAGAGAACTTCTGAAATCTTTCACATTTTATCCAGAGTATCAAATTGACATCATCTGACAAAACACCTTTTCCTTATTTCCTCAATGTTAAAGTAACCGCATGAGGAATCCCTACTGTGATGAGCTGAAGGATTAAAACATACTCCCACAAGACAGTTGTAAACATTAGGAGTGTGATTGAGGACATTGTAGAAGCGATATCAGTTTCTCACAATGATGTACATGACCTCAGCTGAAGCCACTGAGCTGTTATGTTTTCATGAGCTACTGAGATTGCTTCTCCCCCTGTAATAAGAACATCTCTGATTAAACTAAGCTTAAGTTACAAGGTTAAATGGCATGTTACCTCCTCTGGGATGTGGTTGCCCGGCATGGCAGGGATGCCTGTCATGAAGTCGCTGGTGATGAAGGTGCGGACCACCACAGAGCGCCGGCAAGATGGTTGCTTTTGCAGTGGGTCACGGTCAAAGTGCAGGGGGGTCAGGATGACTGGCATCTGGCTGATTTTACCAGAGTAGCCTTAAAAAAAAGTGGGATAAAATAACATTTTATTCCAATTTCAACCAAACAGTGCAAGTGACAGTTTGGATGCTTTATGATTATGTAGCCATCTCCCATAAACGCTACATCTGAAGTGTAAAACATTTCTTTTCAACGAAGAATTAATGATTCTGACACAACAGTCTGTGTTTATAGGAATGTGAGTTATTTGACAGCTGAATGATTGTTTGTTTACTAAGGGGAAGTCCTTATTGGCTCATCATGAGTATAAGATCAACTGTCTATTCAGTTCATTTGTTTTACTGTGACAGTATCGTTCCATACATTACAGATTTTCATAGTCTCTCATCTTATTTTATAAAGTTACAAAGCTTGCCAAGTTCATCTAACTCCTTCCTGTTTGCCATTCTTAATTCTGATGTCTGAACACAAACTCACTTACCAGACTCTCTGAGGATAGAGTGAGCTACAAAGTCAGCCTGTCTGAGCGTGCTCAAAACGCCTGTGGTCAGGAAGGTGGGTGTAATGTCTGTTGGTGGCTCCTTCACATGGGACCCAAAAATATACACAACTCTGGCAGGAGGAAAAAAATGCATGAATCAACAAATGAATGGTTGTTTCCTTGTGTTTTCTATTGGCCAAAGACTTTATAATTGGAAACATGAGGCACAGTGGGAACACTGAGTGTGCTTACCTATTGATGCTATGGCACATGCGAGGGATGAGTCTGGCCAGGAACAAGAGCGACTCCCAGTGTGGAGATTCTTTACTTGTGAGACCACATACGTAACTGTAGGACCGGCAATCACCCTGAATCAGAGATGGATATGAGGATTAATGTTTTTATAGCTTTTAAAAATTATCTAGTTTTTAAAAATAAAAAGTAACAAAGACAACACTATGCGGGAGCAAAAGTGTCCGATTAGGTTATGCAAATGCATTACCGTCCTTATGCTTTGATTTAATTGAAGAAAAAGCAGAGAGTCTACAAATCATCCTTGTATTTTGTCTGCTGGTTTTCCCCCACTCCACCATATTCTCCAGGCTAGAAAAACTGTCTGTGTTTGTCTCCCGTCTGCCCCACAATTTGAGGTTTAGAGCCAATTTACAACTCTGGGAAGTAACAGGAAACGACTGAACACACCCATCAGAGTCACTGACCGACTGCAGTGTCTGAGAGGGGAAAGCAGTTATGACCATCTGCACACTCCAAGCATAACTGAGCAGTTTTATCTACTGGAAAGTATCTATCAAAGGCTGATATCAGTCAACAGCGCAAGATATGAGGGGAAAACAGGACATACATGACAGTGATTGCAGATCTCTCAGGAGGCAAAAGAGAGAAAAGAGTTAAACGGTGAGAAGCTTTGTATGTGTGGGTGTATCCTGTGGTTAACCACTGTATTATAGTTTTTACACAATGAGAGACAAAGAGACATAGTATCGGAAAACTCCACAGTCTGAGTGTTCACTAGCTGCTTTAAAGAAACACAAAATCCTTTAACAATATAAGATCACACAAAAAAAGAATAATCATTCAAGGTCAACAACAAACCTGTGAGATTTATCTGAAAACGCTACAGTTTTGACAGTTGGGATTTATTAGTGAGCCAAAGATTTAAAAATGGTGGTTGTGATTAAGTGACTGACAAACTGAATTACCTGGACACCAACAGTTTTGATGGGCAGCAGGAAGGCATTGAGTGAATGAAGGCTGGTGATCTGCATGAGCTTCTCCTCCTCCTCATCTGATATGCACGACTTGACTCTCTGCAGCAAGGCATGGGGCTGGAGGGGAGAAAGACACTTAAGATACAAAACACAAGTCTTCTGAGCATTACAGCTGCATTTATGCTGAGAATACATTTCCCTTTTTCTTTAATGAACATACTATTACACATTTTATCAGTAAAACCAGTATTCAGTGAAACAGTGCCAATGCAAACATCATGTAAATCAGCACTGAAGACTATTCTGTATGTATTGCTGCCCAGTTGTACTGTCAGATAGCTGGCAGCACACACATATTGTAACCAAGGCCATAACTGAAGAAAATTCTTGTCCCCCCCCCCCATTTGCATCTCCATTTGATCACTCTTCTTCAGGAACTGGCAAGACCTATACTTTTACTATATAGTTAAAAAAAAAAATAATAATAAGCTGCTCTTTGGACATTCTAGTTTCATAATTAACTAAGCAGAACAAACACAGTTAAAGTCTTCTCATTTCATGTGTGGGCAGACACTTCCACTGTGTAGTTTACTTGGCAACAAACTGCCACTGCTGCTAACCTGGCATCTTTATTGCTCTGCTGAGTTTTCTGTCAGTGTGTTGTGTGTCAGAAGAAACAATAACTGACAAATCAACTCCAAATATTTGCCGAGAACCAGAAAAATGCTGACAGGTCAGTTAACAGTAATATACAGAAGTCCATACTCTCCTTTATGCTGTTGTTGTCTTTATCTCCATTACTAGTGATGAGCTGGTTCAGTGTACAAACTATTCCCCATGTGTCATGATCGAACTCAAGTACCAAGATTAACTTACTCAAAATGATGGTTGTTTTGTAAATACAAGATTTTTTTTTTTTTTTTACATCTTACACTGAAGCACTGAAGAACTAACAAAGATGCAGTTATATTAAAGGTTAACAGTATAAGATTTAGGAGGTGTTGAATAGCGAAATGGAATATAACATTAATAATTATGTTTACATTGGTGTATAATAATCACTTGGCAGGGTTTTCATTATCTAGAACAGAGACAGATGTTTTATGAGATTTCCAACTGATGCGGAATGCTACTGTCTAACCTTTTTGACACTTGCAGAGAAGTCTGTGATGATTTTGAGGATGTTGTTTGTTTCAGCAAAATCCTTGCAGATGTAGGGTTCCTCGGCACAAATCACCCTGATGGACAAACCAGGACCTACAGACAAAGGAGAGAGGAGTTGGGTGTTAAAAAAAAATCCCTAAATAATAACTTCAGCTCAGACACATATCTGACAACATTATGAAAAGAAAAACCACTCAAGAAATGAGACACTAGCAGAAAAAAAAGAATATACAACATCACATGGTATTATGATGATATACATCATTGTGTAAAGTTATACCAGAGCAATAACATTATAGGTGTGTGTTTCTATACTTGCCAGGGAATGGGTGTCGGGAGACGATCTCCTCTGGCAGGCCCAACTCTCTTCCCAAAGCTCTAACCTCATCTTTATGGAAATCTTTCAGTGGTTCAATTACTTTTCCCTGGAGATTCACAACATGTAGAATCAGCATTGCAACAATAAAGAAATGAGAGACATACTTAAGTCCTGCTTTGTGGTGCATTTATATTAAAAGGGCTGAGCCAAAAAAAACAAAACAGCAAATAATAAAGAGTTTAAAAAAAAGAGCAAGAAAGAATTGAAATGGGTATTTGAATGCTTAGTAAACTCTGCAAAGCATAGTCAAAACCTTGTTCAGGGATGAATAATGTGGAAATCCACCTTAGCAGAAGAAATGATAATGTGTTTTCTCTGTTTATTTTAACAGCCCCTGCTTTGACTACAGAGGCGCTCTCTACAAAGTTGTTAAAAGGGAACTGAAGTCCTTGAACCACACATGAACAGCATATGTCTGGACAACTGAAATATCACACCGTCTGGCACAGACTGCTACACAACAACACAACAAATTTAAGCTGTTTCTATTTGCATTTCTTCGGTATACACCCACCCTACTGCATTTTTCAAATGCAGATATTTGCTTATCCATATACAAGCTAAAACTAAGCTTTTTATTAGTCACTGTGAAGTCTTCTCTACTGCTTCAAGTGTTGTCCACAATGTAATCATACAGTTAATAATGGATTAAAATTGAACATGCGTGGAAGTATTTTGTATTTCATTGTCATTTGGTTTCCACACCCCAGACTTACCTCATCTCTGAGTTTACGGATTAGCTCAGTATCATTGTGGTGTGTTTTAATGACCTCTGCCTTGCCACTGGCCAGATGAGAGGCGCTCTCAATGAGGTCAGGCCTTAAGGTACCTTGGGCCAGTAAGACCTCATCTGGCTTCAGATTCATCTCTCCTATGACCTCATTTGCCACCTATGATTGCAACACAATTTGCAAAATTTACTCACAGCAGTGATTTCACAACGAAAAGGTAAATCAACAACAACATAATGTTTGCTGCTGAGTACAGATATGTAGTTAGGTCTCTAGTGGGGTAAATACAAATATATTTTCACACAAATGTAACATTAAAAAGACAAATATGCAGGCTATAAGTGTAACTCACTTTCACAAATGTATCACCGATGATTTTCCTTTTCTCCTCAGGGTTGGTGGTCATGTTCAAAGTCTTGCTGATACGCTTCCGTGGTGTCCTGTCCTCCTCTGAGATGGGAAGGGTGGTTGTTCCATTGTAGAAAGTATGTGCAGCATTTACCACTAGAGAGGAACAGGAGACAGGAAGGTGCTCAACTACATAAATCTGAGTAAAAATAGAAAAAGGTATTCCTTCTCATACAAAAACATTAGAGTCGAAATTGTGAGTACAGTTCAATATCCTGATATCGAAAGCTTTTTGATTGGTGGCAAAACATTGTACAGTCATAGTTAATAAAAAAAAAAAAAAAAACATAAACCACTAGATATGAAGTTTAGCAAACAAAAAAAGATTTCTAAATGTCTTGTAATTCACCTCCATATAGTAAATATTATATTTGAGATTCAAGCTCTAGAAGTATTGCACCTACCTTTGAGTTTGATGCCGAGCTTCGTGAGGGCCTCCTCCACAGTCTGACTCTCTCTCTTCCTCATGAAACCATTGTCAATGTGAACAGCTATCACCTGGTCCTGGTTCAGGGCTTTGTTGAGGAGGGCTGTGCACACAGTTGAGTCAACTCCACCACTGAGAAGCACCTGAAGATATCAAACACAAAACAAATAAGACTAACACTGACTGTAAAAATTAATATCAAAGTCAAACAGTGCAGTAGCTACATAAGGCTTAAAGCCTAGATGAGTGAGTGTGACACTTTTACAAATAACTATAAAATAGACATTTTCAACTCATGACTGACAAACTCTGGGGACGATACGTATTTGTGTAGGAAACAGACTGAAATACTGACCCTTTCACGCTGCTAAAGGAACACAAAACAGAGACTGCCTGTTCTGCTCTTCAAGTGAGTTTAACTGTGCTTTGAGGCGGTTTGCTACATTCATTCAGTGCCTTCACACTCCCCTGAGATGAAGCCCAGTTTGGAGCCGCTCAGGGAGTCGACTACCCCTTTTCAGAGAAAAGGATTTAATTTAAGAGTTTAATTGGTTCTACATAACTTCTCTCCACTGCTGCTGTCACCATTTGCTGTGCAACTACCACCTTGGACCTCCAATCACATACCTTCCTCCTATTGTTATCACCATTGTTACCAAAGCAGCTATGGACAATTTTACTCACCAGGACTTTAGATTTGTCTACTTTTTCCCGGATCTCATTGATGCAGTCCTGTTGGCGGTTCTGTACAGTGAAGTTACTTGTGCATCCTGCAATCTCAAATAGGAAGTTACGCAGCATGTCCATGCCTCTCTCTGTCAAGTCTACTTCGGGATGAAACTGTGTCCCATACAGTTTCTTCTGTTCATTGGCAATACCTGGTTTAAAATAAAATAAAATAAATAAAAATAACTTAATGAAGGCCTGGAGAATAATGAGATTTAACATAACACCAACACTCTGCTGTATAGGACTGTATGAATACAACAGGGTTTCAGATTAGCTTAATCAGGGTCACCATCACTTTCACATGCTTCTCACCGGCAATTATGTTCCCTGATCGGGCCACCACTTTAAAGCCATCAGCCACTTTATCCACACTATCTCCATGAGTCAGGAGGACCAGTTCCTCCTTCTGAAGGCCTCTGACAAGATAAAGACACATTCAGATATTAAACAATGTGTGTGATGCAATACATGTTGACATATAACTACATTTATTATTTTCTCAGTGTGCACATAAGAGTAAGACACAGAAATAAAAAAAAAGACTGCCTTCATCTTTTTTTACACCTTGCAGTATTTGTTTTTCAACATAAAAAATATGTGACTGCTGGAACACTTCAGTTTATGTAGCATTATGATGATGGCAGAAAAAGCAATAGTAGTTAAAACACTGTCTTCATAAGACCTAATCTTTGAGTCCTGAAGAACCAACAGTTAAAGCCTACTGACTCATTTCTTTAATAATCTCCTGTAAGTTCATTTTAGAATTCAGTGACACTACATTAGCATAGGTTATCCATAACAGGCTATGACTGAGTTAATTCAATAGCATACATTCTTATGTATCTGCATTAACGCCTTTCAGTATTTTAAACATAATCGTGTGTAAATATTCTGCTGTATGATAATAAATTCAACTACACTATATTACAATGACTTCTGTATTTATAAATATTATAACACAAGAAAAAGATTAGATTTATGAGTCCAATAAACCAATGCTTACCTGTACAGAGAACATGTGTTATCCAGTCCAATATTGAACACTCCATCTTCCCTCACACTTTTTCTGTGTACTGTGCCTCCGAAAACTTTATTCATCATCTGTAACAGAGACACACAGAAAAGTCAACAACTTTTACACACCTGAGATGTCACAAATGTGAGAATAGCTTATAGGGTTTAGTTTATAGGCAGACTTGGCTCATCTCCCTAAGATATTGTCAGTATATCTGAGCCAAACCCTGAGAGCTAAACAGAATGTACAGAGACATACAGACTATAACAGAATGATGCAGGCAGCTCCCGAGTACTTTACAGTGCAAGTGCTTGCTGAAACAAGGCATTGTTGAAAAAATAATGTTTCCATAATCACTAAAACAGCTATGCATCACGAGACATAAATGCAAGTGCTTAGATACCTGCATTCCATAACAAATTCCTAAAATAGGCTTTCCAATGGTGAATATGGCAGGGTCAAACCAGGGAGCATCTTCTGCATATACAGAGGCTGGTCCTCCTGAAATGATGATTGCCCTAAAGCAAGAGATGGACAAAACAAAACAAAAAACAATTAAAACAGCCCTTTTAGAGTGAGAGTATGCTAATAATAATAATAGAACACAAAACAGATTATGGCTGGTTGAAGTGTTTTTTTTCCCCCTCACCTGTATCCCTGTTCTCTGATAGCAAAGGCTGGAGTTTCTAGGGGCAGGATCTCAGAGCGCACACACAGCTCTCTCACCCGTCTGTCAATCACCTTACCATATTGGGCCCCTGCATCCAGGATAGCCACTGCCCCCTCACAAGACCCATTCTGCTCTGCGCTGATCTCCAGCTATAGAAACACAAACACACACACACAAAATAAAACTAAGCACACATTTTGATTCCTCCACATACGCCCGTGTTGACTAGTAAATGCATAAGTGACAGTACCTGGAATTTCACACTAAAATATTATGTTAAATGTCAACAATTTTCAAGGGGCGCAAGATGTGAGGCAAGATGACCTACTCAACCAAAATTTCCTGTGCTTTACCTCTAAGGTCTCCTTAGAAAATGTGAGTTAATAAGGCCTAACACAATTATGGACATGTGAGCATCACTACTAACAGACTCCCGTGTAACGTGCTGCAACCATTCAGTCACTCAGTGGAATCACATGAAACCCACAAGTCAGTACAATGTTTTTACTGAGAAGGATCTTTACGTCAACATCCAAGTTTGTTACCTTAACACTGAAACAGGCGTTTGGTACAGATTAAAATGTGCCCAGTGGATGTCTGCACAATGGGAAAAGCTAGGTCGATGACGTATAATAAATCCCCATAATAGTAAAAATGGTAGATTAGACCGATAAAAAAGGAAACATGATCCCACGTGGTTGCTGGAAAACACTTCCGCCGTGGATGCACCTAAAACATCTTGTATCGTGAACCGCATCCATCAACTCCGATTAGTTATCTCAAGAAGAAAACAATTAATACAAGCAGTTGTCAAACACGGTGGCATGACTAATAGTTTCGCCAACAGAGCATATAATAGTAACTACAAGATAAGACTTAAACTCATGACTTGCGCCTCCACTTGACAGACCGGTAACCTCAAGTTGGCTCATACTAGCTTGTACGACGTTAGCAACTCACAGTTAATGTGACATTAGCTCAAAGTGTGACAGCAGCCGTTTTCAGCCATTTACCACAGCCTCAATGTCACTTTAGAAAAAAAACACCAGCTCTATCGGAAAGCCATACTTTCGGTTAGTAGTGCCCTGAGTATCGTTACACATTCTAAGAGCGCAGCTAACGCTAGCTAGCATATTCCTTATGTAGCACGCTAGCTGACGGATGGTATAAACAGTAATAATCAGTGTTAGCTTGTTAGCACGTAGGGTTAGCGGGGCTATGCTAAAAACCCACGCGGTGCGTGAGTCGTCTAATACGGAGCCATCACAAGATTAAAGCAAGCACGCATATTGGCCAAATGTCTGATTTTTTTTTTTATTTCTGACGGATACCACTAAAATATCCAATCCGGCTTGTTAGCTGTGATGAGCAACATGTTAATATAACGTTAACACTGCAACAGGCGTACGACCGCGTACTCATTCCTCTCAGCGGTACTGGTGGTAACGTTACGTGCGGTCCAACTTTCCCCCCGAGGTACACAGGCCGTAATTAAACGGGGGACAACGCCAGAAATCAGAGTCTTAACATCAAGTCAAACGAGTTCTCCTGCACCGGAGCACCGGGTACTCCCCTGTTCACTGACCTTGCTGTCTCCGTTGCACAGAGCCATGGAGGACTGCCGTGTTGTGGAATGAGCTCTCCCCTTCGCCTCGGTGTCCCAGGTCTCACACACACACACACACACAGAGAGAGAGAGAGAGAGAAGGAGAGAGCGAGAGAGACACAGCTACTGGTTAGTCCTGGCTCAGCACGCCGACTACTGTTCCCAAAGCAGACCGGGCTGTCAGTGGATCTTCCCCAGTTGGAGAATAACTTTCACGGTGGGAACACACTGCATAAATGTGTCTGTGTTTGATGGGTGGAGCACTAAGTTAAATCCTCAAAAATAGTTATGGAGAGTGGCCCCACGAAGGGGAGGGCTTTATGGGCAGCACGCTGGAATTTTACTGAAATGTTTTTTGTGTGTGAAATGTTTTTGCTGAATACGTTTTTACAGAAATAAAACCAAAAGTCGTATTTCAGCATATGACAAATGGAGTACAGAGTGGAATCACAAGAGTCTGTGCTATCCATGACAGTAAGACAAGTCCAGGGTTTAATGAAGTTTTAGGTTTGTAGGCTATTCACTCACACTAACAGCAAAGAAATAATAATTTTGTGAAGTACTGGAATTTTTATTTGGATAAAGAGCAAGCACCCTGTGGTTGACTTCCCCTTTATTTTTCGTTAGCAAATGAACCAAGAAATAACATTGCCCCAATCCTGGCAGAAAAATACAAATCCACACATACAGAAAATATTTACCTAAAAGTAAATAAAATTGAGGGTTTTCTAAATATATAGAAATAGTAAATGATAAAAATAAATTCATTTATTAATTTACATAGAATAACAATACCGTTATAAAGATGATAGTAATGTATAATTGCATCACAGATTAGGAAATCAAATCATGTAGAACTGTTTTTTTTTTTTTTTTTTTTTTTTTTTTTTATTGTAAGCCATATACGGGCTGCATAAACAGACTAATTTCTGTTAAGTACAGATTAAATATGATCTACATCCTTCATCCAAGTCCAGATTTGTACTTTTTAAAAAAAAAAAAATTATCAGTTGTGTAAGTACCCTGCGACAGAATATATCATCCACATGTAAACAAAACAATATGCAATGATTCACATATGTTATTATAGTCCAATTCCAAATAATACAACTTCTTCGCACAATAATTCATTTGTGTTCAACTTCAGACCAGAGGCAGCACATATGTGACAGAAAGACACTGTACTTTAACACATCTGCTATACACTAGGCCATAGCCTAGGCCTGCTTCATATTTTTATCATCCCTCATTCACTCAAACAAGGTTATTGTGCTTTCTATATGTATATATGGGAGTTTTGGTCAGGAATACTAGATTTTGAATAAGTGGTTCCATTCACTTAATTTTTCTTATATCATATGTGTATGGTCACAGACATTGTTTAACCTTTCCCTGAAAGTGGGAAAATGGGAAAGTCATAGCAAAGGTGCAACATTCCAACTTTCAAATAGACAACAAATGTTAAATTCCATGCTCAGACATGATGGAATGTCCCTTTACTGATCCTCCGTATATGGTCAATTCGAATTTATGCAGCAAAAAAAAAAAGGAGAGTAGGAATAAGACAGTACGAGTAAAATACAATGTAAAATAAATATAACTTGTGCTCCATGTAATATCTATGGTATGACAGTATTGGTTATGAGTTTCCAGCAGGAGGTTGGAGGTACTGTGGCATTTAAAATTTTTTATTTTTATTTTGTGTTGCAATAATTACAGGGATGTCATGAAAATGTTCATTCCTGCTTTGCTGTATCAAAAATAACTAAGGGTTTGGCAAAAGTTGCGAATATCAATGAGCATGAAAAAAAAAGTCCTGAAATAACAATTCTAATAGATCTGAAAAATATTTTAATTCCAAAAGGAGACTTGACAAAGGTAACCACTGCTTTGGTAATCGCATTATAACTGTGAGGGTTTTACACACAGAGAAAACATTTATGCATATCTATGATCAGGCTTTTGATGTAAAAGAACGTCAAGATACTTACTTTTGTGGGTATGAGCGCCCTCTGGTGGAAAAAGTAAGGAGCATATTCTTCAGCACAGGAAATGTATCTACTGCAAATGCATGTTTTTGACAAGACAATAAAAGTGTTTACTAGGTTGAATTGATGCTGGTAACAGCCTACACATTACATTACTACATATACAAGTAACAAGAAACAGGAATTTTATAGCAACACGTAAATGTACCCTGTGACCTGACTAGAATTGCATATTGTCCTCTAATCACATGCTGATCCACCCTAAATTATAGTATATGGTCACATGCTCTCAGTGGGATAAGCAGCTTCACATGCACTCACGGCCACCACAAGGCACAGCATGCCGTTATTCATTATGTCTAACTCCAAAGTGGTGTAATGGGTGCATCATGACTTTTACCAAAAGATGTGTTCTCATGTAGAATGTCATAATACTATTTTTGTGCAACTAATGAAGATTGGCCACAAACATTAGTTCAGTCTTTGTTTCCCTTTAAATATGATCTACTTTTAATGCATAGCTGCAGATGAACTGGACTACAGCACAACTACACCAGACAGAAGTCTAGTTTGGTTAAAAAAAAATATTACTTAACAGTTAAGTAATATTTTTTTAATAAAATAAAATAAAATATTAATTTACCATGAAATATGATACAGAAAAAAAATCATGTGCCTGCAGAAATCTCCCATTCTATTTACCTTGCTTCAAAATGCCACATATTTTATTTAGGTGATTGGGTCAAGAGCGATTCCAGCATTGAGCACATTTTAAACATTAACTTGGTAATGGTCAAGGGGGGGGGGGGTTAAGCTGCAGCAGAAAAATAATGGTTAAACATGTGCACACACATGGAAAAATTGTTGTTTAACTACTGGAGTCACTGTGAACTTTGAGCTACTACCAAACTAATTTAACCAATTTAACTGGTCCTCAACATTGATGCTTAAATAGTTATTTCCAGAGATACTTTCTTAGATGGAATGGACATATGTATGTCAGTCATTTTTACTTTTAAAAGATGTGTGGGAAAGACATGCAGTAGACTGCCTGCAGTTGAGGTAATTTTGATATTTGTTTGACTGACAGCCTTTGAGGTAAATCATAGTTTGTGGGCAAATTGAAGCTCAAATATGACTTATTTATTACATGTTTTTTTTTTTTTTTAATATATTTATGAGTTTACTTACCACTGTGTGATGTTGTCAGAAATTAAAATCTTTATATTTGTTCAGGATCATATTGTAAATGTGCTTACTAGTAAATTTCAGAAGATAACATCTGTTTTTTTCAGTCCCTAGTTGATTTAATCTACCATTTATAAATATTAATGAAGTAGTTTCAGATTAACTCAACTGTTAGTCTTACACGATTCATTACATGATTGGAGGTTAAAATGCTCTTTCTTGGTTTTATCATAATATGAATGTAAGTTAATAATAGTACACCTTGGGATTTTATTATGGTTCATAGCTGAACTGATGGAATTATTTTGGCCTATTATTTTCTAAATGGCTTGGCTATTGTACTGTACCAACACTGAGGTCCTTACAAGTCTTTATACGGTTATTTAACTCTGTGTAGCATATTTAGAACCGCTTTACAATATTTACTCTACCATTTCTATGTCGTATTTCCATGAGAATGTGTGTTTTCTGTAAATGTACACCAAAACGGAACTTTAATCAGGTGTATTTTGACACGTCATCTGTACATGCCGGATGCATTTAAATGTTACACACACTGCACTTCCTGGCTCTCCTGTGTTGATGTTATCCATTCTAACCAGTTTCAAACCTTACGGTAGTCACTTTCTTGTGGTTTTGTTTTGTGTTTTTTGCATTTATTCAATTGCCGCCAGATTGCGATCGAATAAACAGAACATACAATCATTTTCGATCTGATTTCTGGTGTAATTCAGCCGTTTCTGTTTTGCTTTTGCTTTTGGCATGTTGCTTATTCTGCTATCACCATCACCAGGTATGCATGCTTTCATCCTTGTGTTGTCACTCTTACATTACATCTTATATTTGATCAGTTATAAATTACATTCCGCTAAATCTTTGTATTGACGTCATTGTAATTTGCTGTTTCCTTCCTTAACACCTGTTCATGTAAGGACAACGACAGTAAAAACAGTTCGTGCCTCTCAACTCTTGGTAGAATTGCTGATCCATGTCAAATACGGCCGTAAGAAGTTGCCGTATGTTTACTGTGCTTACTTAATTTTATTGCTCTGTGTGCTCAGTGATTAGCCTGATTGTATATGCCTTAATTGGTGACTCATCTACACTATCCACCCCCC
>JAPSES010000144.1:6376275-6450564 GCA_029822895.1 Maxillicosta whitleyi | reverse complement strand
AACACCCCCCCCCCCCCAAAAAAAAAAAAAACCCAAAACAAAACAATAAAGCCAGAACAGCAGAACTAATCAAGTATCTTTGTTGTCCCTGAGGGGCAATTCCCAGCGCAGTGAGCAGTAAAAACATTAACAAAACACAACAAAACAATTCAGAAAAACATTGTTCAGACAATTATATAAATACAGTAATTCAATTATAAAGTGCTATTTAAAATTCTAATGCCAATGTTTATGGAAATAAAGGAGCTTTTCTGTCGGTTAACATTTGACATTTGTGTTTTTTAGTTGACACTGCATAGTGTGGTGGAGTATTCAATTCATTCACCATATACATTAAACCTTTTAAAGGAAACTTTTCAAAACAATCGCAAAATCAAAAAATGCAAGTAGTATTTCATATAAAGTTCAGTAAGTTTTAATAAATAAACACAGTACCTTGATTAATTACTTAAGTTAAAATAAATCTTTCTTGTACCACTAATTGAATTTGAGTATCAGTTTGTTGTCCCACCTCCACTTCCCCATATTATGGAACAGAAAATGTAGTTGCCCAGTTTGCTGCTAATCAAATTTCTAAATGCTTTTTTTTTTTTTTTTTTTTTAATTTTATAAACCGTCATCACCATTATCACATTCATGTCATTTGGCACATGCGCTTTCCAACTTGTAGATCTTGTGCCATCTTTCTGGCGTGAGACATTCACAGTTGATCCATTTCATTTTTGCAGACCTCCACTTTGTACTTAGTCTTTTTCTTTTCATCCTTTGTGTGTTCAGAGCATCATTTTACTGGAGATCAGATAGAAAAATAATACTTAACACAAAAGTCAACAAGCAGAAAATGAAGATGTAGAACTAAGAAACTTTACCTCTACCCCAGATGTTACTATTGTGTAAATGTCTAGAGTATTTTAGATGGTACTGTCATTACTCTTTCTGTAGAATATGAAAATTTTTGAGAAGGTTGAGAAATGTAATGTTTCCTTTGTTTCTCCACCAGGTGGCGTTGTACAGTATGTATGTAGCCTGTATGGCCTTTCATGCCAAAGTGAGTGACCCGCTCATTGGTGGGACCTACATGACCCTCCTGAATACTGTAACTAACCTGGGTGGGAACTGGCCGTCCACTGTGGCTCTGTGGATGGTAGATGCACTAACATACAAGGAGTGTCAGGGGGCCCCCGGGCAGAGCTGTGGCTCCGTTGAGGAGATAGCGGTAAGTGAGCAGAGCAGAGTAAACCTGTCCTGAGTTTGTCATTCTACTAATTCAGGAAGTATAAACTGACTGTTCTCCTTTTAATCTGTGTTTCCATCTCTAGCTGTGCGTTAAGGAGGACGGAGTTTGTGTGACCACATTAGACGGTTACTATGTGGAGTCTGTGGTGTGTGTTGTGATTGGCTTAGCCTGGTGGGTGTGGCTAGGGAAGAAAATTAGGCAGCTGCAGGACCAGAGCCCTGCTGCGTGGAGATGCAGAGTCGAACAGTGATCACTTCATTCACTATCAGTAAATGACTCTGGTGGGTGGATCTCTGCTCCATTGTGGCTAAACATTGGACGCACTATAATCCCATCATCTCATCGGCCTGTTTTAGTTCGTCTGGTCCTGTCCTAGCTGATATGTTTCTAGCTGCTCTCTTTCACCTGTCACCTTAAAGGACATAAATATGAAGACATACAACATCATAATTTCTCGTGTAACAATGTCTTGAAACTCGTAAAACATTTTAGTCAATTACACAGTGTTGTGTGTGATGTTTTTTTTGTTTGTTTGTTTGTTTTACTTGTGAAAGCACATCCAGTTCCTTGAAATAGCCAAACCAAACCAGAGCTAGGTCAAATCATACCTTAAAATACTCCTCAGGGTTTATTATAACCTGTACCAGATTGTTATATTTTCTATATTTAAAACCCTGATGTATCCAATATAGGTTAAAGCTCTACAGCATTTCTACATTTCCCTGGATTCCAGCAAAATATAGCTCATCATTTTGCAGAAGTCTGTTAAGTGACTGTAAACTCAGCACTGCACACTCTGCAGAGGATATGGTTGCTTGTTTTATTAGAAAGGATAACAAAGGGAAAAGTATGTGTTTCTTAGGCAAGATATCTGATACAGGAACCAGTATGTCAGTCTCATTTGGAAGCATTTATGCTAAAATGCATATTTAATAATCAAATGATAGTAAACAGCAAAAAAAAAAAACCCTGGTATTTGGTGTTATTTTAAACTCCATGAGTAGGTTTAATCAGTTTGACTCAGACCTGGACTGTGGTTTAAACATTTTTTTCTTTAATATATATATATATTTTAGGTCTTTGTGCCTTTTTTGAAGGATTTAAGTGTCTCTTAACTTCAAGGATATCCAGCAGAATCAATTCGCCCTCTGATGTTATTTAATCAAAGCAGGGAAATTGAACTAGAAAATGCAGCAGTTACACAGATGAACACTATTGTAATCTGCAGGTTGATAGATGCATAAAAACACATGTGCTTTTATTACGTCAGTCGCTTTATTTCCCAGTTAAATACACATTCCTCATGAGCGTTAGATCTTGCACAATGTGTTACCCATATTGAAAAAAACGATACCAATTTCAATCAAATGAACTGAAATGGCATCTAAAATATCCACCAATAATATTTCATTCCTACTAATTTGATCATTATTATTCCTTTCAAGGACCAATTCATACCTAGCAATATTGGGTGGCACAGTGTTTAACTGTTGCATGATTACAGGGTAAACTGGCTGAGGAGAAAGTGAGTCCTATATGTAAAAAAAACTGCTGATGACACTTGTGAAAACATTGGCACACAGCTTATTTTAAATCAGATCCTAGACCAGCATCTTAAGCATAAGTAAAAGTCCTGCTTCTGTATCACATATTGTACATAGAATTATTACAGTATTTTTGCTAAAGCCAAAATCTGATCGCTCTGTCAAATCAAGTGTAAACAATCAGGGTTTATGTGAGCTGTTTCGACTTAATGTAACATGAAATAAGCAAACTCTTACTTTTTACATTATTTCTGATTTCCCGTGACTATTATGTGATTGTCAATATATAGGAGCAGTTTCATTTGTACACCTGTTCGTCATATTGTACATTAAACTCACACATTGTGGGTAACTGGAGTTTTTTTAATTAATTTTTTAAAATTGGGTTCATACTTTGCTGTGTTTTGTGGCTGATTCATGTTACTTTATGTTAGTTTTTCTGTATCATGACTACACTTCATCCTGAAAGCCTTTATTGCCCTTAAGGGGGACTGCCGTGATCTTTTGACATATGTACCAGTATAGAGACTGTTACATTATTTGTATGTTTATTTTAGAGTGGGGGGCTCATCTGAGGTTCATGTACTTGGTTAAAACGAGTTTTAGGTGGTGATAAAGTACTGTCGCTGCAGAATATATTTAAGTTAACTTTACCTCAATCAGAATTTTTTTTTTATTTTGTTTTATTTTGCACAATGTTTGAGTCCAAATCGTTAGTCAGGTCCAAAGTATAGAATTGGGTGATGAAACAGAAATGCAATATGAATATGCTTGCAGCTCTAATGTTCTTATGATACAATGTAGATGAGATTTGAAACAAATCATGTGTAATAAAAATCTACATACTTGTGATACCTGTAGTTTTTTTCTCATTTAAAAATGATGAATGGCAAAAAAAACCCCACAAAACACACCGTATTTTTAAAAATTTTATTATAATTTCCTTGCTTTTTCAGGAATTCTAAAATTTCCCTCCTAAACAAGTGAAGGCTGATGCAAGAGGCTGTAAATGCTGCCCCAGGTTTTGGAGTATTAAAGCCCACAGTGTCCAGATCAACTGGTGACACAGTCTCCAACATGAATTCCCTCCCAGGCTCAGAAGGGGTCTGACATCCCACCGCCACTAAGGCCCACGGTCTCCTGGGTGAACGGAGGGGGCGGGGACTACAAAGCAGCACCGAGATCGGTTTGTTGTTGGTGGTGATAGGAAAGTGAGTCACACTAACGTTGCATCAAGCTCAATTATGTCTGGTGATGTGTCAACTAATCCTGTGAAACATCACATAGCATTGAAGAAATGCCTGAAGAGCAGATAATTAAAAGATCCCACATCAGATAAACCATTCCACAACATCAATGCTGAAAGAATTTTAAAGTCAACACTTTCTTTTTTTTTTTTTCTTTTTTTAATTTGAGGCTCTCGCTGATTCATTCATTGATGTATAGCTCAGGTAATCTTGTTTTGCAAACCATTGCAAGACAAGGCTATATCCATCCATCGTTGAGAACTTTTACTTGTCCACTGTTCTCTTTTTTTTTTTGACTTCTTTGATAATTTTAGTCATGATTAAATCCAACTCATTTCATCTCACTTAGAGCCAGGAAGCATTTGCTTAAGAACACTGGTTAAAGTATGCCGATAGAAGCAATTTCCTCACTGGCATTCATTCAAACAGCCCAAAGCACTTCAGATAATGTCTTGTACAGAAGGCTGACTGCATTTCAGAGTACACTACTTGCATACTGTGATAGATTAACTCCTTTGATTTCATGGGATGCAGCTGTCACACAAAGCCTATAGTTCCCCATGTGACTTTCAACCCAACTAGTCCAGTTTCATAGGGAGGGGGGTCAGAGGACAACGGTCATGAGACCTGAGGTGCCAGAGAAGAAGTGGTAAGACAGCGATGTCGTCGATGACGTAGCACTTAACTGCAGCACGCCGGAGTCCCACGCACAAACTCCAGGTTGTGACAGTAAATGTAGTGTGCGGATGTGCAATTTTTGATTTTCATTGTCTCTAGCATCCATATGTTTTTGCTTTGTTTCTTAAAAAAAATATCAACAAAGAAAAAAACAAGAGTCAAGAACTCTCCTAAAGTGGTGGTGGGGTCATAGGTTCATACGTAGATGCTCGGGGCGTTTGGCTACAACCGGATAGGCTTGTTGCTTCATCTGAGCCAGGTTGATGCCGGCAGGCTGACGGATGGGAAGAGGGGCCGAGGCCTCAGAGCTGGTAGTTACGTCCATCTGCTCTGGAGTGGACACTTCCATGGCCTGGTCCTGAGGAGACTGGAGGACACTTGGTCCTCCTCCTGTGAGGAGGGGGCTGCGGGGCCAGCAATCCCCTCCAGAGAACTTTACTGGGCTGGAAGGACAAAGAGAAACGAAATACAGGCATGAAGAGTCTTGTATGCACATATTTTTATGCCTTACAAGAGGAGGGGTCGAACTCCGGTCCTCGCGGGTTGGTATCCTGCATGTTTTATATCTTTCCCTCTTCCATCACACTTGAAAGCCATGGCATCATCATCAGGCTTCTGCAGAGCTGATCATTAATTGAACCAGGTGTACTGGAAGAGGGAAACATCTAAAACATGCAGGATACCAGCCCTCGAGGACTGGACTTCCACACCTGTGCCTTAAAAGGAACAAATTCATAGATTATCATTTAAATATTTACTGTTAAGTCACACCATGTCCAAATGTATTAACACAGTGTTTGAGTCTGTGGCCCTTCAATGATATTATAGACGTTTTTTCATTAAACTATGCGTCTGTGGAAACATTTCCATGAAAAATCATAATTTACAGATAGTAGTAATGTGTGACAATGTTAAAGTGGTGCAGTGTTTGGCTTAGACTCCTGAGAAATTATTATTTTTTACATGAAATAATTGCCTTCATTAAAAACAACATGATGCAATGGAGTCAAAAGCATTTTTGAAGTAAATTTGTGAAACAGAGGAAAAAAATGCATTGCTGTGTCTTCAGGAGGATATATTTTAATTAGCTAGAACAATATGAAAGGCCACAAATACATATCATACATAGCCAGCTATTTCTAATTTTTTTTTTCCATTTGTGAAAGAGGATTCTGTAAATCTGGGTTCACTTTTTTGCAACTAAGGTTAGTCTGTGAGGCAGACCTGCAGCACGGATAAGCACACGAAGCAGAAAAAGGAGGGAGCTGTAACTGGAGTCACTAGGTTTTTAAGTGTCACTGTGTGGAGACAGAAACTCCCTGCCCAGAAAAGTCCTGAACACAGCAAAACAAGAAGAAAATAGGAAAATGAACCAGAGGACAGTGTCTCTGCAGGTAAATACAGCACCACGCACTTTTGGTGGGAGAGAGGGGGTGACCGAGAAGGACTATTAATGCACTGTTGTTGTTTTTTTTTTAGGATTATATTGAATCTTAAATCAAAAGAACAACCTCAAAGAGTAAAAATGAGTCCCAATGGAGATTGGAGGAGGGAGATATGATTATAATAGTCTTAATAACAGTACGTAATAGTCTATTCAAATGGAGAAAGCTGCCTACTGAAATGAAAACCAGCCGACTTCAGATGCATGTCCAACTATAACCATTACAATATCAAGGTTAATAAGATGCAGCCGACATTGATGGGAACAGCTGGATCTAGATGGGTCAAGCTCTTAAAACAATAATTCCAATGTCAAAGTAGGTTAATCACTTATATACATGGATTTGTCCACTGCAGACATACCTGAGGGGTGTTCTTGGGCTGCCCATGATCCGTCGAGGAGAGCGGATTTTTGGCTCGAATGAGAATTTTTCTTTGATATTTTCTAAGACTGACGGAGCAACATATGTGAAACCCTATGAAAAAAGACAAAAAAACAAACACAGGTACATTTGATCCATGGTTGTTTAATGGCTAGGTAGGTCATGGCTATAAAAACAGAGGAAAAAATAAAGCAGAAAATGATCCAAGTCAAATCGCCAATTATGATTTTCAGACTTTTACCTTAGTAAGTGGTTTTCTTATTAATTATGTTGCTTTTTGTTTTTACCCCATGTACAATTAAATGCAAACCAATTTCTCACCATTTCCTTCTGTGTTATAAATAATCCTGATTTAAAACATGAACACAGTAGCAACATGAACACAAGCCTATGAATATGTGGTGTGGGACATTACCAGGAAGGCCTGATTGGCACTCTCACTCAGGGTTGAGTCATCTGGGCTGTCGACTGGTGTCTGACTGGTAAATTTTGAGTCAAACTGACTCACGTCGTCAGCTGATTGCTGCGAAGATGGAAGGGAAAACCAGCACAGGTGAGATGGAGCAGCAACAGGAGTCGATGTGTCAGTTATCAAGATGAAGACGGAAACAGGAGATGCCTTCATTTCAATTACTGAAACCCATCCAAGTAGTGTAATTTACTGCAGCAAAATAACTACAGTGTAAACCCCACTTGCCTAAAATAAGCATCTTAGGCCGGTATGTAGAATCATTCTAGTGCAGAGATCTAATTTCAACACTCAACAGTCTCACATTTCCATCTTAAGCATGTAGTAGTATCCAATTTTTAACTTCCCGTGGCCTCATCTTCAGTTACTCACCAGGAAAGGCTTGAAGGGAGGCTCCACTTTCCGGGCAAGCAAGTCCTCCCAGTTAATATGCCGGAAGAAAGGATGGGCCTGTAGGATACCAAACACAAACACTGTTAGACTCTACTGAGTGTGTGTGGGTGCACATTTATATAAGGCTTCATCTGCTGAGCAAAAACATAAACACCTCATGGCGCACTTTAAATGTTTAATCGCATTAGGGGTTACACAATATAGTAAAAACATCACTTAATTAATGGCTTTTTGTCACGGAAAAGGGGGAATGAGAGATCCAGAAACAGATACAAACGGTAAGACAACGCATGCGTGAAAACTAAAGAAGAGTTATGAAAACCACACGGATGTATGAAGCTGAAGACCAGTGGACAAGAGCTGCTAAGAAACTACATCTGATAGTAAGCTAATGCCTTATATACAATAGATGTCATGTTGAACTGTGTGGTGTATGTGGACCAAGCCGTGATTAAAATGATAAAGAAAAGAGGTTTTTGTCAATAAGAGCTACCTGAAGATCTTCTCAGTTATCATTCAGTATCAGTGTATGGTGTTTGCATTAAGATCCCTTTGACCAATCAGTGGCCGGCAGTGAAATTTCAGTGTGGATCTAGCCTGGAGGTGGTGGTACGAAAAAAAAAAAAAAAGGAAGGTTGCCAGGAAGAAGCTCTGGTGTAAAAGTGCTAAAACCACATAGAGTTAAGTGGAGTCATGCTGGAAAGGTGCAGTGGAAAGGGGGCTTTAATCCATTTGTCTTTGTGTGAACATTCGGCTGTGCAGCTCTGGTGGACATCCCTGTGTACATTTTTGCCAATGGCACGTTCCCACATGATTGACCCCATCTGTGTTATGGTGACGTCTGATGAAATTAAACATTTTGAGGAGTCTTTTTATTGTCCCCAGTATAAGGAGAGAACTGTTAACGCTGTTAACACTGAGTAAAGAGCTCACTCACAGAGATGGACACAACATTTGTTGACAAATCTAGAGAATTAACCGTGTTTTACAATGAAGAAAGATCATGAGCTCATTTTGGGGCCATGCCTCTTGTGTTACACAAACACTGTACATGAGGTGTATATGTTTTTACTCCACGTTGTATCTGTGGATCCAAAAACTTCATGTATTTACCTGTACTTCTGTGGCGTCTCCGGCTCCTGCTCCCAGCCGCGATGAGGCGTTTCTCTTCAGCAACTGTACAATCAAAAATAAGACTTTAAACAAACCTGCCCACATAACACCCTAGAGTAAACAAAAGTTGCAAATACAGCATTGCGTACCCGTTTCAGGAGATCACGAGCTTCTTGCGTGAGGTAGGGGGGGAGGCTGAGTTTGCATTTCAAGATCTTGTCGATGGTCTTTTTTCGGTTTTCACCAGTGAAAGGAGGCTGTGATCGGGAAAAAAAAATAGTCTAAGTGTAACATGATTCATAGGAGCGAAGGGAGAAGTGAAGTTTAATGTAAAATGCAAACTGACCGCTCCTGTGAGCATGTCGTACATCAGAGCACCCAGGCTCCACCAGTCCACCGCTCTGTTGTGTCCACTTCTCATCAAGATCTCTGGGGCCCTGAAACAATCACAATGCACATTCCATACTGATACATGGAGGAGTCGATAAGCGTGAGTGAGCATTAAGAAGAGGAAAACAGGATACGTGAATGGGAACATATGACAGATGATAATGTCAAGGAAGAGCTGAAGAGTAAAATTATAGTGTATGACGTACATATATTCGATGGTACCACAGAAGGTATGAGTCACTGTCCCGTCATGAATAGACTCCTTACACAGTCCAAAGTCTGTCAACTTTACATGGCCTAGAAGAAAACAACACATATTCAGACATTTATTTACAATAACTGCTATCAATATAGGTATGTAGATTACAATTTTTCAAGGATAAAAGTGTGGGAACTTCTATTTATGCCATGCCTAAGTGTAGAGCAGGTGTTTTATTGTTTTTTTTTAGAACTGAGATCTAAATATGAAGATGTCCCTGTGCATACAAAAACTAACAAGCCAACAGTTTGCAAAACTGGGGTAAAGGTGACCTGTAAAGAAAAACCTGTAATTCAAGCTATAATGTGATTTTCAGCATTATGGAAGACTTGGATAATAGGTTTTATGACATGTGCAAATATACTGTATATTCCTGAATATGATTTTAAGAACAAAAGAAGGAGCTTGTGTTCTGCCACCAGTAGAAAACATTTTTGTCAGAGTATGTACAGCTGCATGTAAATAGATCAGTAGGAATACAATATGATCTATTTTAAAATAAGAGGAAATCCTGAATATTTTATCCCTAATGCGCTCTAATGCGTCTTACTTCCTTACCCTAACCAATACAGCCCTGACCCGAAAACCAGAGCCATATTAGAAAGGGTGAGTCGTCACATACAAGCACAAAAAATTTGCATCCAAGTATGTATAAATCCTAAAATGTCATTGTTGTGCACAGACCTTGGCTGTTGAGCATGATGTTCTCAGGCTTTAAGTCTCTGTAAATGATGCCCTTCTGGTGTAAATGGCCCAGAGCCATGGAGATCTCTGCAAGGTAGAAACTATGAAGGAGGGACAAAAAGGGGGGAAATTCACTTATACAGTTTCATATGAGGTCAGTGGACAGTAACAGCTCCTTAAACCGTCTTCCTAGCTGCGACCAAATGTGCTTTAAGAATTTTAATAATGGCATAAATCCTGTATTATTCCTTCAATGTTGTTTATGAGCAGTAAACAAATATCTTACTAATTCCTCTAAACCTGGGGTGCCCAACTTTTCTTCCAGGGGCCACATTCAGTCCAATTTGACCGCAAGTGGGCCAGACCAGAAAAATAACAGTATAATATCCTGTAAATAATGACAACTTCAAGTGTTTTTTCCTGTGTTTTAGTGTAATAAAAACATACAACTATGAAAAGTATTTATATTTTCAAACTATGCTTTCACAAAAAAAAGAAAAACAAGTGCAATTTTAATATTATTCCTCAACTTATCATTTCTACATGTACATCACACACAATGTTACACTAAAATTTGGTAATAAGTGATATTATTGTTAACATTTTGGAGTATGGAACTAAATTAAGAGCAATTTCTACAATATTACATCTCAGTTTATTATTAGCATGTTTTACAGATCATACTGGATCAACAAATGCACCAAATATTTCACAAAAGACAGAAATTTATTAAAACTAAACTTAATTTTCTTTAGACATTTCAGGTCGTTCATATTTGTTCAGGTTATTCACATTTTATTATGAAAGGATAGTTTGTTAATGTAAATATTTTCCTAGTGTAATAAGAAGTGTAGTAAGAAAATTTGAAGTTCTCATTACATTTAAAGGTTATTATGTTACTTAAGATCACACGGGGCTGTATGTGACCTCTGAACTAAAACACATTGGACACTCTTAACTGTTAATCTGTTCAGTGTAATTCTTGCATTTCCTAAATTCATCCTGCCGGCCAGATTGGGCCTTCTGGCGGGCCGGTTTTGGGCCACGGGCTGCGTGTTTGACACCCCTGCTCTAAGCAATGATGAAAATGTACCCCGCTCACCAGGCTGTGTCTTCCATGAAGATGCCCTCCCTCTCCAGCTGCATGAAAAGTTCTCCTCCTGACACACACACACACACAGACAAAGGTGTTAAAACAGAACTGCTGTACGATGATGAAATTGTGTGTTTCTTGACCACTTTTTCCTCATTTGCCACAATAATGTGTGAGTTTGTGGTGTTCATTCAGTTGAGTTTGAGTGCGCACTGACCACTCAGGTACTCCAGGATGAGGTACAGCTTCCCTCCCGTCTGGAAAGCATAGATGAGATCTACAATGAAGGGATGCTTCACTTCCTCCAGGATGTTCCTCTCTGCCTTGGTATGAGCTGTGTCCTTGGCATTACGTACAATCATAGCCTGCAAATCACAGAGAGATGTATAACAGTCAACAGAGATAGTAATGTGCTTTAATCCATGCAAACTGCTTATACCTGACACAGATAATTACTACAAAACATCCCACATGTAGCAATTTAAGCTCCTACATCACTAAGAATGAAAAGAATCTGCCAATAACGGGGATATTTAATAAGATTTAATAATAATAAAGTCTGGTTGTGTTTTCTTCTAGTCCTTTGTTTCCCTATTTCGCTCCACCAATTACTCTCCCCCTCTGCTCATGGCGCTGCTTATGTTTGCAAAATACTTCTGTCAGAAAGCTATAAAGCTGTCCATCAGCAACAGTGTTGTCTCAGCTTCGACTGGTACGATTCTGGCAACAGATGGAGCTTCAACAGCTCGGCGGAGGCCTGAGGAGCGCTTTGATTTTAAGGATGAAACGCAAAAGAGGATCTAACAGCTTTGACGAAGAAAGGGTTTAATTGCTACCTGTCCAATGTTCAGTTTTTGGATGTTGTTTGGGGGGTTTTGTGACCTATTTGTGCCTAATAAAAATGCGACTACTGTTAAAGATTGTAAACTTGCAATTGATCGTTACAGCTGTTGCATAATGAGACCTGTGGTTTTCAAGAATATCAGAATTATTTGAGTAAGTTATTTACGAGCCTTTTACCAACACATTAACAACCAGTAAAGAATCAAAGTTCTCACCTCAGTGAATTTTATGATTGTCTGACATTCTGAACCATAACAATAAAAATCAAGGTTGAAGCTCAACATAATGACTCACTAGAAAACAGGGAAAAGAAACAGCAAATAACAATCTAAAACCCTTCATTCTCACGATTAAACCATTTAAAAAGTCAGAATATTTCAACCCAGAAGTTATACAATCAATTATGACAACACCTGCCAATGGGACAAAATCATATGATGGCCATTATTTTTGTTGTCTGGTATATAATGTATGTGTCACTGTTCATCCTATGCCATACTTTTATTGGGTTCTTTCTCATTGGATGTTGTCATTATGTAAATCCATTTCATGTTTGTCATGTTCATTTAAGGTACATCTATATACATTTATAGCCCTGACAGAAAAACTGATTAACTTCTTAAATGGTTTAGTTACAGGAATAAAGTCTTTTCATTTACTTTGATATGTATAAAATGTTTTTTTCTGGAGGGGCTGGACCTCTTTCCTGTTTTCTCAGCAAGTTCACTGTTGATCTCAGATGTGTTAAAGACAGCAACAGGTCAAATTCACTGTATTTTCCCCTTACATTAGGACACACAGAATTACATTTTATTGTTTAGTTCATTAATTAATTTTATGAGAAGTATTTGAAACAGTTGTGACATGTATGGGCATTTATTTACTTTTCATTTTAACACTTAACACATTAAGTAAAATGTTTTGTCAATTGTATACATCTGGCCTCACCATAAAAATTTTTTATGTATTTATGATCAATATAATGGAATACTTTTTGAAATTGAAAAAGTGTAAAATAATTCATCAGTATTCACCACGTAGCCGCTATACCACTGCATATTCCACTGGGTGTTAAGTATAAGAATCTGAAGTATTTTCACAGATTTAATTCATCTGACATGACTGAAAAATGCTCAATACTTATTCTGAATTTCCACATTTATCCTTTCACTGTCCACCTGCTGGATTTTCAAACAAGTTAAAACATCTCTGTAACTCTCCACTGTAACTTATCACCAGTTAAGATGAACTGCTTTAATTCCTAGGCCTCCAGTTAGCACTAGATAAATGTCACTGGGCAAGTTAGAACAGATTCTTCATGAGAACAGACTCTGGGCTCTACCCCAAAACTACGCCAAGGCTTTTATTAAAACTGCCCTGAACACAGTGACCCTCTGAAATCTGTCAGGTCTTCATTGTGTCATCAGGGTCATTTTAACCAATCAAGCAGAAGCAGTGCATGTATCAAGCGATATCTAATGGGCTGAGGCAGAGTGTTTTTAAGAGCCAAGGCTGCAGCAGAACAGCATAGATGGCAATCTACCAAAGAGCAGTGAAATCTTACCCCACCACTGGCTTCAAGGACAGCCAATATTTGCAGACAGAAGTGCCATAATGACAAGCATGCAGTTATGTTCACATGATATAAACTGTGGGCCTTTATAATAATTTTTTTAATCATGTACAGCATAAATCAGGAAATTAAAAAAGTACCTTTTTTAAAACTTTCATAGCGAATATTTTGCCTGAAGCAGCTCCAGCAACTTTTCGAACTTGAAAAACCTGCAGAAAGAGAAAACTCATTTACAAGCTGCAACAAAAATATTACTTAAAATAACGTACAACACATGTGTTAACCAGAAGAAGGTGTAAATGTATGACATGATGTGAATGTTAGTTCATTGCGTGTACCTTTCCATAGCCACCTTTCCCTAGGACCCGCAGCAGTTCAAAGCACTCTGGTCTGATGTTTTCTGTCCCCTGATTAACGTTATCCTCCGATATCTCTATCTTCTCACAGTCGTCCATGTTGCTACAATCACACATTGAATGCATTTTGGTCACATTCACCTCTCAACTTAAAAGTCAAAATTATATATATCCAGATGAGTCCATGATGATTACTACTCACAACTCAAATCCGCTGCACTGGTCCATAATATCATTGATTTGGGCCTGGAAGGAAATGACAAATTCTTTAATTTTGCTTAATTTTTTTTCATAACAAACAATAAGAACAGCAGAAATTGAATTAGGTCTGTACTGAGGAAACTGTAATGTGTGATGACATAGATCAATATTGTGGTAGGAAATGAAGACAAACACATTTCAATTCCATTGCATTTCAGGCAGCCGTTTCCTGGGAATTTATTGTACCAAGTATGAAATCCTAAAATATGATTTATCGGTAAGCACTAAATTATAATGCAAGTTGATGTGATGGTTTTCTCTGCTCCTAATCTTGTTTGCCTTTTTTCAAACAAAACTTCTCTGTTTACAACAACAAGGAATGGATGATGCTTAAAATCTTGTACCATCAATTAAATGTAATAATGTCTGAGAAAAAAACTCCCACTGGGTTCCTCTCACTAAAATCTAAGTATATACTTGGATTTAGAAATGATATTAAGAAATTCTGGAGCAACTACTAGCACTACAAATTCTACAACTAATTTGTTTTTAAATGTCTCTTTACAGGTGTTCAGTTGTGTTGTGGCTTTAAGTCACACCGTAACTGTGATGTGATACAAACAGGAGCTGTTATGCAATTATTGCCCAATCTTAGCAGCATGTACATTTAAACATGGTGCAAGATATTTCGTAAAATCCTGAAAGTTGCTCATTCTCACTCTGTAATATGCTTGTTTTGCATGTGTAGGCCTATATGAGTAAAAATACCAGGGGAAAGATGTTGTTTTTTCCTTGTCAGTATCCGTTCTAATCCTATTAGGAGCTGTGGTGAAGGTTAAATCTATGCATTTATTAATGTACAGGTTGTAACGTGACCGAGGCAGTGGTCTCATATCATTATTAACTTATTTTGTGTAAAAGGTGCAACTGTATTGTGCTGATGAAATTTGGACACACACAGGCACTGATCCCCACAGTCCACACTCCGTTACATTCTTGCCAAAATAAACTGTTGCACACCGAGCAATATCACTGCAGCACCTCTGGGCAACTGAGGATTGTTTGCAGAAAACGAACATGACAGTACGGGTTTCTAAAAGTGACAGCGTCAACAAAGCACGCTCTCCATCCTTTGCTCACGTTTCTAGTAAAAAAGAAACAAACAAAAGAGACAAAATAAATGACAGCTCTGTTGTGATCGCTGTCAGGGTTAAGGTGCCGCGTTACCCTTAGCTGTTGCTGCTGCTAACCGTGCTTGCAGAGGCCTGGGAGCTCCGGCTGCAGGAGCAGGCCTGCGGTGGCTGGCAGGCTACCAGGCTAGCTAGCTACTGAGCATGAAGAGTTTCTGCTCTTACAACTATCGCAGTTTCGTACAACATCTGCCATTAAAGTACCTCCTCATTCTCATCATCGGAGACGTTTTCCTCCGGCTGATCCAAATCTATGTCAAACACTCCAGCCATGGCAGCACTTCGCTCGGATCGCTCTCACAGAACGCAAGAATAGCAGGCGTCCCCCACCTCATGGACAAACACACACCGCCGCCATAACCGGCTACTACACTGAGCATGCGCACTGTGCCGCTCAAATAAAGGGGCGGTAACCGTTGGATATTTTATGGACATGAAAATCAGTGAGGCAAAATAGTACACAAATTATTATTATTATTATTATTATTATTATTATTATTATTATTATTATTAGTGTAGTGGTAGTAGTAGTAGTAGTAGTTGTAGTAGTAGTGGTGGTAGTAGTAGTAGTAGTAGTAGTAGTAGAAGAAGAATATTTTGTTTATATAAACACATATTTTAAAAAATCTACATATCATATATAAAATGAACCCTAACATTTTACATTTTATCCCTGCTGTAATGCAAATGTAATTTTTTGGTAAGGACCTTTTCAATCAAATATGATATATGGATATACTCCTGCTCCTACTACTACCATGCCCACTACTACGACTACTATTATTATTATCATTGTTATTATATTAGTTATATTTATATACACTTTTTGATAGACATTCTTTGTCAACAAATATAGAATAGTATTTGATTTAAAATGTGCTCTACAGCTACTACTACTACTACTACTACTATTATTATTACTCTTAGTACTTCTAATAAAAATAATAATAATAATAATAATAATATAGTAAATAAATAAGCACAAAACATTTTTCTATCTATTACTAATCTATTATGATTATCATTAATAATAATATTGTATTTGTAGTTTTGATTTGCGTTTTTTTAAAAATATAAAATATCGCATATTTTTGTTAGAATAATGTTTTCATGCAGAAATGTACTTTATTTTGACCATCACGATGACGGGCGTTTTATTTTGAAGGTGTGACGGTTTGGGTCGGAAGTATTAGCTTACTTCCGGTGGCGGTTGTTCTAAACAATCATCGGCTTCATGGACACAGTCATCAAACCCGCGTTAATCTACCATTGTGTATCACATTGTTCACTGTCAACGTCTGAGATTAAAATGTCCGTGGTGACGGTTCAGCTGGGTCAGTGCGGTAACCAGGTGGGTCAGGAGCTGTTTGACATACTCTGCAGGGACGCACAGGATGGACAGAGGAAAACATACTCCACCGCCAGCTGCGAACGGTTCTTCCACCAAACTACACATGGAGGTATGACACTCCTCCAGAACCTTGTTCTCTGAGTCCGTCTGTCTCTGTTTACTGTCTCTATGTTCACCTTCTGTGTCTATGGCCTTTTATCAGAGCTTGTCGCCAGGGCGGTACTGATCGACATGGAGCTCAAAGTGGTCAACCAGAGTCGAGCCAAGGCTGAGAGGTCGGGTCGGTGGAGGTACGGAGACACCTCCCACTTCAGCCAGAAGCAGGGCTCTGGAAACAACTGGGCCAATGGGTAAGGGAGCACTTTGCAGGTATTTATGTAGAAACTATAGGTAAAAAGCCGCAAACCTTTCCCCAACACCTTGTCTTCACAGATAATATTACAGTGAAGTACGGATGACTAGGAGGGTCAAAAATGAAATCACATGTAAGACAAATGGATTAAATCTTACATAGTGTGATAAGATAAATTGGAAAACAAATCTACAAAAGTGTCAGTTAGGTGATATTTCACTCTATATGTTTAAGTGTTTTAATTCCATGTATATATTGGGGTATGTACATTTAGCCTGTACAATACATGTATAATGTGGCCACTAGAAAGAACTTGTAAAGTGAATATATTGTAATGTACAGACAATGTTTTGTAGAGTAGATCTGGTAGCTCTTAAACAAACATCAGAAGTTTCTATACTTTTACTCTGAAGGTATACTACTTTTAGACCATAGTAATTAGACAATAAAACATAGGTACACAATGGGACTTATATGTACAACACAGTTTAGAAAATATGCATTTTATTAAATGCATCATGGAATGGATAAATAAATAGTGCATTCTCAAGTCAACTTTTTGATTGCTCATTAATAAAATACTATTTACATTCACTCTACTAATTTGTGGATCAGCAAGTTTAGACAAGAAGTTCATTCATTTAAGTGTTTAAAACTAAATAGATGCATATTTATTAAACCCTATATTATTATATTCATAAAGATCCAGGTCATCTGTGGTTAAGATTGTTCAAAGCATTTCCACCTTATTGCATCTATACATCTACTCGAACAATCACTTGTATAGAAAACACATACATTGCTCTGTTAAAAACAGTATTTTACTTATTGTCTTGAACCAGGTATTGTGTCCATGGCCCTCGTCACAGAGCAGTGGTGGAGGATCTGGTGAGGCGAGAGGTGGAGCGCTGTGACCGGCTTGCTGGGCTTATGGCTATGATGAGTGTGGCAGGAGGCACAGGGTCGGGGGTCGGCACATTTGTCACTCAGTGTCTGAGGGACATTTACCCTAAAAGCTTCATCCTCAACCACCTTACTTGGCCGTATGGTACCGGAGAGGTAGGGAAGAAGAGCTGAGGAAAGTACAAACAGTGGTGATAAAAACAATTGATTAAATTTAGTAACAATAAAATGAAAATATATATTAATTTATTTATAGAGAGAAAGAGACTAAAAAAAAATCCTATCTTTTGCTTTTTCAACATTATAAACCAAACATCCTGTCTTAGATTATTTTAGTTCATATGGAATATGCAACAAAATGCAAGAAAAGAAATGCAATGCAAAGAAAATAATCCTACTTTAGTGCCTAGAAATAAACAAATTCATGAAAACAAAATATGACTTAATTTGCATATTTGATTTTATATAAAAATGTTTGTCCTCTGCCTTCAGGTTATTGTCCAGAACTATAACTCAGTGCTGACCCTGGCTAACCTTTACCGGCTCTCAGATGCCATCGTGGTGCATGAGAACGATACGGTGCACATGATCTGCAGTCAGCTCCTCAACATCAAACACATCTCCTTCCGTGACGTTAACAGAGTTATTGCCCACCAGCTGGGCAGTGTGTTGCAGCCTGCACTCACTGCAGAGTCCTATGGATGCTACAGCAGAAACCCTCTGGGTGAGAAGCACAAAGACAGGCAACGCACCACAGCATCTGCCCCAGCTGGTACTGCTGGGTTCCTACAGGTCATTAAACCTGTTAAACCCTGGGTCATGTTTCCATTGGGAATCATTTCAATGTAACACAAAACAATGGATTGGCCAATACCAGAAGCTTGATTCATATAAGACCAAGTTATGATTGGAAAACAGTAAAAGTAAGACAAAATTCACAATCGCTTCATAATACAATCATTTATTTTTGCTCTTCTTTGGCTCATTCAGCGAGTTTTAGTCACAGGGGAATAATACTTACACTGTTGGATCTGATTAGCAGTGCAAAGTTTATGGCATCGGTCTGTTGTTTTATTGAATTATTCATGACATGTGGGACTGTTAGCTTGTTTTAGATATTTACTCATTTGACTGCTTGTTTGGTTGCGTTTTGGTGAGCTTTTAGCTGATGTTCTTATGTTTATGTGGATTCATAGAATATGTATAGTGCTACAAACATTGCATAGCATTGTCATGGCAACATGGATGGCACTGGGTTTAAGAAATTCCTAAGTAATGATCTTAAAATGTCTGAAATAGTATTTTGGCAGGCCTTGAATTGTGTGGATTATGTAATTTAAAAAAAAAATTATATTATTGACACTACTCCTACTTCATGCCATCTGCATAATCCATGACTCTATGAGGCATATACAGTCGTGGAAAAAATTATTTGACCACCCTTGTTTTCTTCAGTTTCTTGTTCATTTTAATACCTGGTACAATTAAAGGTACATTTGTTTGGAGAAATATAATGATAATAACAAAAATAACTCATAAGAGTTTTATTTAAGAGCTGATATTTATCCATTTTCTTGCTTTTAGGCATTCCATGTTTTTTTTTCTGTCTGTTTGTCACATGATACACACAGGAGTTAGTACTTGTTTGCATAACTAAACTTTTGATGGTCTAATAATTTTTTTTCTGTGACTGTATTTTCTTCATTCCTTAATGTCTGTGTATTTCAGGTGAGTTAGTGAGTGCCCTTGCCTGCCATCCAGAGTACAAGCTGCTCAGTGTGCGCACCATCCCTCAGATGTCCAGCTCCTCCATCGCCTACAGCACCTTCAGCTGGCCGGGCCTCCTCAAACATCTACGCCAGATGCTCATCTCCAACGCCAAGATGGAGGAGGGCAAGTTCTGCTATTATGTGACTACAGTTGGCTCAGAATTCAACTGCTTGGCTTTACCTGGTGCAAAACAAACACAAGGATCTTATTCTAATTTTGTTGGCTCCCACTTTGTTGTATTATGTATTCACATATTGACCACACATTTTCAGTCACTGGCCCAAAACTATAGACTGAGTTTGCCTTTTAATTATCTCTTCAGTTTGAGATGTCGGCTTTCATTGTTTTAATGTTTTGGTTTTATTTTTAGTTTTATGTGTTTAATTCTTTTATGTATTTTATTTGTGTGCAGTACTTCGGACAACTGTGTTGTTTTTAAAGATCTTTATAAATAAAGTTGGATTGCATTATATTAAATGCGTAAATTAGCTCATTCTCCTCTCTGATTAACTCATAAATCATATCCCACTGTTCTCCCATTTCAGGTATAGACTGGCAGGTACGTCCACCTGTTAGCTCTGAGCGAACCAGGAGCCTCACCGGACCCAGCTTTAACAGGTCTGTGGCCAACCTGCTCATACTGAGAGGAAAAGACGTCTACAGTGCAGAGACAGGTGAGGTTAGACATGAGAATCATATAAACAAGAACTTAAGTGGGCAAAGTCCTGTATATCAGGGGTGGACAACATGTTCCCCCAGTGGGCCACACAGATGTAGATGACGGAAGAGAAAAGTTTCGCAATGAGAGCGACTCAATGAAAACATAAAACACATAGAAATGAATCATGAAAATGACACAACAGATTGCATTACAGTTGACCATTTACCAGTTTAAAAAGCTGAAGCTCCATCAACTGTTTTTTGTTAGTAACCATGGTCTTTTTTTATGCTCTATTCTATTGCTTGAACGCTGCGATTCTCACTTTGTTATAAAAATTTAACGCTGCTCTTCACTTGTTTTTTCCTTTGATGTACCGGACCACATTTGTACACCCTGGCCCTGTTTTGCTTATGTGTGATATAGATCGTACAGTTTGGTTTATGAGCAGCTTGCTGTTCATATTGTGTTAAAGCTATTTGGTTATACACAAGTTGATTATATTTGTGCAGGTGGTTTTGAGGATCCGGCTCTCTATACCTCCTGGTTGTCACCAAAAGAAGCTTTTGACGTGTGGAAATCCCCAGTGCCTTTTAATAAATATGAGAAATCTGCTACCCTGGTCAGTAACAGTCAAGCTCTGCTCCAACCTCTGGACAACATGGTGGGAAAAGCTTGGAATATGTTTGCTTCCAGGTAATTCATGTCACAACTCAGAAAAAAATGCCCTCGTGAAGTAGGTATGAATAGTGATGGATGTAAAGCAGATCGTCGATTAACTGTTGCTATATCTATGCAGAAACAGTGAATTGTAGCTTTTGAAATTTTGAGATAATGTGAATAGGCATACACCAAATATCAAGTCTTACAAAAATTCCACAAGATCAGTAAATAGTAACAAGAATTTTTTTTCCCCCTCATTCCTGTTTTTCTTTATATCTTGTTTTTCTTTATAGGGCCTACATCCATCAGTACATTAAATTTGGGATCTCAGAGGAAGATTTCCTAGACAGTTTTACATCTCTGGAGCAGGTCGTCGCCAGTTATAGTCAACTGTGCTAGCACTATATTAAAGATATCTATCATCCCTTTATTTATTACAAAAATGTAAATAAACCTATTTTTTGTTTTTAGTATTGCATGGTTGTTGTTTTTTTGTAAAAACTAATACAATTTACTGATAAGCTACCATAATACACCAATTACACAAAAGTCGTATTTGACAGCTTAATAATAAAGCATATTTGAAAAATTGAAAATCAATCCAAAAAGACAAGTATATTTGTTAACATGGTTCTTTTTATTATTCACATAATTTACATGATAGTATTTCCAAAGTCAGAGGATCTAAGTATCACCGTTTAATGTAGGCGACTGTTTTCCGTAAGCAGGTCAGCTGATACTCAACCTCAAAGTGCTGTTGTAGACCCAAAGCTTCAGTCAGCTTACAGACCGCTGTTGCCGTGCCAGTTTAACAGCCAACACCAGTCTGATAAGCTAGCTGACAGAGTGGGAAGGTGGTCCAGAGATGCAGATTTATGAAGATAAAGGGGAAGTTTCTTCATAATCTGGCTTTGAATCGCCCATTTGTCACTCGTGTGTTTCGGGACGGATCATCAATATTGGGAGGATGATGTCGAACTGATGAAGTTGGATAAAATACCCATAAAACAAATGTACCTGAAATGATTCCTGCTCCAAAAGGACACTAAAAAGGTTATAAAAATACACAGCTCAACTTCTAAACTGTTCACTTACCTTAAAGATGATCATTTTTACATAAAAAAGTACACAATTTTATATCATGTCGCTTAAAAAAAATCATTCTGTTTTATAACAGAGCAAAAAAGAAACTCAGACTTGAAAAGAAGTGCCATGATTTACATTTTATATATGATCTGATCCAAGGTTCGACCTAAATGTACAGAATAGAAATGGGACTAATTAGCTGAGAGTACAATGTCACTTTACAAATGATATCACATTTTCTTTTTTGTTTTGGTTCAAGTTGACTCATGTCCATATAGACTAGTTGAATAGAAATACATCTGCGCATACTGTCAAAAAGATATTAAGATATTTACACAATGTGCAAACCATCAATACCACACTGTTAAGTCGATATTGCTTTTTTTTTCACCCATTTTGAATTGACAAATTCATAAAACAAAGACATATTGGTCTTGCTGTTTAACAGGACAAAAGAAAAAAACCACGAGGAAACGTAAACCCTGAAAAGAAAGACCATCCATAGCAGTTGTCCTGACAGCACCCTGTACAAACAAATCGAGGACCATCCATACATCCATGTTACAAAATTAAATAAAAATCAAGTCTGTAAGTCAAGAACTATAATCAACGGAAGTCAGAGCTTCCTGTCTTGCATAAGGCATAGCATCTGCTGGGCACTGCCCATACACAGCAGTTACCACCAAACCGCTGCTTTACGTCTGAGGTCAATGAATGGGATTATTTAATGTTAAAGTAACATGTTAAGATCAGCAGTAAAACCAATCGCACTACACACCTAGAGTGAGATGAGAGGAAGAACTACAAAACCTGAAGAGGGACAGACAATAAACAGCACACACATCCTCAAAAGCGCACACACACCACCAACAGTGCCTGGTTTTTTGAGCGTTCAGCCTCTCTGAGAATGGATGAGGGTGAGGTTTGTTGTTACGTTGTGGGTGGCTGGAGCCGAGTGCAGGGCTCTCAGCAGCAGCAGAAACACAGTCAGTTGGATGTCTGCGCCGCATCTGTCTCCTCATCACTTGGTTTTCTCCTCTGAGTGCCTCTGTTGCTGCAGCCGCTTGGAATAGCTCTGAGCCATGGAGTTGATGATGGAAATGACAAAGTAGCAGACCATGACCAGCACCACCTTCTCAAACACCCATGACAGCCAGTTCTCATCCTAGAAAAGACGTATTAAGAATATCAGAATGTGGCCAAGAGGAAATGATCTCCAAAAAATCTAATATCAATATACAGGAGTAAGGTGATATTAGCTAATAGCAACTATATTTGTACTATCATGTTAGCTCATAAATAAGATCAATATATAGAAGAGATGTAATCACTAGAGTAATTTAAGAAAACCTGTTGCTGGGGTCACTAACACTGTCAAGCGTTCTTTGTTATAGTCAAATTGTAGAAGAATTATTCAGATATTTAAATAAAAGTGTTATTCTGTTCCAAGGAAAAATTCCGCTTACTTAGCTAAAAGTATGTATTATCAGCAAAATGTGCTTGAAGTCTAAAAAAAAAAAACCAGTGATTGTGAAATTATATGTTCCTGTCAGTGTTTCACTATTATACATGATGAAAACCAGGCTCATTTTAACTACTTTTTTTCTTACACTGCTGGGTAATTTAATCTACAGCAATACATAATATTATATAGGATCATGTTTTATGTTTGTTGAATCATGCATCTCTACAGTTCACCTCAAGTCAGAAAAATAGGCGTTTTCAGCTTAGTAATAAAACATTTTCCTGCCAAAAAAAGAGGAGTTTTGACAGGTTTATTTAACTTAAACAAAAGGAGAATAATTCATAAAAGGCATCGCTTTCATTGAACAAGGATATGAAATATGCCCTCTGAAAAGTAACTTAAGGTCTTAAGACAAATGTAGAGTAGTAAAAATCTAAAACAATTGCCTCAAAGATAAGGAGTATAAGTGCAAAGCTGGAGCAAATGGAAATACTCAAACAAAGGACACATTTGTATTGTGTAAGAACAGGAGTTGATGTTACATTTCATCACTTAAAACCAATATGCTTTCAGCCTCAAAATCAGTATTGGGAACAACTGGTGAAAAATAACATTTAAGCTAATTCTGGCACATTTACAGTGACCTTGTCAAATTAACCAAAAATTAAAATGAGTTGGATTATGGCTAAAAAAAATTTTAAAAAAAGACATGTAACCTGCTGCTGATAACATATACATAAACAAGGTACAAAAGTAGTGTCCTTACCGCTGGTGCACTTCCTCCAGCATGGTGCAGCTTGTTCCTCTGTGCTTCCAGGTACTGACTGAAAGGCTTCTGGAGTAATGGTCCAATTCTGGGCACAGACCTGTCATCCACACAGTGGCAAAGAAAGAACAAAGGACAATAAATACTCACCCATCTAGGACCCAAAATCTTGTAAAGAAGAGAGCAGTGTATGCAGTCTGTTTCTTTCCCCCAGTGCTATCACAGGTCTGCACTTATCCACCATTCATCAGTATCCACAGGCCTCATCCTACATGTGGGCCTTATCTCAGAGCTCCTCTGCTTGATAGTGTAAGCAAGAGCAGCCCGCAGAGAGGAATGAAGCTGAAACTCCTCAACCCTCCCTTTATACCCCTTAGCTCTCTATAGGCGCCTGTGTCAGCCTCTTCAACCAGGAAATGAGTCGACATGATGTCATCACCTTTACCACCATTGCTGCCTTCTGGGTGGAAAGACATCTAATCAGGGCGTGTGCATGTCCTTATTAGGAAAGGTGGATGAGCTCACTTGGGGGTCAATCACAGTTTTATTAATTCATGTCATACACAGGCATTGGTATTGCAGCCTTATCATTTGGTCAAATTGAGAGATATGAAAATTATCTACAAACCATAAAACACACATCTGTCACTCAAGCACTTTCCCACTGCATGAATTAATATAACATAAACATAGACTTGACTAAGCAGTAAATAGAGACAATTTACTAAACAAACATGAAAAGGGAGCGGGGTAATAGCTGATATCATATACAACCTAACTAGTTTTGACTGACTCATTCCTGATGCATAGATATCCTCACAAAACAATTACCCAGAAAACATCCTGTATCACTATTGAAGCAACATTTGCACACATCACAGCGAGTCATCAAGGACTGTTCAGATTTCATGGGAAAGAACCTTGAATTTTATTTTGATGAAGGAAAAATAAGACATTCAAGATGACCACGATGCGAGATCTAAATGTGGTCAAAAGAACTGGAAACATCTGCTACATATAGGTGGTATGAACAGTTAAAACCCATCAGCTCAACTGAAACTATGCAGCTCCTACACTCCCGTTAAGACTAAACTAAACCTTGTATTAATCAAACAATCAAGGAAACATTGATGGAGTTTCATGCTTCTTTGTTTAAACTGAACCTAGTGAGTCAGATCAACATGTTCGGATAGGACCTCACATGCCTGACCACCAGTGTTGCAAAGATTAACTGTATGTGTGTGGGGGGGATACCTCTGTGTGGAAAAAAAGGCTTGATAGGTATGCGACAGTAAAAGCATTTATTCAGTCACGATCCACAATGAGCGGTCGAAATGGATGTGAAAAGGTTTCCAAATGCATTTCTAACCACAAAACCAATGGAAAGACAATGACTTCACCCTATATCTGATTAATTCAGTCTCTTTCTTTCTTATACACAAACACAGACAAGTACTTACCCAATGAGCGACACCATTTGCTCCACTATGTGCTTGCTGAAGGTAATGATTACAAAGAGTTTCTGTTGGAGGACAAAAGGAAGAGTAAGAAGGTTAGAGCATGTTTATTTCTGCAAAATGAGTATGTTTATTTTGTACCCATGAATCAGTACCAGAGTCAGGATCAACAGTTATGGAAATATTAGTAGACCACCTGTGACTGTCTATAGAAATCCAGTACAAGAGTTCTGAAAAATGATTTTTTTTTTTACATAATCTGTTTTTGGAATGTTGTTTCTAGATGTTTTTAAACTTTAGATTTTTAAAAATTGTAAACTTTTTATTGATAAACCACATTTTTTGGTTTTCATTATTGTTATTATTTATTTCATCATATATTTGTGGGTAAAGACTTCACAAATATTTGGCCAGAGTTTTGCATATTTGCACAAAAGAAAAGGCAGATTATTTTATAAGCAACACAGATGTTGACTTCTTACTCCTTGTCACAGTGGATCAATAATAATTTCCAATATTGTACAGTAACAATCATAGAATTAACATCATAACATATAATCTCCATACAAACACAAATCAACCAAGTTGAATGAACATTTAAATGTCAGTTTCAGTTCTTTTTTCTTTTTATTCATTAAAATACACACAGATATATGCCCCATACAACTATAAATATAATGCAAAGCATAAACAAATATAAAATGGGGAGAAACAAAGAATGTGTACTGTATATGGCACATCTGTATATGTTTCAAGGGGTATGAAGACAAAAGTAAAAATGTACTGAAAAGGAAGTGAAACCGACAGTTATCTAAATTAATTCTCAAATTCAAATGAACTTTTTGTTGCACAGCTGTAGGAAATTAAGGCCACATTTGCCACTTTCGAGAAACACGCTAATTATAAAATAAAATAAAACCCGGCATCAAGCTAAATTTTGGGTAGTGAGGGTTTTTTTGTGGTTTGCCAAACTCCATAGTGGGGGGCAAAAACCCACAATATTCTTCTCTGGTCCTGAAACCGATCGGCTTTGAACAGCATGACACATGGCCCCCCGGACAAATTCAGACAGGATGTCTGAATGTCCAAGGGGGTTTCAAGGTAGCAAAAAGAAAAAAAAGGACAAAGAGTCGCTCCCCTGCAGGCTATTACTGTCTGCTTAATTTCCTTCTCTCATGTCAACCTTCTCATGTCCACTCTACATCCTCCATAACCCCTGCTGCCCCGCCGGCCCCTTTGTCTGAGAGTTCTCATAGTGAGATCACTGGCTGGTACCACCAAGACATGGATAGGTTTAGTGTGTTAAACACTGAGCGACTCACTCACAATCGTCCAATCTTAGTCTAGTTCCATATTAGTCACTGGAGTGGCAGACTCAACAATACACTCAATACTTTTTTTATGTGATGCATTTAAAAATACATGTTCTTAAAAGCCTTCTCCTCCGCTTTCATCTGGAGCCTGATGTCTGATTATATTCCGCAGATCAAACCAGAACAAGTATTCCCCAGTGGAACAGAGGTCTGTCACAAAGAAGCAACCAAAACTGCACAATTAGGAGTTTCTCAAAGTCACCGACTCATCATCTAAGTACTGGTTTTCATCTGAGCACTCCCACATGTTCTAAAGTTGAGTGGAATGTTTAAAATGAATCAGTCAGCACTGCATCCTTTTTTAAGAATGGATTTTTTTGATGTTACATTGTGGACAAAGGAAAAGTTACAAAAGCAGACAGAACTGAAACAACATGAAACAAAGATGAGTCAGATTCAAAAGCTTTAACACAGCAACAACACAGTTTGCGCCTGCATAGTTTATGTCAAATATGGAAAAACCTTGTGGTATTTCAGTGGCGTCATCTGGAGTCAGCTGTTACTTTGATTAGTTGTGCAACTGACCTGTATATGCATCTTAATGATGGCCTTCCCAATCAGAGTTGCTCCAAAGAAGGTCCAGAAAGGAACCAGGAAGTGTCCACAGGTTATTCCAGCCAGGTCAAAAAGGGGATTAGGGATCTAAAATACAGACATTAGATAATCTTACTGAAGCCTGAATAATTTCCGATCAATCAATCATTCAATCATTGATATATGTCTAAATAAGAGAAGTTTAAAAATATATATATATTATTTAATATTATTTAAAAAAAAAAAAAGTTCTATATTTATTTAATAATGTAAAAAAAAATAAAAAAAATAAAGTCCACTTACTGAGGCACAAGCCAGGATCCCAAAGAATCCCACTTTCTGCACCATATGCTGGACTCCCAATTTCGCTCTTGTGACAAAGTCCTACAAACAGATTCATAGATATAGATTTCATATTTAGGAATTATTTTCCTAAAAATGTTTATGGTACTTACACAATTATGACTTTCTAAAACCATTAGTGTCCTCCCACATCATAAATCTTATACATACTATACATGGGTGTTCCTGAACACAGTCATCCATATCTTTTTTTTCTTCTTAATATAACCTTGTGGTATGTTTCACAGATGTGCGTCTCAAAAAACCAAACAGTGGTGTCTGAAATGTTATTACAAGGAACAAGACTCTTGGTTTAAGTACTGTGGTACAATAGCTGCTATTTCAGTGCAATGTAAGATTTTGGCAGTTTAGTTGTAAAGTGCTGAGGATCTTTTGATCCTATCACTGTCTCTGAGGAGACGAATGTCTGTGGTTTCATGGTGAAGATTACAGACGATGCAGGAGGGAGATTAAATGGAAAAAAAAAAAAATGGGCATCTTACCAATATGGCTAAGAGTTACAGAAAAGATGTTGTTATGGTTAGAAAGCGCAAATATTCTTTCTTTTTTATGTTTCTATGTTACCTGGCCCAGTGATATTTTACATCATTTTACAATAGTGTTTATGCCAAATGCATAGCCATTATTTTATTAAATAATAATAAATATTATCTACCCTTTAGGTGATGCAAAGTCTACAATCTACAGAATAAATATCAACCCATACCATAAAGTGTCAATGCTATGAATCAACTCTTTCTGGTGTCCAAGTTAAATGATTATCACTTCTCGCGTGATATCTTTGCTTTCTAAATGTATAACAAATGCAGGTGAGTATACATCCTGCATACCCTTTCATGATCAAAGACACCATGATCTGAGGTCGGCCTCCTTGGCCCATTCAGCTGAAAATCAGTGAAGTGAAAATAGGTGATGGAAACAATGCACACAAGTTTGCCTGATTTCTATTCTGCTGACTCAGCATCTGGTCTCCAGTCATGTGAACTTGGTTCCTGACAGGACTGTCTGTCATTCAAATTAGAGGCCGGTGAATAGAAAAGAAAAGAGGGAGGGAAGCACAGAGAGCAAGGCCCGAGGGATGATTAAAGGGAGCTGTGCTCAGGGTGACTCACCCACCAACAGACAGATTTACTGGAAGTGCAAGGGGGTGTGGCTTCACTGAAGTCACATGACACAAGGACACCAATCACTAAATAGTGGCTCCGGGGTCATTTGGGCATTATGAAGGTGAATCCAAATTAAGATGAGATATTAATATGCTAGTCAGGGTGAGAAAAAAAATATAAACACCTATTCATCAATAAGGATGGAAAGAAGTTCAATCACGTTCATTAGGAAGAATTTTAATCTTTCATGCTTTGTTACTGTTGAGTACTTTTCTCGCCTCTTGCCTTTTTCATGAATCAAATCATTTTCAAACACATGTCTGGGTGGGCTTACTACTCGAAAAGATAAAATATGTGACCTCTGAAAAAAATGAACATTGAAAGTGACCAAGACAGTGGCCTTTATAACAAAGATCTTGACTTTCTAACCTGAGCGCCCTCTGCTTGCTCCAGCATCTCCTCAAACTCTTCATAGTCTTCGTCATCTGGGTCAGCGCCGGACTGGCGTGCTGCTCGGGCCATGAAATATGGAGGCAGTTCTCCGATGGCAGTGCCTGCACCCTTAACACAATTTATAATATACTGTGTAAATATTGTCTTAATTCATTATTAAATTATCAGGCAATAGCAAAAATGTTACTACATTTTGTTTAATTCTTTTTTGAATTTTCCCTTCCTTTCCTCTAATACTCACCCACATACAAGCCTCCAGGCGAACCTTTGACATGATTGAGAAGAGGGAGATGCTTGCGTCGGCCCCTCCACCTTGGGGACACACAATCTGGTCTGGGTATGGTGGCTCTGGGAAGTCTGTGGAACCACACTCGTATGCCGCCAGAGTTACTGATGCTATGTGAGGCCCCTAAAAAGCACGTAGACCAGCAGAGCGTGACTATTTCAGTGCATTAAATATTAATGACTGCAATACTTTCATTCATCTGTGACCAAAAATTGTACATAGGCCATCACGTATGGAAATGTGGCATATACCTCCAGGAAACTGAGAATGGGATGACCAATCCACATTCTCATTACTAAAATGGTTATATAATCTTTTTATTTTAATACAATAATATATAATGTGATAACAGTTTTCAGGGCTTTTCCTGACTCAAAAAGAAGTGGAGGTGATGCAGTAAGATCCAGGTCATGTACCCTTCCCTTTCAGCTGCCTCAACCCTATTAGCAGTAGTGTCTTTTTATAAGTAATAATATTTATATGATTATGCTTAAAGAAGGTAATCATCACTAACAATATGGCAACTAGTTTTACTAATATAGAAAATATGTCAAAGCTGCTGTGCTTGCAGATTTACTGATTATATGGTTATCTCCATGTCTACAGTTTATCCAGACAAACATTTGGTCATCTTGAATAAAAAACAAAACAAAACAAAATCAGCTTGGTAAACTCTTTGGCACCCTTCAAGAGTCTATTTCTACTAGGTAATAACTTACAGCTCCACCACATCAGAGAAACAGTTCAACTGCATTCACAAATGATTCACTGAAACTTGCAGAATGTAAGGGTTATTAAAAAATGGTGTTTTCCCCTAAACAAAAGTGGAAGTTGCCACGTTGTAATTGTCTACATAGGAAAACGAGCGAGTGTCAACACTATAAATATGTACGCAGGCAGATTTACAGATAATTCAACTAAAACAGACAGAAGCTGAGTCACACAGTCTCTGACAGGTAGGTAGGTCATCATTTATCAGTTTTAAGGCTTCTGGTTAACTTCAGCCACCTGGTCTCAATAACAGTAAGCCCACCTGTAGCAACAACACAACAACTCTATTATGCCTGCTTAAAGTGATACAGGCACTGACAGCAGATGGACAGCACACAATTAGTCTGTGTTGACTGTAAGTGCCCAGCCCACTCTGACTGGAGGCTTCTTCAGTTTACACCATACAGTGTCTTTTCAAAACCAGACAGCTCATCTCTTAACACTCTTTTACATGACAAATCAGGACTAACGAGAAGAAACCAAGTTACAAATCCAGATTCTGATACAATGAACAACCCAACCATACACTGAACCTTTTTGTTCACTCCAAGCATCTTTTCTTAGTGGCCTCTATGGAGAGTTTGTCATCATGGCCACATCATTTTCAAACTATGATGATTAAAAAATAAGGCTGCAAAAAGGAAGAAACTCTTGAGGGCATTAAAGGAAATAATACGATAGGCCACATACAGTAGCTAAGGAAATACTAGATGAAAATAAAATGGCAGCAAAGTGAGCTCAATGAATTTCACAGCAAACCTTGCTCAACCTGAACTTTTAAGCAAAAATATGTTTATTTATTTAGTTATTTTTTAAATAATTTTGGTGGTAAACATGTTTTGTTAAGAACAACAGCAATGTGTAGTTTTTAAATAATCTTTTTTTTTTTTTTTTTTTTGAGGTGACATTTTGTAGTTGAATTAAAACAGTGTCCTGGTCAGTATTATTCCAGATAAGTGAAATGTGGTAAGACCAGACAATATACTGACATAGTGGGGGACTGACACAGCATCTTTAGCTCTTAAAGGGGGATGACTGAAGGAAACTTTAAGTGATGTATGTGCATGTCTAACCTAGTTTATTTACATTTGGCCAATCCAGCACTTAGAAACAGAGCACTGATCGCCAGAAAATGATGATTAATGATATGATCATACTGGTGAGAGAATCCCCTTTCCCATGAGCACAATGATCTCATTCTTTGCAGAGTTAAGCACTAATTCTTGAGGACTGAGGTAAATCCACAGTGTTAGCTCTGCTGGTGGGGAATGCAGTTTTTCATTAAACTGAACACTGGGAGTTTCCTGTCGATTGCTGACATCAACCCTGTGCAGGCATTAGTGATAGTGATGTTGCTCTGTGAATGTGACGTTCCATGTGGATCATATAAAGAAGGATATGACTTCTCTGGGAAAATTTCAAGCCGTTTAAAAGGAATTTAAGGATGCTTTTCTGCCTTTTTGCCACCCACGCCTTACACTGGATTAACAGCGACCTGAAGTGTGTTCTAAGTGAGAAACATGCCTTGACATCATGAGGTTGGGAGGGGTTAAAATGGGAACCAAGAAAAACTGGAGACTCCTTTGAGGGAAATAAGATGACTGCCCGACTGTCCAAGGTTGAAAGACTTGGTTTGGAAAAGAGAGGACGTTCCACTGACAAAAATTGTTTTAAACAGTTTGGACTCAGGCTTGTCCACCTCTCATCACGTCCTCATCACCTCTGAAGCTGACAGCATTTCGTGCAAACCATTGGCTTCTGTATATATATTAAACATGTTGCAGTTTTCCTTCTGCGGGTTGGTATGACTTGCTTTTGTTCAATGTTGAATGTATAGGTACCGCTAACATTTTTTTTTCATGTCTCCTACATTTGTTTTTCAAAAACTTTAAATCTAAACGGTAAGTGAAGAGAAGTTTTTTTTTTTTTTTATTAAATACAAAATGTTAAGATATTATCTTTTGTCACAAGTTAATTACTTCCAAAGAAATTATGTAATTGCTTGTCTTTTTGCAGAGTTGTTTTCTGCTTTTTGTCAACATAATTATACTGAAACTATTCTACAGATTTTAATAAAACATGATTAAGGACAAGCCCACAAGCATTATTAATAAAGAAGGCAAAAGTGTCAAATCCTGACAAGTTTTTCCTCCACTTTTCCAACATTTTTAGAAAGGGTACTGGATTAGGGACTATGACAAAGTATATACTGCACTGATTGATGGTTAAATATATAAAAAGATGTACTTTATTCATCCCAAACTGGGAAATTACAGTGCAGCAGCAGCAGCATGACACACAATTACAACAGTAGAACACAAGAGCAAACACACTATGCATAGTCTAATAAATCTGAAGTTTAAAAATGAAGATGCAAAATGAAATGTAAAGTGAACGGTAACATTTTTATGACCAAAGATTAAACATCAGTGACAGAGGTCACTTACTGTACAATGAATAACGTGGCAAGAAAGGTTTCCTGTATCTGTTTGAAAGCACAGCTGTAACAATCTGTTAGAATTTATATCTGTTAAGACAATATTTTAAAAGCAGGGAGGTTTACACTATAAAATCCCAACGCATAGATCTAACTGTGCCACCAGAGAATTCTGACAGTCAACACTATAATTGTGTTAATGTTTTTTAGAGAGCTGCAAATAAAGTTACTATACAATTAATGGATCAGTGTTAAGAAAGTATGGTTACTCTGATTATGTCATCAATTAATAGAAATAATTATTTTTATATCACATAGAGGAAAACAAAAATAGCCATTAGAGAAGAGTATGAAACCAGCAAAATAAAGCAAGACTGATGTCCATTTTATTGTTTATTCATAACTGGTTTTCATTTGTTGTCAGTAATGCTGAAAAAGGGTTTTGAAGCATGTCTATTGTCTGTCCTATTTTGAACATTGTTGACCATAAAAATTGCCAAGTTACAAAAATTAACAAGCAACCAATCATAGGTTGTTCCACATGACAACACCTACACTTAAAAAGAAACTCCCCTCCTACAGAGGAGAAGGGGAATGTGATCATCAACCCAAAATGATACACACAAATGTGCTCACTAAGAAAACACAAAACAGACATACAGCTACCCTTCTGTATTCCCTGGGGTCAATTTGACCCCATTCTGCTGCCTTCATCTATGGGAGGGATGTCCAATCCTGGTCCTCGAGGGCCGATATCCTGCATTTTTTTAGATGTTTCCCTCTGTGTACACACCTGACGGTCGTTATCAGACTTCTGCAGAGCTTCATTGATAGATTTATCCTTTGAATCAGGTGTGTTGGAAGAGGGATACATCAAAAACATGCAGGATACTGGCTCTTGAGGACCAGGATTGGACACCACTGATCTATGGGATGTGGAATGCTGCAGTCTATTAAAACTCATACATGAAGCATTAAGTATCACACATCAACTTTCCAATAACACAAGGCAATGGTTTCATCTTTTCCCCATTACTTCATTATAATGGAAAAAAGTCAACTCAGCTGGAGCACATCTGCACTCAAAACAGAGGCCACATCATCAGCCTAAAACAGACGATGCCTCAGACTTTCATTCTCTCTCATTTTGTTAAATGCTCATTTTTAAACCACAGCCAAGACAAATGACACACATTATGTGACTCAGTCATAGGCTCAGATGACTTTGTAAGGCTGTGTAACAAAGTGAGGTTAATGGAGTTCTCACAGAACAATAAAATATGACTGTGACACCACCCACTGGCAACTGCAGGAACAGACATATAAGGGGTTTGCTAAATGCAAAACACTAAAGAAAGGATTTTACATAACTTCTAAGAAAAGTCAGTAGAGAACTGGATGTAATCAACATTGAGACAAACAGTGTCTAAATAACAGGCAAACATGTTTGCTTTACTATATGTCAGCATGTTCTCTCTCTCTCTCGGTGTGTGTGTGTGTGTGTGTGTGTGTGTGTGTGTGTGTGTGTCTTTACGGCTTTTTCTGTGGCTTTTTCACTGTTGAGATAAGGGCTTACTGAAAAATATGCAATGTAGTAAACCTAACCCCATCACAACTTTTGTTTTGTCATCTCTGTTATTTTGATATCTTACAAGTCTCTTTGTACTGTTGCTTATTTCAAAATTGCACATCACATCACAGACATTACTGGTGGTCTTGTGCATCTTTCCATGTGCCCTACTGTAAAGACAGTTTTATCTAAACAATGCAGGCCTGGTAGTTTTTTTTGTTTTTTTTTATCTATGATGAGGAGCTGCTGTTAAAATATTACTGTCTGATAGTGTGTTTAATTTCTCTGTGCAAAAACATGTAAGGAAATAGAGAGTGTATAGAAAAAAAAGAAAGGTTCTCCTACCAGATAGAGAAGGAAGGTGTGCAAGCCAGTTCCGAGGCCTACGGAGGACAATATCCCAAGGCCTACCCAGTAGGCACACCATAGAAATTTCTTCTCCAGGTATGTGACATACTACAATGAAGGAGTAAATTAAACATCTTACGAAAAAGGACACAGAACATGGTTATTAAAGTCAGAATTGATTTTCTAAGAAAATTCAGATAATAATTCTGTGTTCAATAGAAGCAATTTTAATGTATTTTTAAAGATATTCAAAGCTTTTATTTTTTTAGACCATTTCAAATATATTTAGATAAAGTCATGAGGAGAGAATTTAAAAAAAAAAAAATATGGTAGTCTTTTCTCTAAGACCACTGCACCATGGAACTTGTAGAGAGAATATTTCCAATTTCTTTCATGATAAGGGTTACTTTAGAATGTAGATGTTATCATGTTTTCATCAACTTCCTCCTAAAAAAGCCTGTCAGACAGAAGACTGATTTATCTTTAACCTTTAAACAGTCCTGTGATGGAACAATTTTGTTGATCATTCACAACACTAAGAAAACAAAATAAAAATCCTGTCTTACTTGTTGGTGTGCCCCCTCAGTGGAGTAGGCGAAGGAAAAGAGAGCACATAGAACCAAAACTAAGAACACTGCACCTCGTCGTAGCCAAAGCCTAAACAGGAGGGCAAGGGAACACATATGTAATAAAGGAAAAACATACATATTCTTTGCCATGCCTTATATTTTGCTGGTGTGTTTATTGGCTTTGCAAAGAACAATACAAACAAACAAAAATTAAACTCTACAAATAGTAAATCTATTAAAGCTCTTACTTAAGTGTCCATTCCTTTAGCTTAATGAAGGTCTCCAGAAGGAAGTAATGTAATGTTGTGACAGGTCTCTTCCATAAGACTAGCGAAAGGCGCTCCTCCTTATCTTTCTGCCGCCTCTCTCTTATTGACGAGTCTAGAGAACATGGAGAATTGTAGTTATTGTGAGATAAAGTTATATTTGTGTCAACATTAACTATTGTATCTTCTTGTTGTGATAATACTATATCTGTGACATGCGTGGTCATGTTCTGCTGTGTGGCATAATTCAGCTATTACAAATGAAAGCAACCCTGAGATGAATCAACTCAAGCATTTATATGACATGACCAAGCCATGAGGTGGAAGTTATCAGTGTGTCATCAGCGGTTGCTCAACTTAACAACTCTTAGGAAACTTTGCACATGAAGATTGGCTTTTTTACTGTGAATCAAAGCTCAAAGGATCAACACAAACTAACCTGTAGACTTGCCATTCTGCTTGTCTTTAGCTCCTGACCGTTTCTGAGGCTGTTCACAGCTGGCTCCATTGGCTGCCATGTCAATAAATGATTATCCTGTCCTAAGACAAAAAGAGTTAACACAGTCGTAACAACTATATATCTATGTCATTCAGAAAGCTTTTTGTCTCACTTCCTACTGAGAAAAATAGGACAACAAAATCAAAATTAAAACATTTCCCTAGTCCTTATCATAGGCTCTTGAGTAAAATACTGACGATAAATTGTCAGAACAAGAAACGTTAAAATGCCGGGGCTAACCTTCATTTCAATGACAACGTGACTGGAAATTGTTCATCAAACAATAGAATAGAAAAAATTACCGATTACTCCACTGTAATACTGTTATCTGTCAGTATACTGAAATAGCCGCTGTTCTGTAGGTCAGTCTGTAATTAGATATGATCATCATCCACATCACCCCACATGCTAACCGGTTAGCCAACATGCTAGAGGCTAAGCTAGTAAGGCTGGAATCCAGTACAGGAAATTACAGGTTTTAAAGTCAGTTATTAATCACCTTATTTCTCGTTAAAAATGTAAAATCGTTCCTCGACACTCAGCTCTTATGTACATAAAACAAATTACAATGAACGGCTCAATAAAGAGCGTTGTTTGTTAAAATCAAGAATCTTTGGCCGTACCTCCTGCCTGTCCACTTCACCTGGAAGTTATATTTAGACGTATCAAAGTAAAAGTAGTGTCGCGGTTATAACTTGAAAGTTTCCTAAGACAGTTGGAGTTAATTGAAGAAGGTGAAATAAAGACTTTTTTTTTACTAATAAAGTAAACAACAAGATATGTATACAACGTTCGCCCCTGCAGATGCTAGGAGTATCAATTATGTTAGGAAGTATACGCTGTTATTCTGAAATTCACATGAAAACGTACTTCCGGTAGTTGTATTTTACGATCCAATCGGAGGTTGCCAGATTTTCCAATAAAACGTGACATTTGCAACACAAATCTTGTAATTTCGCTACAAGTATTCGATTACAGGTAGGCGTAAGTGCTATTTGCCACCTTGGATATAGATCCCCAGCGTACTTTAAGTTAAGAAGACACAGGAAATGGTTAAGGGGTCAGTGAGGTTATTACTTTAATCACAGACACGCTGTATGTCTTGATCTCATGAAAAACCCTAAAATGTACATAAAGGCGACGTCGTTCACGCCTGAACATTTGTAATATATATAGATTATAGATTTCTTGTATTTAATCGGCTCAATGTTATACAACGGAATAACGAAGGATATCAGAACACTTATATAAATTTGCAAGCTTACAAGATGCTTACTTTTCATTTATTATCAATCATGCACTAATGAAAATATAGCTTTATGAAAAATACAAGCCGGACAAATATAAATGATTCCTTAATTTATTACAGTATGGTCTGGTGAACACTGGATGAAGCCTGAGGGAGGAAATCTGAAGAGTTGAACCAGTTTTCACACTGAATGTATCCGATTCTACACTAACTCAATGCATTTTTCTCTGAAATAACATTGAGAGTACTTAAAAATTTTAATTTAACTTGACATTTGTGACTATGAAAAAAAAAATATTAAGAAAATAAATCAAGCAGACCTTCAATTCAATATTCAAATCAATGTAATTAAAATTACAGCTAAAGACCTTCTACAAAATGTACTTTTTACAAGACGATGCCAGTCTCTTGTTAACTGGATTCCTTGATCTACAGTTAAATTTTGACCAATAAATGCTGAGTCACTGAGATCCCACGTGAACACCTTGCATCTATTCTGTCAAAGTGCTCAAAAACATGAAACTGTTTATTGCAATAAAAACAATGATAAATTAAACAGAGGTGAGAGTGAGGACAAAAATACAACAAAGTGCCTCGGTTGCCCTGCTGCTGCTGGACCTAACAGGACATCATTGAACAGAATCAAGTCCCTCATTGGCTCAATAGGTCATTACAGCTTATTAGGTCTAGGGCAAGGTTACTACTAGGAACCATAGGCACTGGTTCAGCAGATGGCTTGTTCTATTCCTGGATAGTAACCTAAGCAGGTAGTGATATGGTAGTCCTTTCTTTCAGTGTATGCATTCATTCGTCATAATGAAGTGAAGACAGGAACTTGTCCACATCTAGGTCATGGGGGAAACAGTCTACAAGTTTCTTCCTTTCCTAGAGAGGAGAAAAAAAAGATAAAATAAAATAAAACTAAGATTCAGAATTACACAACAGACATGAGCAACAATATATTGACATTTTATTACATTGAGGAGTTACTTTGGTTAAACAATTTATTAGATATATAGATCGTTAAGGTAAAAGTGTTTTTCAACCTTTGGGTCGGGACCCCACATGGTCGCCTTAAATTTCTAATAATTGATAAAAGCAAAACAAAAAATAAATAAACAAAAAACTACTTATTAATAAAAAATACATGATGAATTGACAGAAAACCACAATACATAAAACACATGGCAGACTGAAGCACTGTGGTTCTGTTTATCTTTCAAATGTTCATTGAGGCCTGTTTAAGATGCTGCAGCTCTTTCATCATTCATAGTTTGAGTTCTTTTTTTTTTTTAATGTATTAATTTGCAACTTTGTAAACACAAGCTGGACTAACTGCACATATCTTGACCAAGGAAAATAAAATTCTGGCTTTGTGGAGTAATCTGAACATGGCTTTTCTGCCTCTGTCCATAATAATATACATTATGCAGACTGAATGTGTCTAAAATTAATGTTTATTTGCAACATAGTATAGCAAACTATTACATGGTCAAAAAATAAATTAAATTTAGGAAAAAATCTTGCCAGAAATATGTGATGTTAAAATGGGGTCACAAGCCAAAAAAGGTTGGGAACCACTGAGATACAACCTTGGTGACAACCTAAATAAAAAGTCTGTAAAACTGCTAAAGGTGATTGACCAGAAAAACAGAAGGGCTTTTGATCAAGATTAAAACTATGTACTGGTCAGTGTTGTTGGTTGTGAAAACGTGGGTATTCATTCTGAAAATACACCGTAAACCATTTACCAAGAATGTCACAGCATACATCAGACTCAGCTCCACTAAGTCAGCTGTCTTTTGTCAGTCTTAGCTGCTCTGTCAGCCTAAACTATATTTAAGATCTGTTTTAGGCTCTGTGCTTACATTAGCAGTGACACACTGTGGGTTAACTGTAGAGATGTATTACATGTAAAATGCTATCATTAATATCATAAATTAAATTGACAGTTTGGCCAATAGCTGATGATGATACTATTTTTTTTTCTGTCTATTTTATTGTCATGCCTTACACTGTTTAAATGCTTTTCATACATACATAGTTGTGAAAAATAGATTTAGACAAATAAAAAACTAATAGCTTATCAATACCTCCATCCGGTCACACAACACTTTGCCCCTCCTGCTCACTCATACCCTGCCTACCCACGGATTAATTTTGAAACAAATTTAATGTAAAAGTTAAAATACTGGTGTCAGATTTTGTTTTGATGATTGAATTCCAAGCCAACTGAAAAATCTAAATAAGAAAACAACAATTCAGTAATACCTCAATACTGTAAATGTTCAGTTTTCTGAACAACTTATGAATATTATAGTAAATACATAAATGTTTCTTTCCCTTTCCAATGTTGATAGGCTATTACTGGTGAGTGGTAACCAATCAGACAAAGCTGTGTACAGCTCATTGCTCAGACAACACAGTAGTGACAGAGAAAGCTACAATGGAGCCAAAGTAGCACATTTTCAATATTTATCTAAAAATACAAAGGAACACTATATGCATTTGTGGATATCTCATAATTAGCATACACTGTTTTTTAGACTTTCATTGAGAGAAAATACCAGTAGAATTTCTTACTTATCCCCCAAAACCAACAAAAAACCTTTATTATATATAATAATTATTATATTATAATTATATGTAATAAAACATTAGGTGTTTTTTGCTGTACTCACTCGGTCTTTCTTTGTGTTAGGAGATCGTTTTGACTCTTTCTTTGCAGGGGGGCTGGATGTAGGTGAAGACTGTTTGCGCTTCTTAGACATTCTTGAAGTTGAGGGAGCCTGTTCTGCAACTCCCTCCTGACGTAGACTGTCCTTCAGGGGAGTACCTGTCCTTGCGATGGCAGCACGAGAAAGAATCATGAGTGTGTGAGCAGCCATGTTAATACTGTTTTCACTACCGGCCTCACTGGCAGGGCTACAAGTAGGGACATCTGAGGTATTGGGTGCCACCAGACGTTTGGGGGTCCCCTCTACATCTTTGTCTTTCTTCTGTCGAGGAGTCCTGGGAGAATCAGCAGACTCCTCCTGACTGCGTCCAGTTCCAGGAGTCCGGGGAATATGGTCTGCAGTGCCAGCACCTCCTCTGGGGGTTGAAGGGGAGTTCAGTCCCTGGATGTCCTGCAGCATCTCAGCTGCCTGTTTGGCCAAAGAACTGGTCTTTGAGGGGGGTTTTGTAGTCTTGGACTGAGTGTTAGGTGTAGGCTGGGGGACTGTTGATGGTCCTGAGGTTGAAGGGGTTGACTGTTGCTCTTGCATGCTACCTTTTATTTCATTCTCTTTGTTAGCAGTCACATTTGGAACCTCCAGAGATGCAGTTCTCTTCTCATTGCGGCCCTCCCGGGTTTTGGAAGGTTCTTTTCTGTTGCTCTCCTCTTTGTCCTTCCTGCCTCCTGATTTCAGTAGAGAATCTGAGGACACTGATCCAGAAGTCTGAGAATTGTGAGCCTTTGCGCCATCATCATCCACACCACGATTATGTTTCCTCTCAGTAGATTTGGATCTCCTTCCTGATTCTAACTTTTTTGGAGACTGTGGGCCATCTAACCGTTTTGAACTTGTACTTTGAGGGTCTGTGTTATGGAGGGTATGATCTTGTTTACGTGAGCTCTTTTTAACAGTATCTTTCTGGTTCTGTTGTGGAGGTGTGGACTTCTCAGGCTCCTTCATCAGTCCTTTGCCAGACTGGCCAACATCTGGACAACGGACAGTCTCTATCCTCCTTTTGGGCTTGTTACCACCCAGGATAGCAGGCTTTGCTCGAGGGACTGACTGCGAATGATCTTTCACAGTCTGTGGGACAGATCTGGGTGTAGCTACACATGGAGCTGAAGTTGTAGCATTTCCTCTTTTAGTAGTTTGTTGCTGGACTTCTCCAGATGAATCGAAACAAAGAATTCTCCTGTGACTGGGGATTGGACCTATGGCTACATTCTGCTGTCCTGTGTTTTCCGCCAATAATGACTGAACCACTCGACCTCCCATAGTTTGTTCAGCACCTTAAGAAAAAATAAACATGTCAGAGATCACAAAACCTGCCTTTCAGTAGGACCAAGGACACTGGTGACATAAGCTTAATAGAAAAGTCAATTTTCATTCACTTTCAAACAATAAATAATTCTAATTTACAGCAATTTCAGATCCAACTTAACATGGAACTTACCAGCTGTTGTAGATTGTTTAGGCTTGGCAGTTTCTGGCTGTTGCACTGCAACTGGGTTTGGTATCGCAACAAGCTGGAAATGCAATAAGATGAATTAGCTCTAAATATCACTAATACTGTCCAGTGTGCCAGGGATCAATACAATATACATCATTAATCAATTTGGAAAAATGAATATCAGACAAAAAGGGAAGAGAACACTAACAAGGGGACAATGTAGAACTCTCCTTTGGAAAATGTACTATATTTGATGTAAAGGGATTATTATTGCTTGGGTAACAATCTTGGTAAACATTACAGAAATTGGCCATTTGATTTTAAGATGTCACAGGAAAATCTAGATTTTAGTCAACAAACAAGCATTGTGTATTCCAATATGTTACAAAAGGTGTGTGGTGGGCCTTAATATAACTGCTAATGCTTGGCAGTTATTTTAATAGACATTGCATTTGTGATTTATGAATGGTAGTTTAGCATTTAATTTTACACATTAAGACTTAAGTGATAACTGAATTTAATGTTGATAATTAATGTTACCTGATTGGACACCATCTGCACCTTCCCCAAAGGATTCTGCCCCATAACAGACACAGGCAGCACCACAGGCTTCACAGGTGATGGTAAGATGAGTGTTGGCCCTGTAAGATAACACACAAAGTATGTTATTTTTAAAATTAGACTTAAATATGCAACAGACAGTAACCCAATAAGATGGCCTGATAAACATGGACAACAGACAGGAGTACAAAATTGTGTACATTTAATAGTGAATCCAACTGTAAAGCAAAAGACTTACAGTGAGTGACAAAGTTAAGATTTTTATATTTTTGTGCTTAAGAGATCACTGTTGTGGCTCCTTACCAGGGGAGAAACCTTGGGAGCGAGGAGGTGTGTTCACACCAAAGTGGCTGGGGGAAAGTGACTGGCCCGTTGACACGGCAGCAGGCACTAACTTCTGTCTGCCCTGAGCATCTGATGTTGGGTGTTCAGTCACTAGGAAATAGCTTGCAGTGGAAGGGTTGGTGGTGTCCAAGGGTACCTGAATTATGTAGCTCTGCTGGGCCTGTGATATTCCTGTTAATGGAGATGACATGACTGCCCCGGTTTTACCTCCACTGAGAAGATTAGCTTGTGCCTCGGAGCTCTGTAAGCCACTGACTGCCTGAGCTACTTCATCCAAACCTGCCTTTGGTGTACCAGGGACTGCAGGGGTCTTGGCTGGGGAGGACAAATAGATAGTGGGTATTTTGTCACCAGAGATGCTGGAAATTGCCTGACTCAAGGCTGTATCACTAACAGAATCCTCTTCCTGGTTGTCACTGATAATAATTTTCAATGAAACTATATTATTGGAATCACTTGCAGCCTTGCTTGTAATATTTGCACTTGTTGGTGCATCAGATCCTGCTGCAGCTGGTGTGCAGGAGGACAAGGGGGCACATGAGGCAGTTGTGGATGAGGCAGCTGTGGCTGTGGAAGTTGCAGAGGTAGAAGCGCGTGTTGGTGAGCCAGGTGCTGCAGTGGTTGTTGCTGATGGCATGACAGATGCAGCTCGAACTGTGGCTGCAGCAAGCGATGTTGAAGTAGCAGAATTAGGTATTTCTAAGTGAGTAGGCACTTGGTGTGTATTTCCTCCACTGCTTGAAACTGACATATGCGGTATGGCAGCAGTCAATGTTGGAATGTTGCTCAGTTTAAGTTGTGCAGGAGAAGATAAACTACACTGATTATTCACAACTAAAGCAGGGGGCGTCACAGGTTGCTCATTAGATCCTTGTGCCCCTTTACTCTCCTGTTTTCTGTTCACATTTGAAATCACTGGTGCTTCTGATGAGGCCGATGCAACACTGGCTCTAGATGAGGAAAATGAGGCTGATTCACTGAGGACAGTAGTGGTGGGGGTGTTGTTTGAGGCTTGCTCCAGTGCCTCCTGAGTGTCCATGTTGTCTGATGGAGGGGGAGGTGTATTTAGTGGTTCATCAATATCCATTGGTGACACACCAACACTATTATTGAGGAGTGAAACTTTTTCTTTGCTGTGAGCAGATGAGACCCCTCGTTGCTGCTCATGGCTGCTGCTCATCACTAACAGTTTGGCTGAACTGTTCTCAATTCTGGATGCTCTGCTGCTGGGGCCAATAATCACTTTCTTTAACAAGGTAGGACCAGTGGACTTTCTGGTCTTGCGCTCTTGCCCAGCTTTCATCTTGCCTAACGTTGTATCAGAAGCATTAACATCTTTTTGTAGTGTACCTGCAAAGTAACATAGAAGACATGATGATTAAGCTGTTCCTGATAACCCTGTATTCCAGGTATTACAACCTAAAAATAAGTTATGTGTCATTTGTAAAGAATTTGTCCCACTCCCTACATGCACAATCAAAGAAAACAATTCCTTTCATATAATATTTTATGACTTGCAATGTTTAAAGTTAAGAAAGCAGCTTTTATCTATGACAGAAGATAAACACATAATGTGTAGTATTTAGGTAATATGAATATTTTGTCAAATTGTGGAAATACCTGGATCCTCGCTTTGAAGGGGTCTGGCAATAAATGAAGGTCCAGCAGCATCACTCTCTTCTGGGCTAGTGCTGATATCTCCATCACCAGGCTCTCCATCATCTCTGGTTTTATCTGTAAATAACCATTAAAGACTATCTGTTACAAAATGCTTTTCACATATATCTTCGTATAAAAGATTTAAAAAGAACTGATCATATAAGAACATCATAATTACTGTAATCAAAGAGGTCAAAGAGAGCTTGAAAAGCTGGGTCCGATTCTGTTTGCTCCAAAATGTCATGAATGGCATCATCACTCATATGGATTTCTCCCTGTGTCATTGAATATATAAGTACATAATCTTAATTACACTCAAGAAAAGAAGTCAAACCTGGACTTTCTGTATGTTTGATTCCTTCTTCATTTTTTGTTAAAATGAATATAAGAAAAATAAATATGTTGTGTTTGGACATTTGTGGCACCTGTAATCCCAGGATTTCATCTATGGACTGGTCTGGCACCTCCATGTTTGAAGAGGCCTTTGGCGTTTGAGGTGTTGGCTCACTGGTATTAGAAAACGAGATAAGAAACACATTTGTTCAGCTAACATGCTTGCACTAAAGGCAGAAATCTAATAAAATACCAATGAACACGGCCAAATTCCTTCCTTACTTAGCAAGGATTTTGTTGATGTTTTCAGCAAGCTTCTCCTGTAATGATCTGTCCCCCAGTATCTTGTCACGTGCATTTTGAATCACAAGTTGCTGTAGAGATTAACATATGTTTTGACTGGGTATAAGTCAGTAGTTTGATTCAATTTTTTGCATCATCAGCCCTAAAAATCATCATCACATAAAGTACGATATTTATCTACACACTGGGAAATTCTCATCGACAACCTCTTCAGCCTGTGGTTCTGTAGTGAGACTGTTAACAGTCGCTGCAGATCTGCCAGTTCCACTTGACCCAGCACCAGTCCTCTTCCTTCGATTCATCATACATAAGTCCAGAAAGAAATGAAAAATGAAAGTTATTTATTAAGTGTTTTATCTATACTTAGTGCTTGATAATTAACTGCAAGTTAACAATAACGATAATTCCTATTTACCATTTTCGGCGTCCAGGAGACACTGGGACTGGATTTAGCCGATGTTCTGAAGAAACTATCTGTACAGAGGAATCTCCTTTGATAGAAATACCACTATTATTACACATTAGACACAAGAAGATTTTGTTCAGTTGAAACTGCATGGTTTAAGCTAAATACAATAACAGTAGTTCTCTCAAGTCATAAAAGCATATTTTTATCCAAATAAATACAATACGAGTCTGCCATCTCAGCAACATTACAATTAAACATAAAATGACAAATAACATGATTTAAGATACTGACTTGGTGTATTTAGTAATCGGCTACCCTCGTGACTCTGCAGGTTAGGGCCGCTGCCTGGAGCTGGTCTGCTGTAGGTCACAGGGGTAGAGTGACTGATCATGCAGTGAGAGGAAGTGTGTGTAGGGGTGAAAATGGAGACAGTCTCAGAAACGGTGGAGCAGACAACACCACCAGCTGGAGCCATAGCCAAGACCTGCTGCCTCGCCATGTTTGCCAGTCCAACACGTGTACGTGCTGTACAAAAACAAAGGTGGATGAATTAAAGACTGACAAATGATAAACATCCAAGAACTCAAATGTTTTTGTTTTCAGTCACTTCGTAATAAACCCTTCTTGCTCATATTTGGCACACAATAATAATAATATTACACTCGTGATGCTCCAAGCTCAGTATTTTTCAGACTGGCACATTATTATTCTATACAAACATTAATGGGTCATGTTCTTGTTCAGTGTGAGTGCTTAATCTAATGGATCTGGAAGTACTTATGGGAGACACAGCTATATAATCTGTGGATGTTGTGAGGGTACATGTAGCATGTTCTAAAGTTTGGGTAAGCAGGCACAGAAAAAAAAGCCATAAACAAACTGATAAATAGACTTACTTCTTTGAGATGCTGATATAGATGGAGAATTTTGCAAAGACCTATAGAATGCACAAAAAATAAGAAGTAGCACAACAAATCAAGTGGTAAAGTTACAGTTTAGTGAGCTTTAAATTAAACACTTAGTGGTTTTGATGAAAATACTTACTTGATTTGGTTGAGTGTAAAATCTAACTTTTTCCACAAGGAGGTCATCATGGCGGGTACTTCATGACAAGACTCTTAAAAAACAATTTAGAAATACAGTCAAAACCAATACATAAACATAACATTAAGTGATACATTTTGCATAGTTACTTCTGTTGGGAGCAGTGTGTTTCTGATGTGAAGAGGGAAAAAATGGCCCAGTATAAACCATTATGAACTTAACATCTCATAAAGAATACCTACAAAATTGAATAATATATGCTATATAGCTTGTTCAGTGATAAAAAAAAATAAATAAAAAAAAATCATAATATTTCACAATTGAAACTGCTCTACTTGGTTTACTGAAACAAGACGATCAGGCATTTTAAAAGGTATGACAAAAATAATGATAAATCTAATCTACAAACAAGAATGGGAGCAATTACTCTCACCTTTTGTTTTAGCAGCCACATATTCATTCAAGATGGTTGTTAGACCCTTTCCGAAAATAGACTGCAGTAGAGTGGAGAACAGAAAGTCATATGGACAGTTTGTACTATTTGTATTACTAAATGATGAGTTTCTGATGCACTTACAAACACACAAGCAGGAATAGTCCCATCTACTGTAGTGTGTTCTGCATACTCCTTCAGGTTCGGACTCTCATGAATAAATGATTGGCTTGTGGCGGACAGTCCTTCTTCTTGAAGGTACCCTGGAAAGACACCAACCAGTGAGTAAAAAAGAAACTAACCCGCCTGACAAACAGTAGTACCAAGCATACTGGTATTAATAAGTGGTCTTCAGTAAGCTAACAGTTGGTGAATGACAGCTTTAATTCAGTTTATTGTCATTGCTGGCTAACGCTAAAGCTACTGCTAGAGCTTTACTCTGGAACTTACCCAAAACAAGCCTTGCGACGTCCGACGGTAGCAACATGACTGCCTGATGGGTAAATTCAAACGTCCCGAACTGATAAATGAGCTACATGTTGTCGGAGAGTATCTTAAAAAATAATTTAGACAGCTTCAGATGGAAAAGGACAGTGGTGTTATTGTGAACGCGTCGTCCTAGGGGCACCACCGTTTAGTCAAAAGGCGGGGAACTCAAGCACGTATAACCCGGAAACGTCAAACTAATGTAGTCTTTGGAATTCTGGTAATTGTAGTTCAATGTGAAACGCCACCCTCTAATGTGCTCGATAAAACATTAAAACGCTTATATTAGCGTTGTATACTAGACAAAGTTATTATAATTATGATACACCACTAATTCATTCTGAGTTTAATAATATAATTAATTTGTTTGGAGTTATTGTTTAGGTTGGAGAACACATTCCACCCCAGTCATGACCAGGAAGTGATGTGACTACTCGGCAGTCAGTCGTGGGGCGGGAATTTCCTGTGTGGGCTTGCGTGTGTGTGCGTGATTTGTCAGCGTACGTCAACATGGCAAAGTTTTCAAGAAGGTAGTGTGCTCTCAAGCTGTAGCAACATCTTTATTCACAACCCCACCTACATGTCTGAAAGGCATTTAGCTGCAGTGACAAGAGGTGAGCACATACTGGGCTACGAACATATGAGTGCATGGTTATGAATTAAGTTTGATGCTAATCTGAGCGTACTATGTTGCTAAAGTAGCTCCAAGCTATTTACAATACACCACCAGTGACGTTTAATGTAAATAATTTGTCATCAGATTTGGAATAAACGCAAGTGTGTGTTAGTAATCACACTGAAGACCAGCTATGACTGAATAACAACCGCCCTTTTGTTGATTGCATGTATGTTTTGTCCTTGCAGGCACAAGAGCCTTCTCTTCATTGAAGGAAGTAGTGTAATCTTTCACTGTGAAGCAAAATGAGTCTGGCTCTTCATGATCTCTTGGTTTGCTGCAGGGGGCTGGAGAATGACAAAGCCACAGAGAGGAAGGTAATCATACAAAACAGTGCCAGCAGTAAAACAAAACATGTCAGTCTTTTTCAGGCTCAATGAATCTTAATCAGTGAGCATTAACTTGCAGTGATTTTTTTTCTGTAAACTGTTATGGAGTCCTTTATGACACCATACCATTTTGCACTAATCAAAACATTGCTCAGCAAAGTACTAAACAAAACCCAAATGAAATCAAATGATCTCACAGATAAAGTGTCTGCAATTGCAATAGACTGTTATAAGTTAAACTTCTATAACCCACCAAAAAAGGAAAAGAATTTGGTATGTTTTACCTCATCGTTGAAGTTAAGTGAACAATTCTCCATGCTTCTTTTTAATGAATTGCAGGAATATTGGTAGTAAAAACATACTTTCCATTTTTCTACATCTCCAGAAAGAAGCTGAACGCTTCAGACGACTCCTTTGTACCCCAGAGATTGTGCAGGAGTTGGACCGCACTTCTAAAAACAAAGGGTCCAAACAACTCACATGGGATGCTGTGTTTAGGTGATCATGCTGTCTACATTTTGTTTTGGTTTTATAAAATGATTAAATCTATCTAGTACCCGAGTCATAGAGGTAGGTTTCTTTTTGTTTATGGTGTGAATGTTTATTTTTCCATACAAGGTTTCTTCAGCGCTATGTCCAGAAGGAGACAGAAAACATACAGTCAAGTAAATCCAATGTCACAGCAAGTACACTGGCCACACGGCAGAAAAAGATGGCTGACATATGCAGTTTGATCAAGTACTTTATACGCCATGCAAACAAACGTAAGGCACTTTTTTTTTATGAGAGATAACGTTTAGGATACAAATGACTGTGTACAAGCACAATACAAGATTACACAAAATGATAGGAAGTTATAGTATCTGTCATTTTCTCTGCAGGCGGTCCTCGTCTAAAGTGCAATGAGCTGCTCAAACATGTGATGGAGGTGCTGCAGAGCTCATACAGCTGTTCAGCCTATGGCGAAGACTATAGCAGCCTCTTAGTAAAGGACATTCTCTCCATCCGCAAGTACTGGTGTGACATCTCTTCACCGCAATGGCAAAGTTAGTGGGCTGTTGATCTAAATATTTAATACATGTAGAAAATATTGTATAATAAATTATTGATCCTCATTTCTCATTTGGTGAATTTTACTACTTTATATGTGAGAAATCTGACGAAAACAAATAATTTATGGCATTACCTCATATCATGTGATAGATATGTTGATAGTTGTCTGGAGTGGTCAGTCATAATGAATTCTGGGTTTGATTCTGTCCTCAGGTCTTTTGGAGCTGTACTGTGGCTTGTTTAATTCAACATCCAAGACCATTAACCGTGTTTTGGTGAGTAGAGTCATCCACACGGTGGTGCAGGGCTGCTGCATGCAAACTGATGGATTCAACAACATCCTGTTCAGCTTCTTTTCCAAAGCACTGCTTAATGCAAGGTAAGGATCTTAACCAGCTCTTAAAAGTGATTTTTATCTGATTATTTAAAGCAGTGCCACCTTATAAAATTCCTATAAAGCTATTAGGATCTTTATAGTCAATGTCTTTTCCTGTTTTACTCATGAAGCTATATAATCCCTTTAGGCAGGAGAAACACTTTGTTTTGGATCACCTTGTCGCAGCTCTCAACATGTTCCTGAGATCTGCAGCTATGAACTATCGAATGAGAGTGTGTCATCTAGGGGAGGAGCTTCTGCCTGCTGTGCTTTATGTCTGGGCTGATATGAGGCCCAGTGCTGATCTCAAAGAGGAGATCGTGGAGTTCTTCAAATTACAGATTTGTGTTCACCATCCCAAAGGTGCCAGGACCCAGGACACAGGTAGAGTCTGAGCTTGGGAAAAATTATTTATAGTGTCTTTATAGTGTATTTTTGCCTTCTTTATGGATTTTTAGCAATTGACCTAACAGAGTTTAGGATTTCATAGAATACACTGTATTTTTTTTAGACTGTGCAAAAATATTAAACAAAAAACAGATGTATTTTAAAAACTCCAAGACAAAAATCTGAAAACCTACAACATCACATGACTATGACCTCACATGTGTCTACACACTTGGATAATTAAGATAGATTTTTTTTAAAGTCACTTAGTGCTTCTTTTTTCAACCTGATTCACCAGCAAATCTATTGCACTACCAAAGCCAGATTTTTCATCTCTTCTTTTAGGTGCTCATGCTGAAGACTGGAGCAGGTGGCACAGTTCGCTGTACAGCTTATACGATGCTTTAGTCAGAGAAATCAGTCACATTGGCAGCAGAGGGAAGTATGTCACTGGCACTCGACACATAGCTGTGAAGGATAATCTCGTCCAGCTCACAGCTGACATCTGTCACCAGGTAAAAACTTGACGGGGCTTAATTTCTCATCAAAAAAAGTATGATACAGTTGTAGATGCTTGACACGTTTTTTTTGTTCTCCTTGTGATTTTTAATGCATAAAATTTCTGTCTACTGCACTGTAGCTTTTCAGTGATGATGGTGATGTTCAGGTCTTGGAGGTGACCCAGACCTCCCACAGAGCCACCCAGATGGGAAGTCCAACACACGGAGCCGCCAGCAAGCGGCGCCGCATTGAACTGAGCTGGGAAGTTTTGCGGGACCATTTGCAGTCTCAGCATAGTGATTTTGATGTCATACCATGGTAGGAAATTATCCAGTAGTGTAATATGAAATAGTACAGTTTCTGTCATGATGGGTTTAACACTTTAAACAATCACAAGAGGCAGAGTAGTCATTGGGAGCTGTTGTCACTAGAATTATCATCTCATATGACTCAATCATAATTAATTTTTACAAATGAGATAACATACTGACCTACTCCACTGAATACAATACTGGATTCCTCTTAGAACATAGGTAAAAATATTAGATTGATCTAATAACTGAAGTCTAACAAATGTGTAACATAATAGGGTGCAACGTTGATGTTAATAAATATGCAACTTTCAGCTAAGATGAGAACAATGGCTAAAAAACAAACAAACAGAATTAATTCATTTTATTAATTTATTTTGAATTTTTTTCACAACCGGTCAAGTGAATTTATAGATTTACAAGCATGATGTGGCATTTTTCTTGGACCAGGCAAGCAGGAAATGCTCGTTTTTAAATATTTTAATCTGGTTAGTGTTACACATTGTAGGTTATGATTTTGAGTTAACTACTAACATCCTAATGATGGGAAAGCAGAGTCTTAGAGTTAAAGTATAATCCTGACTGTTGATGCTTGATGTTAAAATATTTAGTCTGTCATTTTTGTCCCTTAGGCTGCAGATCACCACTGTGCTTACCTCCAAGTACCCGTCCATGGTGCCAGGCAAGGAGCTGGTCCCCCTGCTGTCAGTGTTGTACCAGCTCCTTGCAGAGCAGCGGAGAGGTGAGAGGGGCCCCTATGTGCTCCGATGTCTGAGAGAGGTGGCGCGGTGCCAGGCCTGTTACCCAGACAGAGCTCAGGTTTACAGGGCTGAGCTGGACAGACTGTGGGGCAGAGTATGGGCCTTGGCTCTGCGAGGGGTCAGTTCACCCCAGACAGAGGCCCTTAGTCTGGATCTGCTGGCCTCCATTATCCGTGGCAGACTGATCAATATGGACAAAGAGTTCTGGAAGCTCTTTTCTGGATCAGCATGTAAACCGTCACAGTGAGTATCTTGTAATATCGCTATAGTAATAGTGTATGTTTTCATCTCATATGAAAGGCCCAATGTATAAAATTTAGAGGGATTTAGGATTTTAAGTCCATTTAAGCTCCTCATTCACATAAAAATCTCTTTACCTTCTCACAAAACACTCAGTTTACACATTTCACAATACTGCCAAAACTCAGCAATGTTTCTCTTTGTAGGGAATCAGTGTAATAACAAAACATTAAAAAACTGCCATCCTTCCATTTTCAACCACTTAGTCTCTTTTGGGGTCGTGGGGGGGCTGGAGCCTATCTCAGCAACTACAGGCGGAAGGATTAAAAAACTTAAATATCAAACAAATATTAACAATTTGTCCTTATCTGTGCACTTCATTTTAACTTTAGTTAATTTCTTCTTACATCAGTAATATTTGTTCATTTTTGTCTGTACAGGAGTGCTGCTCTTTGTCTGGCCCAGGCTCTTATAAAGTGTGTGGTTCCTAAAAGTGTCACTGGGAGCTCAGGATGGGACCATGTAGGAGTGACAGATGGATGTGGTTCACCTAACCTGAAGGAGGTCCTTATAGCCTGGCTGCTGATGACAGATCAGAGTGATGAGATGGAGGATAACTGTAGACCTCACCCCATTATTTGCAGGTGGGTTCTGTCTCTGTGTTGTGACTGTGGACTTGTCTGTCTGTCATCTGCTCTATCTCAGTGTTTAAATTAAGCTGTGCATTGCTAATAAAGAGGAGTTCCTTCTGCAACAGGTGGTAGCTGCTTGTATTGTAAAAATTACAATACAAAATTAAGAACTAAACTGCTTAGGACAGGAATGTTGCGATGTACATTTGTGATATTAACAAATTAAAAGGGAAAAAATCATTCATACAAAAGGGTTATTAAGGAAAAAGGGGTGAAATGGACGTAAGACATGGCCTTACATAAATGATGGTTGAACTGGTGTGACAAACCTTATCCATCTTTCCTATTTTTTCAAAAACAGACCTTGTTGTAGTCTTAGTGCAAAAGTATTTTTTTTTTCCATCTGAAAAATGTCATAAATGATGTCAGTCCACTCCTCCAGTGTAGTTTTTTCTAGTTTACAGCTTTCCTATAAGCAACACTTAAAATCTGAAATAAATATTTGTCATTAGAGGAGACATTTTCTGATGATGCTGTGCTTTATTTTATTAATATTTTTTTTATATCTGTTATGCTTATGGATGCAGAGACTTTCCCGACAACCTGATTGCGAACCTTCTGGTCTCCTTGATTTTTAAAGACACCAGGGAAGGCCTGAAGTTTTTGCTGAGCTATGAAGGACAAGGCAGGTGAGGCAAAATGAACCTTTGCACTTTGACCATGTAGAACACTACAGATACCCTTTAACGGCTGCCATCCTAAATGCTTGGCTTTCCTGAACATATATGGACCATTAACAGAGCAAGTGCCACAACACCACAGGTATCATCGAAACTGGTTAAATCAGGTGTAAGAAAAAAAGAAAATAAATCAGGCTTCAATTTATATTTTTATGAATGGCTTACCCATCCCTTTTCTTCTTTATTTTGGTATAAAGAAAATGGCTGAAGTGCCTGTTGAGTAACTTATCCATAACCTATTTAACATCCAAATATATGAGGGGGCTTCAAAAAGTTGGACAGTTGGAAAAAAAACAGCTTAAGTTATGATGTTTATTTTTCAGCTTATGCTCCCTCTAGATCAATACACGTCTGCAAAGCATTGATACCAGCCTTTAAGTCCCTCTGTGTAAACCATGTCAAAGCTATGTTTTTTTTCCACAGACTTTTTGAATGCTCCTTGTACATGCAAATGATCTGTAAATGTCATTTGTTCAGCGCAGCCAAAGTATTATTCTTTCTGACACAACAGTATCATACATTTGAAAAAGCTCCTGTAACATAAAAACAATGTTATTTTATTTTTGTTTTTAAAGTGCCCTTCTTGAAGAACAGCCATCTTTGAATGCCAAACACAATCTGGAAGACATTGAGAGATTGTACTTGCAGTTCAGCTTCAACACGCCACCCTCAGAAATCCAAGAGAGCATTGGGACATTTAAGAACGCATCATCTGGCGGCCAATTCACAGCTCTCCCCGGCCTCAGAAACAAGTTGGATCAGTCCCTACTTTCTGTGGCTGATAACTTACTCAATTGCTACTCACCTGATGTAAGGGAAAGTTAAAAGTGTGTGTTTCTGTGCCATGCTTGTTTGTTTTCCCACACATTTACAGTTTATTCCATCTTGTGTCTCTAGTCTCAGTCCACTCCTCCAGAATGTCTGGTGCGTTGTTTCAGCTTGTTGACTGGTGTGTTAGCAGGCTACGTCTCCACAGGGTTTCTGACAGAAGAGGGTGCATGTCGGTCACAACTCTTTGCTAAAGCTAAGGTACACATTTTAGACTCCCTGCTTTATATTATAAATACCTTCATCTGCCCACATTAATTGTTGAAATCAAATATTTACTGATTTTTGGTGTGTTGTTTTATCTAGGCCTTGGCGCAGGACTTCAGTGGTTTTGTTTCTAGTGTGAAATTGAAAATGACAGAGGAGGGAACCATGACCACACTGAAGTCCGTTATGAAACTCTGCACATTGTCAGCCAGCAGGAAAAATAAGGTAGAATAAGCTTTCACAACATTATAACATTACAACGACCTTGATGACCTATGTTTATACAAGCAGAGTGTTTCCTGATTTCATGCTGTTTATTTGGTCCTTGTTTATTTTTCTACAGGATGACGCTTGCCCCAGCTCCTCCAATCTGTTCATAATGATTTTACCAGCCAGTCTCCTCAGTGAACTGGCAGAGATCTGTAAACTATTGGTAAGTGACAGATACTATATAGAATGTAATTGTATTGTAACAACTTGACTCAACTTTTCATTTTAATATGTAACAGGTCAGAGTGATGTGGCTCAGTCACTGCATTATTTCTAAAACAACAGAGCCCTGGATGGCAGACTTAAACTTTACTTCATTGCTCCTTCAGCTGAACAGTGTTTCTAAGAGGGTCAGTGTCGTGGATGAAGATGAACACATGGATGATGACAGGGACGTGACTAAAACTCAACAAGGCGGCGACATTGGCCTGTTTGATGATGGTGAAGAACCCCACGGCAGCACCAACAGGACGAATGGACAGAAGAGAGACAACACTGACACTTCAGGTGGTCCAGGTGAGAAGAAGTGATGATGCTCTGTGTTTCTGAATGGAGGAAATATCCTTTTATAGAAATTTAACCTTTATTTGTGTTTGGAAGCTATAACATTTACCCACTGAAATATCAAAAACAGTTAGGTCAATATTATTTCTATTTTGTTGATTTTTAATACATTTAAGATGCAAATGTCCAATTGTTCTACAATACTCAGAATCAGTGGTAATACACAGTAATAAAGCACAACAAATTTGTATTGTTTGCGTTTAATGTTACAATAAAATCCAACAGAGATCAACTGATCTGATGATGATTCTTTAAAGGTATTGAATTTAATTGTCCGAAATCAAAGCCTTAAATATGTATACAATTGGTAATTACTTCTTAAATTCCGGCATTCACAGGTTCAAAAGTCCCTGAGACACAGTTAATGATATTGATATATTTGCTTTGTAAATCTTTGTAAAGAATTTGTCACCATTGTAACACTAATTGGATTGCAACATGGTTAAGACTGGTTCAAGTCACTGTTGTTTTGGTCTGAAATAAGACAAAAGACACTTTAATAAATGTCTTAAAGGCATATATTTGACTTCCTCAAACCTGTAGATACCATAATGATCTTACCTAATGTTACTGCAGTTCTTTATTAGCAATTATAATGAAAAACAACAACTCCCACAATCCCACACTCCAACATCACCAACCTTTTGTTGCTGTTTTGAATGAGTGACCCCTAGTGGTGGAAAATACACATACACACAGTGAATAAAAATGTGAGTCCACATCCTAAAGACCTTGTTTTAAGTTTGTGATTGTTCCCCCTGACCACCAGTAGGTGACTAACAAGTCTGTCTTCAGGTGCCAAGAGCCCCTTAGCAGAGGATCATTTGGCAAACCAGGACCTGGCTCTTCTCGCAGTCTTGGAGTTCCTTTGTGAGTGTGGCTCCATCCAACCGGTCCACAGCCTACTTTTTAAACCACAGGAAGTGCGACGCAGGCTGCTGCTGCTGATCGACCAAATCGAATTTACTAAGTCAGTTCATCTCAACATGGTGAGTGGTCGTTGGTGTAAATGATAATGGCAGCAAGGATGATAATGATAATGATAATAATTATAATACATGGTTTTCTTCTAGTATCTTGTCTTGCTGAAGATGCTCCCTGCTGCGGATTCTCTGTCACCAGAAGAGTTTGATTCACTGCTTCGACCTTTAGCGTAAGGAAGCAATTCTGCAACACACACTGTTTGCATATTTGTCATTAGTGATGCCAGTGATGTTTTGTCAAATGATGATATTTAAACATTAGCTTACATTTCTGTCCTGAATTTAACAAACAAATTGAATTTGTTATGTTTTTATGCTGTAATTCTGTAGGGACCTGTGCTCACAGTATCGCCAGGACCAAGAGGTCTGTGCTGCTGTGCTTTTGGCTTTATTACCCTCCATCAGGACCCTGGGGAGAACCCATCACCCACCAGATGAGATGAGACATGTTCAAGGATCTCTGCTACAAGTGGTGTCTGGGTTCTGGTTAGTTATAGTTGTATACCACAAATACATGCATAACTGGAGCAGTAGCTCAGCTTTACAGACCTGAGCGTTTTTGGTACTAAAATACATTGGGAACAGAATCTGATCTTATAAATACTTAAATGAACTTTGTGTCATGGTGATTTTAAAAAGCACTGTCAGTTTTCACTCGAGAAGTGTAAAGAAGTGATATCTTGCTTTTTTTTTTTTAAATGGAATTATGCATTTTAAAATATTTCCCTGTAGTCTACATAAACTGTAAATGTTCTGCTTGGGTCTGAATTCTTCATTATTTCAACTCCACAGGTCCACCTTCAACCCTATTTCTGACTAATAACACCAGAAAGGTCTTTATAAATGCTAATATAAAGATAGTTTTGCAGCACCTGGAGGGTTCAAATTCAGACTTTATAAGCTATTTGAGTCCAAATAAACAAATAAATGAAACAAAGACTAATAAAAGTCGGCTTAGCTAAATAGTCAAACACAAAGATGTTGTCTTATCATTATAGGTTTTTGATGAATGTCATTCCATCTACTGTACAATGTCTACACTTCATGTATAACCCTTTGTTCTACTGTTGTGCTCTGCTTTAGTTTTTTGAGCCAAACAGGGAAGTGTACAGCATCTGTGCGAGCTGCCTTAGTGAGATGTCTGGTCGCCTTATTAGAGGTAAGCTCTTTACTGACGTTAGACTCTTTGTCAGACATCAAGGGCTCAACTTAATGTGATGTGTGAGAAAAGAGCAAAGTCTTTGATTTGTAGTTCCCAACAAGTTCTTTTCACTGTGTTTGACATTTCTCTCTCTTAGTTTGTGAGAAATGTCCATAGGTGCCACAAATAAACATAGAATAAATGTTTTCTCTATTGAAGTCATATTTGTCTTATCCTTACCTTTTTAATTTTTCCACCATATCTCCATTCAGGCTGATCCATGTTGTAAGTGGGCTGTCCTGAGCCTCCGGGATTCAGACACCGAAGAGGACCGTTCAGTGTCAGTCATCCTCCCATCTTACCTTGCAGATGCACATCACCAAGTCCGCATGCTAGTGGCCTTGTCAGTGGAAAGGTACAGTATGGAACGGTGTCAAGGACTGTGTCATAATATACCTTTGACAGTCAGTCAGATGTGTATTATGCAGCAGATGTTAGATTTATAAGTTCAAACATATAGAAAAACCACATCCAGTGCTCAAACATTGTCCTTGTATCCAGGTTGTTTCTGGAGATGAGACCAGATCACCCAGATTACAGGAAGATGTTGCCCCTGAAACATCAGCAGACAGCTTTTGAAAACATTTACCTGAAAGCACAGGAGGGAATGAGAATCCCAGTAAGAACATCCAGTGTTGCCAGTTGAGCGTTTGCAATGTTTTGTTCTTAACTTATTTTCCTCTGTTTGCATGTTGTGTTTGTGGTCATTTACAGAAAAGCCTCTCCCCAGAGGAGCAGCAGGATGAGGCATTCAATCGCAAAGCTGCACTGTTGAAGAGTTTGTCTCTTGTGCTGTGTTGTAGCCCAGTTTGTGAAAAACAGTCTATGTTTGCCCTCTTCCAGTCCTATAAGGAGAACAATGTTGAAGAACAGCTCATCAAAAAGGTTAAGGATCTACATATTAAGTGTGATTCCCTCAGTTTTGTGTATCCCAGATTAAAAAGTTTAGATGTTAAGAAAAAGTAAAATGTCTTCAACCACATTTAATTCACTCAGAATTTAAAAGTTTTTTTGTCTTGTCTTTACAGATGTTGTGCAGTGTATCCAGAGTGTTGGGCTACAGAAGTGTGAAAACATTTATTTGTTCTCATCTGCACTACTTAGTGGCAGAGTGGCTCGCACAGAGAGAGTCTGATGACCGCTATACTCTTGGTTCTTTTCCTTATACCCTCCTCGATCATGACACAGTCAAAGATTTTTACAAGTGAGGAAATTAACTTGTTTATTTAATTAAATAAATGAGGGGGGAGGGGTTGCATTGGCACAGGTCTGCGTTCTACTGAGTGCCATTCTAGTTATTACATGAATTATGCTTTTTTTTTCCTCCACTGCTTTAAGTCTCTTTTCCAAAGGCTTAAATGATTTAGCAACTACTCAAAAGAAAACCATTCTCTTCGTCTTAAATAATTTCCGTAAATTCTAACAACATTCAAAGCTCTTTTAAAAGGTTGATGCAACCATCTGTAACTAACATTCCCGTCGTCTCATCTATTGTAGCTCCTCTTACCAGGTGTTGATACCTCACCTGGTCTTCCTGGATGACTTTAAGCAGGTGAAGTCCATCAGCAGGTGTCTCGACAAGGACTGGAAGGACTTGTTGGCTGACTGTTTCCCTAAGATTATGGTCAACATCCTGCCATACTTTGCGCTGTCTGGTCAGGATGCACAGGTGGCGCAGCAGAGAGAGAAGGCGCACAGGGTGTACGACATGCTCAAAGACGCCGACTGTCTGGGTAAACAGGTACGAGGTGTTTACAGTTTTCCCTTCATTCATGTGATCAGGTTGCATAAAACTGTTATTCAAAGTTTTACTCCCTTCCACTGCTGCTATTATTAAGGTCTTTGAATTGTGTTCTAGAAATTAGGCCTGAACCTTGGTCTATTCCCAGATGAAATTGTGGTTTATTTGAAATAAATGGATTAAATTATATACTTACCATGTTTGACATCTTTCTGCAGCAAATTGACAACTTAATCCACAGTAATCTGGCTGATATAGTTGTGGAGCTGCTAATGACTCTGTATGAAGGAAGTGGCTCTGAAGGAGAGAGAGGAGAGCTGTCACGCTTCACAGGGTAAAGACGATTTAATCCCTTTTTTTTTTTTTCTCTCATCGCAATCTATTTTGATTACTTTCCTTTTTACATGTTTATTTGCCCATGAATTTTTGTTTTCATCCTGCATAATACTTGGAATAATTTCACATTTATTTGCTAACTTTTTCAGTGAACTGGACCCTGCACCAAACCCACCATACTTCAGCTCTTTTGTCATCAAAGCCACACTGGACTACCTCAGCAAGTGCCACAGTGCCAACCACAAGTCACTGGTGGCCATTCTGTCAAAAACACCGGTAGGGTTTAGGGCTGCACAATAAATCGCAAAAATATTGTTATCGCCACAACGGAGTGTGCAATATTCATATCACAAAGACTTGCTATAATTTATGGTTTGTTTTTTTAATTAACTTTCTGATTTACACACCATGGGGTACCAGAGTGGTTTTCTCTATCACTCTTAACATCCTAGTTTTTTTAGCAAAAAAAACATAAAATAATGCGACTGCTGCTGGTTGAATTTAAGTTTACATGTTATTAATGTTGAAAAGATGTGAATATTTTCAGAGCACAACTTTGGGAAAGGACTGAACAATTATATTTAAAGATTTTATTTTTACATGTTGTATTTACTAAACCAGACAAGCAATGGAATATTGTTTTGTGAAAGCTCTGACACTTTTGTTGTCATGAAATACATAAGTGTCATTTACACATTTTTATATGTGGATAAAATGACAAAATATTTGACTGATTGTATCTGAAGGTCTTATGGTTGCAGCTTTGCCAGGTTTTTGGACAGAATTGTGTAACTGATTATATTAGTTCAGTATTTTGTCTTAAGTTCTAAGTAATTGAGTCAGCATACAAACAATTGGCTCACTTATTTGGTATATCTTTAGGTGAACGAGAAATATCGCAATATTATTGTTATCGCAGTGCTGTACATCCGTATCACATATCCCAAGTTTTGCTGATATCATGCAGCCCAAGTAGGATTTCTATTTTTACTTTGTTGTGGCTTTTGCTTTTTTGAGATATTTTTTAAGTCTCATTAGTAACTCTGTATTGTTTTGTTACTGACATGGTCCTCATCTGTTTCTTAAATGGCAGGTGTCTATCCAGAGGATTTTGCTTGCAGTTTGTGAAAGAGCAGCGGAGACCACCAACAACTATAAACGCCACCGCATCCTGCTGATGTATCACCTTTTTGTCTGCCTGCTGCTTCGAGAGGTGAAGGATGGACTGGGAGGAGCCTGGGCTTTTGTACTCAGGGATATCATTTACACACTCATACACCACATCAACAGCAGGTTGGTGCTGCAGATGTTCACAGGAGGCTTGATTTCATATTTCCCTTAAAGTTATTCACTCAGTGTGTTTTTTTTTCTTTTTTTTCTGCAGACCGGTTCAGTGTGATGAGGTCTCAAACCGAAGCCTTAGTCTGTGCTGTGACCTCCTGACCTCTGTGTGTCAGGCAGCTTTGCAGTTCTGCGATGATGCTCTAGACTGCCACCTACAGGTCATTGTTGGAACTCTCACAGCTCAGGTGATGAGTCGGCCTGCGATCGCAGAACAGGCAAGTAAAGAGGAGAATGTGGGTTTTTTTTGTTACTGATGTGGTAAAATACACACATTCATGTGTAAACTTCAGATGTTTATGGACATATTTAAAACATCTGGCCATCAGTAGAAAATATTAAACCATTTTCTTTCACACAGCAAAATACATCTTCATTTGAACAATACAACAGACTGATTCAGTGTAGATTATCTTTTCCTCAACATTTTCTCTCAATAGACCATACATCAAACCCTTTTCTGCCATTTCCACATCATCCCATAATATTATCTTGAATAGTTTAATCAGTTATTTTGATACACTGTAGATTACAACTTAATTTTACGCATTTATAATGTTTATATGTAGAAGACTCGATAAATGAGGCTAAATAAAAGTATTTAGGTGTCAGGCTTTTTTTTCAGAATGTACACCATCTTCTATGTGAAAGCAATAAAAATATATTAACAAAAAAAAAAAAAAGAATGTACACCATCCTTTTTTGTTAGAGACAATGTTAAAAAGAAAAAACTAATCAAAGTATTTCATTTATTTATATCTCTGGTCAAATAAAATCTCATGTGACCATAACTGTGCTGTCACTAGGTTTTTTGAATAGATGATCTAAATATTTCTTTCTTTCTTTTTTTTTTCTTTTAAATGGTTTTCTTACCCTTTAGGTTCTCAGTCTGTTGCAGTTTCTTGTGATAGAAAATCAGCAGAAGTTGAACGAAGCCATCTGTAGATTGGAGCCTTTTCCTGACCTCCCTGAGTTCAGAGAGCTGAGGTCTGTACAACACAGGCTCAAAGACAACATTGGGACCTTTACACTAAGACAGGTAATGGCAACAGATATATGTACAGGTCACAATTATGCATTTCACTGGCATGTATGTAACACGTTATATATTTTGCAATGATGCATCACTTCACCTCTGCTGAAAGTTGCCGCTGAAATCATGAATTCCCTGTTGTATCAAGTCCTGTTACATGGAAATGATCTGTCCTACATTTCACTGCTGAATTACATTGTTTGCTGTTTTACAGGAGATAGACCATTTCCTATCTGTGACACCCTGTGAGTCCTTGCCTCTGACTAGATTAGAGGGGCTGAAGGAGCTGACGAGGCAGCTGCATGACAACAAGGGACAGATCAGAGAGCTGCTTAAGGAGTGTCATGGTACGATGGTATTTCTGACCGTATATGTAGAGCTCTTTTCCAAAACGCTATAAAAGCCATTTAATTACAATTTTTTTAATTGTTTTTTTTACAATCTGATTTTAAGATAGCATCAGGAAAATTGGAACTAGGTTAATGTTATCCGTTATTTCTATCATAATTTTAAACATTATAACATAGATTTCAGTGATATTGACAGAGAAAGACAATAAAAACACTTAATATTTGAAAATGGACATATCGCGTTTTGGAAAAGAGCTCTTCATATGCTGCAACACTTGTGATCATATTTACCCAGATGTTTAATGATGCTCTCTGTCCTCTTTGTAGCTGATCCAACAGACAGTGTTCTGGTGAAGCTGGTTCCCAGCCTTCTTACGCTGTGTAAACTAGCAGCCAATCACCCCGGAGGAGCTGAGATTCTTGGTATAATATTAGTTGTTACTGTGGTTTCTTTACTTTTCTTTTTTCATGATGTTACCTCTGAATGCTTAATATGTAAGTAAGTGTTTTAGCTATTCATTAATATATGACGTTTTATTGTTTCTGTTTTTAGTATCTCTGTTTATATCTTGCTCCCTGCTGTTGTGCCCTTTTTACTATGTCTGTGAAGCACTTTGTAAACTCAGTTTTTAAAAGGTGCTATGTAAATAAATGTATTATTATTATTATTATTTACCTGTGATCTCAGCAATGTTAATACTGTTTAATTATTTTACCCTTGCTTTTGGGGGTATATAGATGTACCAAGAATTCCATCTGTCCTTCTGAGATTCAACCAATTTTATTCACCCAGTTCTTTTCAAATTTTGCACACATATTCTTTACATCGTTTACATTTTTATATATATATATATATTTGCAAAGTTTTTTTTTTTTTTTTTAAAGATTAAAGGTTTAGGCTATAAATTAATCCCTTGTAAGGCAGTGAGCAGGAGGGGCAAAGTGTTGTGCAACCTGGCGGGGATATTAGTTTACTTTTTCACTTGTCGTTTTAAGTTTTAATAATATTTTACAAGTCCATTGTCTTCCTGCAGAGGCAGCAGGGAGTTGTCTGGGAGAAGTGGGTCCAGTAGACTTTTCCACCATCGCACTGGTCCATGGCAGAGATCCCCTCTATGAAAAAGCTGTGTCTCTCTTCCTCTCCACTGAGTCTCAGTGTCTTTATATCATCCTCAACTGTATGAATGATGCACTCACTAATCAGCGGTACAGTGAACCATAAACCCCAAACAAAATTCAAATTCATACCTGTATGTCTTATCATGCAGACATATTTATGTGTGCTGTGTTATTCTGACAGTATTCAGGTGAGGCAAGCAGCAGCACAGTGTGTGAAGAACATCTTGGCCACTCAGTCTGGAGTCAACTTCTGGGAGGAACACAAAGACAGCAGAGACCCCATGCTGGTCTATCTCAATTCCTTCAGGAAAGCCAAGAAGGAGGTACAGCAGTGATGCTTTGTATCTGTCAAAGCACATCATAAAGTATAAATAAAGCTGTTTTAACAGAGACAAATAAGATATATAAGTTTTTGTTTTGGAAACAGAAGTCTGACATATTTTTTTTGTTGTATGAGCCCTAATTTGTCTTTATAGACTGACATAATCAGATATAATAGGAAAATGTCTCATCAATGTGGATGTTTCTGTGAGGGCTGCTTTTTCATCTCAACAGCTAGAGTATTTTGCACATGCATATTAGCAACATTGCTTGATATTTGTGCTTCTATCATTTTTAGGAAATATATTAGGCTTTTTAGTGACAATGACTAAACTTAAATGTGTGCAAGCATCGTAGTGGAAGTGAAAAAAGCAGTAATGAAATGTGAACAGAAGGGAGCCACAATGTGGATACATATGTCTCAGTTTTTCACTTGTAGTTAGATCCCAACAATACAGTTATTAAAGGGTGATAATGTCTAATAACGAGTTTTTACCTGATTAGGTGAATGCTGTGATTTGTAAGGAGAGTTCAGAGGCCAAAGAGAAGCTGAAGAGTCAGGAGGTTTGGATTCCTCAGGCAGGAGGCCATAAAGCCTGGCTAAAGGCCCTGTGCACCACCCTGCTGGACAGTGGAGGAGTCAGGAGTGAGGCTCTGCTGCTGTCACGACCATTGTGTCTGGTGAGACCAATGACATTACACTTCCACAGCTAGTACTGTGGCGGAAAAAAGGTTTTAGACACCCCATGCATTTATGATATATTGCATTAAGAATCGCTCTTAAGTCATTGAACTCAAGTTTTGTGCCATTTCCAAACCTACATGTTCCCTTCTGCATGTGCACTGTTCTATCAAGGTCAGAACTGGAGGTTTCAGGAACATAATGCCCATTGAAACACATGACAGAGCACAATGTGTTTACATGCTTTGTTGCTTTTTTCTTGTAAAAAATAAACAAAATAATTTGTATAATAATAATTGTATATAATAATTTTCATTTGTGTTTGTCTTATGCACAAGACAAAACAGATTTTTTTTTTGTTTTTTTTGTTCTTTACACTACTGTTTGTGGTGCACATTTTCTCACCTCAAGCTCCCAGTCAAACTCCACATCTTTCCCTCCAGGTCAGAGTAGACTGCTGTCAGAGGTTGCTCCCCCTCATCATCCACTCCATCCTGCTGGATGATGCAGATGGGTCATGGAGGAACATGCTTTCAATCCACATCCAGGATTTCTTCAGTTTTTGCTCCAGAAGTGCCCAGGCTTCCAGCCGCTCGGCGACACCTCTCAATTCTGACTCTGGTCAGTTAGAGATAAAATCATATAATAATAGAACATTTTTGTATAATTTTTTTCTCACAATTTATTTTATTTTACAGAATCAGACACAGTTAGTCAGGGGTTGTTTGACAAAGCTTCTCTGCGTACGATGTTGGCTGTTGTTGACTATCTAAGACACCAACAGAGACCACTGGAGCCTAATAGGTTTGTACTCTTAATAAAATCATGTTGTCAAATGATAAATGAGGTTTTTTGGACTTTGTCTCTGCAGATAACTTGATAACTGCAGTATTTAGGAGAATGTAATTTTTCTGTCTTTCAGTAACTCCTGTGGTACAGTTTGTCATTCAAACTTCTGGCTGGACCTAAATTACTTGGAAGTGGCCAAAGCTGCTCAGTCCTGCTCAGCTCATTTCACCGCTCTGCTTTACACTGAGATCTATGTGGATAAGATCAAAGCTAACATAGAAGAAAGTCGAAGGTATTTGAGTGAATAACTTTTAATTTAAATGACTTTTCTCAAAAATGTTGAGGCAAATTTATACTTTGGTTTTTCCATTCATAATATTTTGTTTTCATAAAACGGCTAAACCTGCTTTTGCTATTTTTGGATCCATTTTCAACCTGTAGAACAAAGTCCAAAGCTACTCGGAAGATCAATTTTGAAGAAACCAGCCAGACCTTCACCATATCCACCCTGACTGAGAAGAGCATGGAGGACACCAATATCAGTCTGCAGGTCGGTCTGTCATGTCAAAGGTTTAGTATTTCTATAATACAAACATCGATTTCACTGAAATGTATTGTTTAAAGTTGATTTTACAAACGCATACTTGTCGTTCCATCATGTCGGATGCAGACAACTGTTACCATGTTCTATTAATGATTCATACATGTTCGTAGGAGTTGCTGATTGAGGTGTACCGTAGCATAGGGGAGCCTGACAGTCTGTATGGCTGTGAAGGGGAGACCATGACCAGTTCTCTCACCAGGTAGGTACCTACTTATTTGTTTCATTTCTACACTTTCAAAATATACAATCATCAGAATCATGCATGTTGCTTTATTAAATCACTTTATAGGATTCGAACCTATGAACATGAAGCCAAGTGGGGGAAGGCACTGACTTCGTACGATCTTCTCTCAACTCTGCCTGAGGTCACTCGACAAGTGGGTATCGTGGAGGTAAGTTAGTAAAATTAGATTCTAATTTAACTTCTGCACACTGGTGTTCATCCCAACTTGCTTAACCCTTTAGGCACTGGAATTTAATATTTTTTTCAATATTTAATTTTCACATGAAGATTTCTAAAAGCTGTATGTTTCATTCAGTTATGTTGTTTGTCATAATATTGCAATTTTGGTGCTTAAAGGGTTAAAATGACAAATTACAGACTATCCAGAATATCCAGACTTCCTCCTCGAAGGTAAAGAGATAAAAGTAAAGGTTTATTGATATCCTGTTGTCAGAAGGGTAAGTGTATGCAAAGAAGTTACAAAAAAAATAGTCCAAAGTGAGTTTTAATGCATTCATGTGGAGGTTTTCTCTCTGTTTTCCCAACAGGGCCTGCAGAACTTTGGTCTGAGCAGCATCCTTGCCACCTACATGAGGGGTTTAGAGAGTGAAGGGGTGGAGTGGGGAGCTGGGCTGCGAGAGCTTCGCTTCCAGGCGGCCTGGAGGAACACCCAGTGGGACTGTGACCTGTCAGAAAGGTGAGGGCAGGGCAGCGTTTATGTAGAACTGAGACGACCAGAGAATCAGGAGTCTTTTATGTTTATACCATTGCTCATAAGTCTTTGTTTTGTCCAAATATATTTTGCTTTTTTGTTTAGGAGCGAGAAATCCAAGTCTGGCTTCCATGAGTCTGTGTTTTGTGCCATGCAGGCTTTAACAGACAAAGAGTTCTCCATATTTGATGAAATCCTTAAACAAGCCAGGTATGACATTATGATCTGGACTAATTCACAGTACAGTATATATCTCAATATTTCATTCAGAATGCAATAAATGTTCATCTGTAAGTCAAATGTGAGGTTTTAAAGTACAGTTATTAAAAGAAAATTTGATGATTGATAAAATGTAATTAAGTCTGTATATAATTAATAGAAAACCAGGAACTATTTGTCATAGAGCAAATGTACTAAATATAGGCGCAAGTCCAGATTTCCTGACTACAGACTGCTCATCTCTACAGCATATTACATATTTTTAGAGGTGTTTTATGTTATTATGAAAAATGCAGTGTGTTTTTGGTTAATTGAGAAACTGTGGTGGATAAATTAGACCATGGTAGGCTACATTGGGATATAAGAGATTCAAGTACTAGCAGAGTTTTATGGAATAAACACATTCCATAAGGGGACATCAAACAGTCATGATAAATGGCATTGTCTCATTCGTATAAGGCCCAGCCCTCCTTCAACACAGTGGTGTAATTTCTTCATTGGCTGCTTTGTTCAGTGTGTGTGTGTGTGTGTGTGTGTTTGTTTGTTTCCACAGGGGTGCAGAGGTGGAAGAGCTCTGCAGAGGTAGTCTAGAGGCTGTGTCATCTTTGTATCCTACACTCAGGAATCTGCAGACCATCAGGGAGCTGGAGAGCATGAAACTACTTTTCTCCAGGTGATGGCAGCAGTCAGTTACAAAACCTACAATAATATAAATAGGAGTTTGGAAAACACAATAAATGGCCTTCACAATGTAGGTCACATGAACAGGAGGATGGTTACGAGTTTAGTCGGAGAGTCCAAAAGCAGAAAAACACTACGAGGAACCTTAATACGATGAATACTAGTCTTATTTTAATGGTTTTTCTTTTTTACTTGTCAGACCCTTCTCAGACATTGTTTTGAGGGCCGTTTGCAGGCAGTGGCAGCAGCACTTGCAGCTGTTAGCAGACAGTGACTTTTCTTTAGTCGAGCCCATTCTGGCCGTTCGCTCTGTGGCCCTACACACCCTGATGTCCACGGTGGGAGACCCAGACAGCTCCATGTACCTCAGCTCCGTGCTCAGTGACCACCTCACAGAGCTCTGCCGTTTGGCTCGGAAGGCCGGAAACACACAGGTAGAGCCTTAGGCAGCAGTCATTTTTGGGTTTTGTTTTTTTTGTGTATTGTATGCGAATAGAACAGAAAACTACCAACAACATAAAGTTGTAATTCTGGTGTGTTTTGTGCAGCTTGCAGAACGGGCAGTGTTTCAGATGAAACAGCACAGCGGTGGAGGGTCCTGGACATCCATTGTGTCGTCATGGCAACTGGAGGAGGCCCAGGTTTTCTGGGCCAAGGGAGAGCAGGGTCTGGCCCTGGGTCTGCTGAGACGGATGATACACAACCTAGAGGGAGAGGTCTGAGACACACACACACTTAGAACTTTGAAACACAGACTCCAAATCATGCACTTATTAATACAAACCTGTGTCTTTAATGTGTTAAAATCCCTTTTCACTCATCTGACTTAGAGACATAAAATGTTTTGCAGAATCTCTAAATTCAACTGGAATTCAACTGAATAGAATAGAACAGAATAGACTCTGTTGTGTACAGTGAAATTAGTACTATTCCATTCAGTGCAACAATAATAAAACACCAGTAATTCAGATGTATATCTATAAAGTCAACTCTACACATAAATAGTGCATTTATATTTAGATAAACATTGAATAAATTATTGTCATTGCAGAACAGAAGATTATTGGATGACTTACTGCACATAATTCACATTTTACAGGTTATAGTTGATATAATATGGTTGAAATAAGTCAAATCTGATGGTTGTTTTTCCATAATTGTAACTGTTGCTAAGGTGGACTTTAATCCTGCGCTGCCTCCTGTCTACACCGAGTGTCTCAGGCTGTGTGGTAACTGGCTGGCTGAAACCTGTCTGGAAAGTCCTGGAGTCATTTTAGAAAAATACCTGGAGAGGGTGAGTGGAAGCTGTAGTTACCCGATTCCAGTAGAGATGGTTAGAATTAAAATAACTGAGATGGAAGATGTTTAAACCTCTGCAGGTTTACCATTTATGTCTGTAGGCCTCAGCAGATTAACATGACAGAAGTTAAATCAGTTATACCTCAGGGGAAGTATTGATATACTGTATATTTTATGTTGTTTTAATGGAAATTGTGGGAAAGAGAGCTATATTTAAAAAGTTACGCTTTAATATAATCTATCTAATTGATATGCACATGCTTTTTTACCTTTACATTTAAGGAGGTAGTATAATGTTCATCTGACAGTAGTCATTTTGAATATCACTGTTCTTTTTTTTTTAAATTTATCTTAATCATTGTTAAACTAGTGTTACTTTGACAGAGAACATATTTGCTTTTCTCATCATCTGTCATTTGACGTTCTCTCAGGCAGTGGAGGTGATCGAGGGTGAATCTGGTGTTCAGGACTCTCGTCTTCAGAATCAGCGGACTGAGGCCTTCCTGTCTCTAGCTCGTTTTTCTGATGCCCAGTACCAGAGCATCGACAAATACATGAAATCCTCAGAGTTTGAGAATAAGCAGGCGCTGCTGAAGAAAGCCAAAGAAGAAGTGGATTTAATAAAGGAGCGCAAAGTGATGAACAGGTCTCCAATCTTTTAATAGCTGTCTTCTGCAGTTTATCAGAATCAGAATACTTTTATTTATATTAGCTGTATATTGGCTTATATCATTTATTAATACCAGGGGGAAATTATTGGGTGTTATCGTATACATTCCAAATATACATATTAAAACACCCTATTAAGACACAATTAGAATGGCAATATGTATTACAATATGATAATTAAAGACGCATACATAATCAAGTATGCAAAAACATTGTTGTGTGTAATTATAATTATGAGCTTCTAAGGTGGAATATTCAGAATTTAGTAAAAGCAGTAATGTCTGTGACAATGTTCATTGTTATTGCACTGTGTATTAATTTATTTGACTTATTTTATGAGATTGTAACATTTTTGTCTCAAGATACAGGTACAAGTACACTTTTGGTTCTTGCTGCTTATGTATTCACAGATACACAGTAAAAGTGGAACGAGAGCTGGAGCTGGATCAGAAGGCCCTGTCTAATCTGCAGGCAGATAAACAGCGCTTCCTGTGTAAAGCAGTAGAGAATTACATCGAATGTCTGGAACAAGGCGAGGAGCATGACATCTGGGTTTTCCGCCTGGCTTCGCTTTGGCTCGAGAATCAGGACGTTAAGGCAGTGAATGACATGATGAAGGTCAGTAAATTTGTATTTAACTTTAGCCACTATGTATAAATGACCATTTAGCATCTCTAATGATTCCAGTCTTATATTTTGTGTTTCAGAAAGGTGTGAAGAAAATCCCCTCGTACAAGTTTCTGCCCCTCATGTATCAGCTGGCTGCTCGCATGGGGACCAAGATGGCCGCCAGCATCAGTGAGGATGTGGGCTTCTGTGATGTCCTTAACGATGTAAATAATCTCCACAAACAGCAGGCGTCAACAGATGGTGCTGATTTTCTACATTATAACACCAGAGACCTGTCCACTTCACACAGTCTCTCTCTTTTACAGCTGATGTGTCGTTCGTCTCTCGAGCATCCGCATCACACTCTTTTTATCATCTTCGCCCTGGTGAACGCCAACAAAGATGAGAACTTTACCAGAACTCGGCTGACTAAGACCGCTCCACGGCAGCCGTCGCCATTTGATCTGGTGGGACTTTTTCACTAAACTTGCATCAGATTTCAGTCATGTGTTGAAGTGGTTAATTTTAAATAAATAACGGTAGTAATAATAATAATAATAATAATAATAATAATTTTGCTCTTCTGCTTAACTCACACACATTTCTCTTCAAATGAAATATAACCTTTCAGTATTGATTATTCATTGTGAAATTCATCAGCACAGTTAAATAAATTACAGAAATTTATAACAGATACGATAACATCTCATAATACAGGGTTCGTACGGGTGCTTGAAATCCTTGAAATTGCTTAAATTTCAATGTTGTGTTTTTGAAGGTCTGAAAAGTGCTTGAATTTTAGTTTAAGTGCTGAAATGGGCTTGCAATTATTACCAAAGATATTCACAGAGAGGTGATACATTTTGAAAAATAGAACTTTATATCAGACAAGGTAATTACTGGAATTGCTCTCAGGTCAACCCCAGGTACATTTTTATCTTAATCTTTGTCTCAGTGCAAGTGTGTCTGAAAAAATGCGACGTGGCTCCTTTTTTTTGGATAAAACTTCATGTTTTCCTTTAATTTTGAAATTTTTTGCTATTATGAAACATAATTTTAAGTGTTTATAGCATAATACAATCCATATCATTGTGATAAAATGTGAAAAAAATAATCATGAGTGTTTGCATTTCTATAGATATGTATTTTACCCCAGTGATAAGCACTGTTCAGGTATTAAAATTTTCATAAGCTGATTGTAAAATTCAACAGTCAGCATCATAATTCTCAGTCACTGGTTTATGATGTAATTAAAATCAATAAATATAGAACTTTACATGTCATGTTCAGCATCATTAGTTCAGTTTTGACTTTTTTGTCTCATACAGGAGCGTTCAGATGTTGCTCAGAAGATCATCAGTGCAATCAGGAAAAAGAGAGGTGGGATGATCCGCGGGATTGAGCGCCTGTGTGACGCCTACATCACTCTGGCTTATATGGACGCCAGCAAGCACAAGACTGAGAAGAGTAAGTCTTCAGCCTGAGGGGTCCTTTTACCAGTGCAGTATATGTAACAAATGGCAAATCATACTATATTGTGCTACAGCAAAGTAAAGATTTGTTCCATTTTTTTTTTTTTTTGCAGGGGCTATTCCCATTCCTGCTGATCAGCCCATTATGCAAATTAAGGACCTGGATGAGGTTGCCATCCCAACAATGGAGATAAAGGTAAAGTTATTTTTCCGAGTTCTTTATCATTTATCATTTATGTCGGAAGATAATTGTGCTATTTGCCTCTAAAAACATTCTTACATACAAGTGAAAATGTGTTTAGTATAACTTTATAATTTACAAACAATAATGGAATGTGTGATCAGGAAAATCAATGGTAGTATTTGACTTCTTTACAATGTTTAATTAACTGAATAAATAGGTGGACCCATCTGGTTGCTATGACAACGTGGTGACGGTCAGGTCCTTCATGCCTCGGTATCATCTGGCCGGAGGAGTCAACCTGCCCAAAATCATTGACTGTGTCGGCTCTGACGGCAAGAGCAGGCGACAGCTGGTCAAAGTACGTGTGTGTGTGTGTCATTGTTATCTTGATGTGTACATCTTGTGCGTCTTGAAAGCGTGTTGTTGAGATGTGAGAGTCCCTCATCTTCTGAGGCATTTGTTCCCTTGTACGACTGAACAAACAAAGTGTCTTTAAAGTTAAAGTTCCGCTCAGGTGTGATCAAAGTGTGACCTACCAACAGAGACCTCAGTTCCTTTCCACTTCATGTGGCTGCTGGTAATAATTAATCCTCTTTTTTGTTGTGGGAACAAATACAAAGTTGGTTGAATTGTTAATGTGACTTCACACCTTTTGTACAAAGGAATTTCTTAAGGGTGTGTTCATGTATATTTGTGTTTAGGAGAACACTGGTCAACCACTTAAAGGCTAATAATTCACTTAGACACAAGACACCTCAGCAAAGTCATGATGATATAAGAGGTTTTCTGGTCTTTAACCTAAGTAAACTGTACAATTATTCTACAGTGTTAATATGCTAGTTTTACTTTTAATGACCACTACTTGCATAGATTCAAAGTTGTTTTGCAGTCACTGAAATCGACCTCCATTTTATACATGTTTCAGAATGTGACAACTGTTTTTGGAAAATATTTCCAGCCCGGACATTATGACAGAACTGCTATTTATGACATCCAATTTATCAATGACACTGATTAAAATTAAGTTCTGGGTTTCTCCACAACTGTGTCTAGAAAGAAAAAAAACAACTTATGTAAAACCTGAGTTATTGGACAAACAAAGTTAGTGTCTTACTAATTAAAAATGCAATTAAACCAAACACTGCAGGCAAATGTGGTTCAAGTCAGATTTTTCTGAATATTTTTTTTTCTCATGACATTGTAAACAACACAAATGGAATCTGATTGCTTCAAGTATAATATGGACCAATTCCATATGTGAGCCTGAATTATTTTCACATCTGATATTTTTCAATGTGACTTCAGTCTGAACAGTCAGATCAGAATTCATTCAACTTTTATATAACTTTACCACAGACTTGTCATTCCTGCAGTGGAGACACTCATATGCTATAAATAAACTATAAACTCATAAATCCAAAACAGCTGATATAAATAGGAACTCACTGATGGCATCTTTTTACCAGGTAATAAATATTGACTTTTACTTGTAGTGCAGTATTTTCACACTGTATTAGTTTGATGTGAACACTTCTAATTCCGCTGCTTTTGTTCATGTGTCAGTTCACGATTTGACTATTTCACACTGGATTCTAATGTTAGACACATGTTGAAATATAACATGAACATCCAAGCAAAAACCTCTAAACTGTGAAGTAAATCAGAATGGCACACTGAGGTTGACAGTGAATGTAGTTGTAGTCCTCCAGCTTTGACCTTTGACCTTGGTTGTGGACAGGGTCAGGACGACCTACGTCAGGATGCGGTGATGCAGCAGGTCTTCGGTATGTGCTCGATGCTGCTGCAGCGCAACACAGACACTCGCAAGAGAAAGCTCAACATCAGACGATATAAGGTTTGAGACATTATTGACTGAACTGTTTTCTTTATCTGATCATTCTATATTTTCTCTGGCATATAAAGAATAAAATCAGGGCCATGTCATTGCATTTTCATCTTCCTATTGACCTTTGTTTTCTTTTCCTCTAATTCTCTCATTCTTAAAGCTGCTCCATCTTACTTTCCTGGTATGAGTGGACACTTGTATTGACGTTTCCTCTTCTCTGCTCTGTGTTGGATCTCAGGTGGTTCCCTTCTCACAGCGCAGCGGTGTATTGGAGTGGTGCTCTGGTACAGTTCCTATCGGGGAGTTTCTGATAGATCCCAAGAACGGAGCCCATAAACGCTTCCGACCTCAGGACTGGACCAACCTCGCCTGCCGCAAGAAGATGATGGTATATGATGAATGAATGAAAGAGAGTCATTGTTTTAAAGAAAAAAAAGTAAGCGTGCTTTGTTAATCTGCCTTGGGCTGTCATTTCAGGAGTCTCAGAGGCTCGCCTTCGATGAGAAGCTCCAGGCCTACAGCGATGTGTGCAAGAACTTCAGGCCAGTCTTTAGATATTTCTGCATGGAGCGATTCCTGGACCCCGCTGTATGGATGGAGAAACGTTTGGCTTACACCCGCAGCGTGGCCACTTCCTCTATAGGTACACTGTCAAATAACAGATGTCATCTACAGTGGCTACAGTGCTTCATATATAAAACGTTAAGTACACTGCCCGTCCAAAAAAAAGTCAGGCATGCAATATTTGACATCACCACCTGTTTTGGTTCCAGGAGACATTAACTATTTCACATTTAACTGCACCAATAGTTCTGATCCTTCCATGGGTCAGTACTGCAGTGGTTCATAATGTTGGAGCTGGAACAGGT